>JBBPEB010000015.1:1327500-1905000 GCA_039096225.1 Blastocystis sp. Blastoise
TCTTCATAAGAGGTTTACCACCATTAGCGAATTTGGCGACAGCACCCATTTGAGTAGCTTTAGAAGCTTGACCACCAGTATTAGCATACATTTCAGTATCTAAGACTAAGATGTTAATATCACGACCAGAAGCAATAACATGATCTAAGCCACCATAACCAATATCATAAGCCCAACCATCACCACCAACGCACCAATGAGTAATCTTAGGCATAACATCAATGTTAACAGCTAAAGATTGAAGAGAAGGATGATTCTTTTGTTCAGTAGCAAGAAGTTCCTTAGCTTTATCATAAAGATCAGAACAAGTAGAAGGTTCACTCATATGTTGAGGCCATGATTCAAGAATAGATTTAAGTTCAGCAGATTTAGGAACAGTATTATCATTTAAGATACTCTTAATTTCTTTAATAAGTTTTTCTCTACGAACAAGAGTAGAAGTCATTAAACCAAAACCGAATTCAGCATTATCTTCAAATAAAGAAGAACCCCAAGCAGGACCTTGACCTTTAGGATTAAGACCATAAGGATTAGAACAGAAAGTACCTCCCCAAACACGAGAACAACCCATAGCATTAGCAACCATTAAACGTTCACCAAATAATTGAGTAAGTAATTTAACACTTTGAGTTTCACCACAACCAGCACAAGCACCAGGGAATTCAAAGAGAGATTCTTGGAATTGAGAACCTCTAACAGTATTTCTATCAACAAGACTACCTTTATTAGTCATCTTATTAACAGCATATTCCCAATTATCACTTTGAGCATTAACAACTTCACCATATTTAGCCATAGAAAGAGATTTAGTAGGACAAGTATTAACACAGACTTCACAACCAGTACAATCCTTAGGAGAAACTTGAATAGTGAAATTAAGATTATTTAATTCATCACCAGCAGCAGGGATAGACATATAAGTCTTAGGAGCCTTACTAAGTTCTTCTTTAGTAGCTAAGAAAGGACGAATACAGGCATGAGGACACATGACAGAACATTGGTTACATTGAGTACAATTTTCAGGATCCCAAATAGGAACTTGAGCAGAAATACCTCTCTTTTCATATTTAGAAGTAGCAGGAGGTTGAACACCACCAACAACAAAAGAAGAAACAGGTAATTTATCACCTTCAGAATATAAAGCAGGATACATATGTTTAACGAAATCAGGAGTACCTTCAGGCCAAGTACGAGCAGGATCATCAGGTAAAGTAGCCCAACTCTTAGGATAATCTACTTTAACTAAATAATCAAGAGATTGTCTAAGAGCCTTAATATTCATATCAATAACTTCTTGACCCTTCTTAGCATATTTAGTACGTACATCATTTTCTAAGACAGTAGCAATTTCATCTTGAGGAAGGATATTAGATAAATGGAAGAAAACTCTTTGCATAACAACATTGACACGTTGTTTAAGACCAACCTTTTGAGCAACAGCAGTAGCATCAATATTATAGAAATCAAGTTTCTTTTGAGCAATTTCTCTCTTCATAGAATTAGGAAGATTACGTTCTAAATCTTCAATACTATTCCAAGGACTATTAAGAACAAAAGTACCAGCTTCTCTAACATTACCTAACATTTCAAACTTTCTAACATAAGTAGAGTTAGAACAAGAAACATAATTAGCATCTTGAACAAGATATTCAGAAGTAATAGGTTTAGTACCAAATCTCATATGAGAAACAGTTAAACCACCAGACTTATGAGCATCGAAAACAGAATAAGTTTGAGCATTAAGAGGAGTTTCCTTGACAATAAGTTTAACAGCTTCTTGAGAAGAACCTACAGTACCATCAGAACCATAACCCCAGAAGATACATTGTTTGATATCATCAGATAAAGTCTTAATAGGAGCACCATATTCAAGAGAAGTATGACAAAGATCATCCTTAACACCAATAGTAAATCTCTTCTTAGGAGTATCAATCTTTAAGTTATCATAAACAGCCTTAGCCATAGAAGGAGTGAAATCCTTACCACCAACACCATATTGTCCACCAATAACTTCAATAGGTAAACCAAGAGAATGAATAGAAGAAGAAACATCAAGGAAAAGAGGTTCACCAGGAGCACCATCTTCTCGAACTCTATCTAAGACACAGATCTTCTTAGTAGTCTTAGGAAGAGCTTGTTTTAAGTGTTCAATACTGAAAGGTCTGAAGAGATGTACTTTGATAACACCAACCTTTTCACCTTGCATATTAAGGTAATTAGCGGTTTCTTCTAAAGTAGGAGCACCAGCACCCATTAAAACAACAACACGATCAGCTTCAGGATGTCCAGCATAATCGAAAAGATGATATAATCTACCAGTTTCTCTGTAGACAGCAGTCATAGCATCTTCAACAATCTTAGGGCAAGCTTCATAATAAGGTTGATGAGCAATACAGTTCTGGAAGTAAATATCTTGAGATTGAGCAATACCACGTTGATAAGGATGATTAGGATTTAAACATCTGTGACGGAATTCTTCAGCTTTAGCCCAAGGGAAGATTCTCTTAATAGATTCTTCAGGAATAGTAGAAATAGAGTTAACTTCATGAGAAACTCTCCAACCATCAAAGAAATGAAGGAAAGGAATACTGGAGTTAATACTATAGATTTTAAAAGATTAGTATAATATAAATTATTTAAAATATATATTATTTAATATATATATATAAGCAGCAATATGAGCAACAAGAGCTAAATCATGAGATTCTTGAACAGTATGAGAAGATAAAAGGGCAAAACCAGTCTAAATATATATATATTAATAATTGCATTCTATTTAAGATTAAAAAAATACTTAAAAATTATAATAAAAAGGAAATTATATATATATATACGGGTCTAGTAGCCATAACATCAGAGTGTTCACAAAGAAGAGAAAGAGCTTGTTTAGAGACAACACGAGAAGCGACGTGAAGGACAGCAGGAAGAAGACCACCAGCAATACGGTACATATTATTATAATAAAATAAAATTTATTGTTAAAAAAGAATAAAAACAATTAATATTAAATAAATATATATTAAAATAAAAATATTTCATTAAAAAAATACATATTAGGAAGCATAAGCATAAGACCTTGAGAAGAAGTATAGGAGGTAGATAATAAACCACCAACAAGAGAACCATGTAAAGCACCAGCAGCACCACCTTCGGACTATATATAAATTTATTTATATAAAATATTTGAAATATAAAAAAATATATAATAAAAAGAAAAGTCAAAAGAACGTACTTGCATTTCTTGAACAAAAAGAGGATTACCAAAGATATTTTTATTACCCTTGACAGACCAAGCATCAGCTAATTCACCCATAGTGGAAGAAGGAGAAATGGGATAAATAATAGCAGCATCACTGACGTGATAAGAAGAAAGAGCAGCAGCTTCATTACCATCTATAGCCATACGGATGCCATTACTACCAGTAGGACGACCTCCAGCAATGGTACGAGCAAAGGTGACTTGAGATAATTGTTTCATGGAACTAACCACAGAAACAGATTGTTTTATTGACTGTCTAAGCATTTCCGATTTGACAGCAAAAATAGTAATAAAAAGTGCTTTGATAAATTAAAAAAAATATATGTTTGTAAGACAAACACTTTGTTCTTTTGGTCATATAATTGGAGGTCTTAGAACTCAAGAATTATTCCAAACAATCCACTCATTCCGCTTAAACGGTAAATCATGGTTTCTCGAGAAATCTGTCTAAAAAATATTAAATTTTCCTTGTAAAAATGCAATCATTTATCGAAAAGTCATCATAAAATCATACATGATTACTGTACATTTCCTATCGATGATGTATTGGAGAAACTTGTTTTCTCAAAACATTTTTTAATGACGAAATTCCCATAAATAAGTATCAATGTTTCTTTATTTATTCTAAATTTCTTCCAGAGTTCTCGGTTTCTCTTTTCTATAAGAGATGAAAGAAGCAAAGAATCATTTGGGTGGTTAGAATGAATTGTGACCCTTTATCAGTTGGTTGATTCAAAAACCATTCATGTTTGTCACCACATGGAACTTTTCCTTCTTTTTTTCCTCAAGGTCGTTTATTGTATTCAGAATACCCTCTCTTAAGTTAAAGACCCTTAAATTGATCTATGAGGTTCAACCTTCTATTTGATACCCTCCAAAAACTTTGTAAGAACAAAATTCACTTTTTGTAGGGTTGCACTTGTTTAAAGAATATATATTTTAGCTCATTATAACAACACAAACTAATAGGAAACTTCTATACATAAATTCTAGCATTTGCGCAATTAGAGATTTATGTTTCTTATTTCTTCAAAGGGCCCAATTATTTTAATGATATCTGACTATCAACATTATTTTAAAATCATATACATTAGTTTTATTCATTTGTTATGAAAAGAACCTGTCATAAATTGACTGTTCCTCCTGTTATAAACTAAAGTAACTCAGCTGTATCATTTAAATGGCTTTCCAGTATTATAGCATCAATATTCATACATAAAAACCCAGAACAATTGTAGAACAATTACTTTAAACCACATATACAGACTTCATATTCATTTCATTTGCTTGGAATCCATGTTTACAAAAGATTTTTGCTTGTATTATTAAAAAATATATTATTCTAGAAAAATTCAACGTCAGTATGTGATTCATTTAATCAAAAATTGTGTTTTGTTTGTCTGCAAACCTTGCTAAACATTTTAATATATCTATAAAAGAGTTTTTCATGGAGAGTATCATTAAGAAAGTAACTTTTCAATGCTCAATAATATAAATAATTTGAATACAGAGTTCCATATACGTTTTAATATACAAAAACTATTTATAAATGAATTAAAAATAAAAAATAAACTGTAGATTAAGAATGTATATTTTTCTATAAAACTTTATGAATAAATTTTTTTGATTTTTCTATATTTTTGATTTTTCTTTGATTTTCTTTACCTGTTATTTAAAAAATGGGAAGATGATATTATTTTAAAGTAAATATTGTATATGAATAAAAGAAACAATCATTTTGGTTACAAATAATAATTTGAAGAATTATTATGTTAGATGAAAGTGGCTATGAATAACTTGAATGATATTTTTGGTAGGAAGAAAAAGTGTGATTTGTGATTATTCATATATTAATTACAAATGATCCATTTTTCATAGAATCATGTTTATTTATTGTTTTTCATCTATTCATTTAGTACTGATTCTATTTAAAATCATTTAAACAGTTTTGATAAGTAAGATAATTCATAATTATATTAAAAAAAGTATAACAAAACTAAGTGACATTAAAATTGAATGAAACATCTATGAAGATTATTGTTTGTAAATAAAGATCCCTTTGAATAGAAACATAAAAATGAGAATACATAGGATAATATATTAAATAATAAAAAAATATATATATATCTACTAAATAGTGGAAAAAAATATAAATATAAATAGCAATATACAAAAATAAAAGAAGAAATACTACTCATCAATGGATAATACAAAAGATGATAAAGTAATCCAGTGAATTATATTATAGAGAAAAGTCCCATATATAGAATAAAGGATAAAACTCTATAATAATTGTAAATAAATAAATATAAAATAAATAGCTACAATAAATAAATGAATAAGATAGAGAACATTTCTAAAATACATATAAAGGAATATTCATCAAACATGAAAGAGATATGTAAAAATAAATAATTATTAAAAGCGGAAAAAAGTACATAAAAATTCAAAAGAAGAAAAAAAAAAATGCTTAATATTTTATTAAGAAAACTATAGATAGAAAAGAATAGTAAAAACTAATGAATAATTGAGAAAGACATATGAAAAATTGATGACGCGCTACCTGATAATGAATTCTCCAGTTCCGAAATGAATAGCTACTAAGAGTCGTTCTTTAAGAATAGCTTCTGTTGTATATTGTGGTAATTCTAACTGGAAGAAACATGTATGAGCTACTGGTAATTGATCGTTACCTGCAGATTTGGCGGTCAATTTAAATGGACGCGGCCAATCGACGGAATGAGGAAGTCTTGAACGTCCCCAAACAAATCGAAGGAATTGAGAACGATCTTTATGAGAAAGATCTCCAAATACCTATAAAGAAGTATAAATAGTATATCTATTATTATTATTATTATTATTATTATTATTATTATATATATATATATATATATATATATATATATATATATATATATATATATATATATATATATATATATACTTTCCAGAAACGTCTAACAACTTCATGACTTTCAGTCCATCCAACATATTGAGTATGCTTACGTAACTCATCAATACTGATCTATATAATAATAATAATAATAAATATGATTATAATAATGAATAAAAATCATCATATAAATATAATAATAAATAGAATAATATAAATACTTCAGGTTCACCACAAACATATCGTTCTAATTGATACCATGTGAAAAGAGCTAATGCTCGTTGAGGAACTAAAGAACGAACTCCTATATATGTATAAACATAAATAGATTAATATAGACGAAATAAAAAAGAAAAGAAAAAGAATAAAAATAAAATAAAGTAAAATAAAATATAAAAAATAAAATAAAATAGAATAAAAATAAAATAATTAAAAATTAAAAATAAAATTAAAAATAAAATAAAATATAAAAAATAAAATAAAATAGAATAAAAATAAAATAATTAAAAACAAAATTAAAAATTAAAATAAAACCCCATTAAAAGCATATCATATAAAGTAATAATTACTTACCATAAGCAATAGCTTCAGAAGCTTGTTTTACTTCATTAATACGGAAATCTTCACATAATTCGATATATTTATATGTATTATGTTCTGTTACAGGTAACTATAGAAAAAACAAATAAAAGAGATAAATAAAAAAACTATTCTATTTTTTCTATATTGATATATAATACATATAAATAAATAAATAAATAAATAAATAACTATATACATTTTTGCCTCCAGGTAATAATTCGACTTCATTTCCCGCCAAATCCTTTACAGTAAAATAAAGACCAAAAATATCAAATACACCTTCTTGTTCTTCTTCAAAAGCATCTTCTTCCTCTTCTTCCTCTTCTTCATTCTCTTTTTTCATAGAAATAGCATTCTCTGTAACTGTCGCTGATACCCTAAGAGAATTTCGTTTATCTCCTTTAGTTTTATAATCTAAACAAGGATCAATTCCTATACTACTCTCTCTCTTAAACTGAGGGTAATTCTCTTGCATATATTTCTTTAAATCAGAAAGGGTTTTTATAAACTGACTATCTATCGCTTGTATGTCTTCTAATCCTATAGGCACTCCTACAATATACTTCCATACAATAGAAGGTAACTCCATAGCCAATTGCTGCTTTGTTCGAATAGAAATACCTATTATATTACCTACAAAGGAATACCTATATAATAATAATAATAAACATAATAATAATAATAATAAATATAATAATAATAATAATAATAATAATAATAATAATAATAATAATAATAATAATAATAATAATAATAATAATAATAATAATAATAATAATAATAATAATAATAATAATAATAATAATAATAATAATAATAAATATTTAAAAACAAGAATTATCATCAATTAATATATATATACATATCCATAGCTTCACTACTATTTTTATATTTGGGATTTGGTACATATTTCTCAGTATTCATTCCTTCCTCATTACTACTATTAGGACAGGGAACAAATAAATCAAAACGAGTACTGAATAAATCCTCAATACTATATATATATATATATATATTCATAGCTTCATAATTAAAGAAAAATAATTATTTATCATTTTATATAAAAATGTAATAATAATATATAATAACAATAATATATATAAAAAAAAATAAATAATAAAACTACATACCATCGTTCAATAGCATCTCTATAAATACCTCCCCAATCTAATCCTTGTTCTCCTTCATACTTAACAGCTAATAAACGATCTTTCTTATCTAGAGGTGCTCTTAACATATTCATATTAATCTTTTTCATTTCTCTATACATTTGAGCAAATATACATTGAGAAGTAAGTGCATTTCTTGTTGAATATTCATTATAAAGAATAGGAGCTTGCTGACTAGTAGAGTCCATAGCGAATTCATTATATATACGACGATTATCTAAGACTACAATAGGTCGAGGATCTTTAGAATCATAAATAGTTTGCTTAATTGATAAATCTAAAACATTTTCCTTAATAGCAGGTAGAATACAACCTGATAATTTACAAAGAATAGACCCAAGTCGATTTTCTTGGAATATATGCATAAGATCTATTAAAGACATAGATCGATCTAAATTGATATTAAATAGAAGAAGAAGACCAATTCGAATACGTAGTTCATAAGGTGTAAATTGTTTTAATATAAAATGACGTACTAAATCATCTTGGGATAGATAAAACTCAGGAACTGAAAATTCTAAAGGATCAATTTTCGTATTTTTACAATGTTGAGTAAGAATATCAATAAGTAATATATCATGAGATGTATTAAATTCACGAAGTGTTAGAATAACATCATTATAACTTTCTTGATTCCATCCAATACGACATATACGACATATTTGTTTAATATATTCATTTGGAACACGACTATTATAATATAAACATCTACCTAATATATGTACAGCCTGTAATGCACTCGTAAGATCATTTGTAGTTTCTTTCGGAAGAACAGGGAAGGGATCAATAGGAATATTATCTGAATCTGGGGTCTCAAGAGATGGTAATTGATTATTAAGACGCATAATCATAAATAACTCGAGTAATTGAGAAAATTGAGTAGGCATAATAGTATTATTATCAATCTTATCACAATATGAAAGAACTATATCTTCTAAAGTCCTAAAAATATAAAACAAATAATAAATATATAAATATATAAATATATAAATATATAAATATAAATAATAAATATATAAATAATAAATATAAATAATAAATATATAAATAATTAATATTAATAATAAATATATAAATAATAATAATTATACTGAAGAATATGTCCTATATAAAAAATAATACATACTTAACAGAGGGTAGTTGATGAATAACAAATATATCAGGAGATGAAAGTAACTTAATAAGTAACTCTGTAATACGTAACTTATAAGGTGCTCCAAATGTACGGAGATAATGAATCATGTTTTCTAGTACAATTTGCCAATAATCTGTATCTTCAAATGGATATTTATATTCTAATCCTACATCAAGAAGGAAATCAAATAAATAACAGACCCAATCAAAACATTGACTATTAATCGCGGTTATATCTTGATTCCAAGTAATTCCTTCTAAAGGTTGAACACAGAAAGCATATCCCCAATAATTAGCGGCTTCTTGTTGAGCTTCAAATGTATAATATACTGTATTCCCACGAATAAAAAGAGGTAAGAATCGTGAACTATTACCAGTATAACGAGCTATTAATTGAGTATACTCAGGATCCTATAGAATTATAATAATAATAATATTATTATCATTTGGTTAATAATAATAAACATAATAATAATAAATATAATAATAATAAATATAATAATAAATATAATAATAATAAATATAATAATAATAAATATAATAATAATAAATATAATAATAATAATATAATAATAATAAATATAATAATTTTAAATATAATAATAATAAATATAATAATAATAAACATAATAATTTTATATACCTGATAAAAGGCTAGATAAGACTTATCAAGTTCTAAATCACATTTCTTATCAAATAATATTCGAAGAGCTTGAGCCTTAGGGAATATCATTTTATCATGATACTTACATTTCTTAAAATAAGGATGAAGTGAAGATACATAATAGATATCTGTATTTTGCTGACGAAGGACAGAGTTATTATAAGGGAAGGATGTCCAACAACTACTCATTAAACATTTTAATATATCTTTACCATATATAGAAGTAGTAATGAGATTAGCTAAAGTATTCTTATAGATAAATATAAGTGAAGAAGAAGGAGTCAATGTCACTTCTGAAGGCATAATAGAACGAGATAATGTAGCTGTACTAAATACATGCATTAACTTGAAGAAAATCAACTATATACATAAGTAGATAAGAAATATAATAATAATAATAATAATAATAATAATATATATATATATATAAAATGAATAAAAAAAAAAACAATAACCAAAAAAAAAAAAAAAAATAAAATTTACAAGTTCATTAGGTTGAAGTTTATATTCTTGAAGAATATCAATTCGTTGTTTTTGTAAATAATGAGTTAAAGTGACAAGGAATTCTCTTAATAATCTTAAATTATAGATTAAACAAATTCTACCTGTAAATTCTCGTAATGTGGACATACTAGAGAAATAATTACCAAATCGGAATTTATGTAACCCAACTTCTTGTTTCTGTAAATAAACACGTTCACATAAACCACTATTTGCATTTAAAACACTTAATATAACAGTATTATTATCAAGAACTTTCTCAATAACTCCTGTAGGAGTTACTGGTGTAAGTACATCTGTAGTTCCAGTATATTTTGATGCAATAACATTCGTAATATTTGGTACTTTACATGTAGATAAAGGTTGGAAACGAACAAAATAAGGTACAGATCGTGTATTTAAGAATGATTTTGAAGCTGTAGAACTCTTCATAGGAGTAAGTAAAGAGACATTCGTTTGATTATCTATATCTGAAAGTATAGCTCGATCATCTGCCTTCATATCCAAATTAATATCTATAGGCTTCTTATCTGTCTCTATATATTGTTTTAAAATCTTCACTTTATCAACAACAAAGTTTATCGTAGCATTAACATCATCCTGATGAATCTATATACAGAATAATATTTATTATTTTTGTTCATCTTATAGAAGTTAATAAATAGAATAATAAATAGAATAATAAATAGAATAATATAATAAATATAATAAATATAATAATAAATATAATAATATATGATAATAAATATAATAAATATAATAAATATAATAAATATAATAAACATAATAAATATAATAAATATAATAAACATAATAAATATAATAATATATTTCTATATACTCGAAGAATTTTATATGTAATAGAAGGAGGTAATTCGACGACGTCACTAACTCTCTTCGCATTTTCCCAGCGTACTGGTTCATATCGTTCAAGTATCTTGATAGTTTTAATATCATCAGTAGTAGCTGCTGTTTTCATTGTAGATGTACATGAACTAGTAATACCAACATTACGGAGATAAGGGTTTTTACTAGGTACAGTGGTTGATCCATTAGTAGTAGGAGAAGTAGCTCTATTTTGAGATGGAGTTTCTTTTGTGTCTTCACTTCCTTGATAGAGTAGACGTGCACAATTAGGATAAGTATCAACTAATTGTTCAGCTAAATGATTGAAACAGAAACGAATAAAAACTGTATCAAATATACCACGTGCAGGAGAGGGATGTAAACTAAATTGAAAGATAAATTGAACAAATTCTGGAGATAATGATGTAACGGAAAGAGGGTTTCGAAGAATAAATTGATGTAATGATTGAATAGCATGTTGTTCTAAAACAAGATTTTGAAGTTCAACAAGTTTAATAGGTGAACGAGGTTTTGAAGAATCAGTAGGTATTTCAAATAATGAATCATTATATTCTAAGTTAATAATAATACGTTCAATATATTTAAAGAATTTTGATGAGAATTCAGGTAAGATATCCCATTGAGGTAAATGCTTATCAACAACTTCAAGATGATAAATACTGAAATATTTTGGTATATTAATTTGATCAAGAAGAACAAGAGCTTCACCCATAGAGGAACTATAATTAATTACATATCCATTACCATTACTTTGATATATAGATAATAAAAGACTATCAATATCATTTCCACTATTCATAATATTTTGATGTACTCTTACTTTACATCCAGAATACATACGTCTACTTAAAGATCCTAATACTTTTAAGGTTCCTGAAGCCATACTATACCATACAGTACGTTCTCTCTCTTCTTCTTCATTATTATTTCCTCCACTCTCTATATATTCTTCTTCTTCTTCATTTGTATCATAAAGATGTTTAGGAGGAGAATCAGGACTTAGATTAGTATTATTATTATCACTACTTGTATTCATACGAGCTAATATAATCTTCTTTTCTGCTAAGATTTTTTCTGATGCTTTTTCAAGTACTATTTCAAATACATTGGAAATAGGTTCTCTCCAACGAGAACTAGACATCATTAATCGAAGAAGATAAACGACTTCATCACTAACACATAAATTAGTATAAGAAGCACCATATCCTGAAGTACGAATTAACATTTTACAACGCTGATGATATTTATGTATATTTGTATCTAATTCAGGACTAAAAGGAGATATACAATCCATAAATAAATCAGGAAACTTCTCAGTAATAGTATCATATACTTGTTTATATAAATAAGGGAAGAAGGAACAACAAGATGTACAAGAAAGACGTTCTTCAGACATAGCTCCATAACAAAAATCATCATGAACACACATATGTAAGAGATAGATAACAAGAGAATATTGTTCTTGAATATTTGTAAGAGATATAGAAGGAGAAGGAGAAGGAGAAGGAGAAGATGAAGATGAGATTAATCCACAAGTAATAGGTTCAATTCTATAAAGGCTACTTTCATGAATAACTGAAGGAATATAAGAAGTAAAAGGAAGAATAGACTGAAGACAAATTAAAGACATCTTACGAAGACGAGGTGACGTATATCTATAAATAAATTATCATTAGTAGATATTATTATAGATTATTCCATTATTATATATTATTATATATTATTAAATTATATAATCTGAATTAAAAAAAAAATAAATAAAAGCTAAAAAAAATAAAAAATAATACATAAATAAATATAAATATACAATAAATCCCATATAATATCTCCATAATATTTCCAATCAATATATTCTCCATAACTTGTATCTAAAATCCAAGTAACTGTTGCGAAATAATAAGATAATAAACTTTCTCCAGCAGAAACAAACATATCTGTAAGTTCACTTCGTACAATATTATTTGATGTATATACTTTTATACATGTATGTTTATTACATCCTTTTTCATTCTGTTTATTATCATTCTCATAAGGAATCCAATTCTGACAACGATCCTTGAAAATATTATATAATCTCTTTATATACATCATAAATTCATGGAATACACCACAAGTACATTGAATATATTGAGGAGTTTCATCAGCAAATAACATCCATACATCTTCAAATGACCAGTTCGATATCGAATTCTCTTCACGTGCTGGAGTTCGTTTTAATTTCCATTCTTTTTCATAGAATTGTCGTACAAGTAAAAGATCATAACTAATACGTAATCCATTAGCTAATGCAAATATACATGTAGGAAAACAACCTTGTAACATAGTATAATCATTAATATTTTCATTTTGTTCATTATTATGAAGATTATCTTTAAATAAAGTAATAGATTTATAAGAATGATCTACCATATGATCCCAAAGTGGACCTGCAGAAATAAGTATAGATCCTTCAATTCCATAATCCTCTTTATATCGTTGTATAAGACGATCTGTCATTAATTGGAAGAAATGTGGGAATTCTAATTCAAAAGGAAGATAAGAAGCAATAGTATTATAATCACAATTAAGGATCCATAATACAGTACATCCTAATCTCCAATCTAATTTATCTATAGTTCTTTCAAATAATGTTTTTAAATATTCACAAAATTCTTTAATTTTATCATACACTAATGTAAGATATTTGATACCAACACCTTGCATATTTGATAAGAAATCCGTTAATAATACTTCATGTTCTGTAGAGACAAATGTACTAAAGATAGATCGAGGAGTACGTGATGAATGGAAATTAGGTGTTGTAGTAAGAGCGTTATGTATACCTAATAAGTAGAAACGAGAAGCTTGAGGGAAATCTTCTAATGTTTGTAAGAAACTAATAGCATTATCTACAGCTTTTCCTCGATCTAAAGCAGCTGCTTTGCGTTCTAAAAGATGATCGAAGATAATTTGAGCATTAATACCTTGAGAATGAATAAGAAATGCTTTAATACAATCTATAGTAGTTTCCATAAGTGTAGAAGGTAATTTATTATCTTCATCTACATCTTCATCTCGAGGAGTTAAATAAGTATTACGTTGAGTTTGATTCTTAGAAGAATGTGTTGTATATTCATAACTATATTTCATATCTGTAACATCAACAGGAGGACGTACTTGCATTAAGAAATCTAATTTCTTTATATAATCACAAATGAGGTCATTTAAAGAATGATAATCTGTAGGGAAAAGTGATGGATCTGTAAAATAATCTTCATATACATAATCACTATCTTGAAGAATAGTACTAGTTTCACTAGTAGAAGTTAGAGATCGAATATAATTAGGTTTCTCTATTTGTGTTTCTGGGATATTTGTATTGGAAACATTAGTAGGAGGATGATATGTTTCATTATTAAATTGAGAAGATACACGACGTAATGAGGATGTATGTTTTAGAGTATGTCCATCATGATGTATAGTAATATTATTAGAATTATTAGTATTTGGAGTTGGAGTACATGTAGAAGATGCAATAGGAGTAGGAGTAGAAGAAGGAGTAGAAGAAGGAGTTATAGAAGTAGAAGGATGTTGAGAATATAGAGGAGGAGGAGAAGCTTTAGGTCCTTTAATAGGAATATCAAAGATTATCTTTGGAGTATTTCTACCTGAGATAGGAGGAGTAATAGAATGAGTTATAGTAGAAGAAGGAACATCTGTAACTAGATGTGTATCTGTTTTAAATTGGGTTTGTTTTGTATCAATAATATCTTTAGGTGATTGAATAGATGTACGTGATGAATTCCGTGGAATTGGAGACGATCCTGAATGATTTGTAGGATCATAAGAAAGAGTTTGAGAACGAGTGAATGTCATCACACCTGAAGAGAAAATAATAGAAATATCAAGTATAGAAATTATATAGAAATATATATAGAAAATATATATAGAAATATATATAGAAATTATATAGAAATATATATAGAAATATATATAGAACGAGTACTGTTATTTGTAAAGAATAATGAATAATGAATAGATTGATGATATATAATATACTTGATTGTTGAGAGAAAGCTTGCTTCTTTGCTCTTAAGAGATCTCTAATATTAAGAATACATTGATAGAGAGTTGTCAGTACTTCAGGACAATCAACTTTAGTAATATCACCCTCTATATAATAATAATATTAATATATATATATATATACATATATGAAAAAACATACCTTTTAATTTAGATAGTATAGTTTCAAATAAGGGGAATAAATTACACATATAAATAAGGACCACAAATAATTTACTTTCTAGTTCAGGATATACTATTAACTTTCGTTTATATAAAGGTTCAGGATTCTTACACTATAAAGTAATTATAGTATATATAGTAATTATAGTATATATAGTATATACATCAATCCATTTCATGAATAACTTGATAGTATCGTTAGAGGAATCATAATATGAAAGGAGATTTTCATGATTAGGAATAACATCATCATCTCTATTTAGTTATAATTATAATAATAAACATAGTAATAATAAAGCATATAATAAATATAATAATAAATATAATAATAAACATAATAATAAATATAATAATAAACATAATAATAAATATAATAATAAATATAATAATAACCATAATAATAAACACAATAATAAATATAATAATAAATATAAAAATAACCATAATAATAATACATACTCAATAATACCTCCACTAAATATATAGCTTTTTCCCCATGCTTCGACAAGGGCTTCACTGCTCTTCTTCACATTAACTGGAGGAGTGAATCCCGGGACACAACGTGAATAGGCGGCAACTAATAAGTTGAGAATAGAGATAAACCATTGGGTCGAAGGGTGTGCGTCACTGTAACAGGAGTCCGATAAAACAGGAGAATAAAGATTAAGAACATTCTTTGGAAGTCCACCTTCCTAGATAATATTATGATGATATTATATTATTATAATGATTGATAATAATGACAATAATCCTATTTACAATAATAATAATGCTAATAATAATAATCATATAGTAGAGAGAAAGAAGATATAGAGATATATACAGTAAGATGTGCTTCTTTGAGGAACGTTGTCCATAGGGAAATAACAGTTTCAATATCGGATCTGAATTCCCTTGTGACTTCGTCGGGTAGGCACCCAACATAGAGACAAGTACATATAAAGGGCATAAGGGATCCAAAGACACTCTCTTTGAGGGCATATAAGATATCTAATACATGCTCATTATTAGATTGTAATAATTGTAAAGCAAAACGAATATATTGTTGAGAAATATCAAATAATTTATCTAAATAATATTCTAAAATATGAGTTTCCATTCGATCAAAATTAATATCATCCTGAACTTGACTGAATAAATAAATTTGAAAAGGGAAAAGAACAGTATCTCGAACAATTATAGAGTATTTATTAGGACGAAATTGACGAAATTTATGTTTATCCATTGAAAAGAATTCCTAATAATAATAATAATAATAATAAGCATTATAAGTAACTAATAAACATACTAATCATTATAATATATAATAAAAAGCGAGTATATACCTGTGTATCCATAAGAGCATACTCTAATACTTCCTGAATAACTACACATGCTTCATCCACAAAGGCCTCTAGAGAAAAATAAAATAGTTTTATTATATTTATAAATAGAATAAATAGAATAATATATATATTTATAAATATAATAATAAATATATTTATAAATATAATAATAAATATAATAATAAATATGATAAATTTAATAATAAATATGATAAATATAATAATAAATATAATGATAAAATTATTAATTAAAAAATAATAATGATAAACATAATGAATACGTTTATAGATAGGATCTTCTTGATAATCAGGTAACATAGAGATTAATTTTGTTTTACTGATTCTAGAGGCAAAAGGACTTCCCGATTTATAGACACCATTACGTACATAACTGTGAATATATTTACTCCAATAAGCTATAGAAAAGATATATATATATATAGTTATATAATAAAAGAGAAAAAGATATACTTTCAGAGGGATAATCAATACCCATGAGAGGAATATAATCCTTGTGAAAAACTGGATTTGCACTAATATAGAATATAGTTATAGCAAACAAATAATATATATATATATATATTTACAGCACTACATCATAACAGCTATCCGCTCCATATCTATAGGTATTATCGTCTTCAGTAGCATCCCATAAGACTTTTACCTATATAGTAACAAGAATAATTATAAAAATGAAATCTCTCCTCTATATAATAAATAGTATAGTTATGTATATATATATATATACTCCTTGACCAGGAACACCTTTCCAATCTTTAATTAAGGTGACCGTTCCAAGTCCCCCAGATCCCCCATCCTGGTTATTCCATTGCCAATCAGGTCCTCGCTTGACACGTGCTCCTTTAGTTAACGGTAAGAATAAGACTATAAAAAATATTATACAATAGAAGTTATAATAACGTATATAAATAATAGTTTCTCTCTCTCTCAATATATATATATATACAATTCTTTTCTGTGTCAGAGACATCTTTCATGGGACAATACTCGAAATGAGGCAGATGACTGCACGTGCAAAAAGTAGAACTGTCTGGGAAGGCGGGACGCAATGACGCACCATGAATCTGAGCAGATCGAAGGATACTATATATATTATTAAAATGATATGTATGTATAAATACTAAAAATATTATTAAAAATAATAATAATATATATAACCTAATAATAATAAAATAATAAATAAAATACCGATGCATAAAAATAAGAATAGCATTTCTACGAACAAATAATTCTTCATAAGAGCTTGTAGTATTCACTAATAAGGATAATTCTTGTAAATCTGCTGTTTCTAAAGCTAAGGTATCTTCAGCTTGTAAGATACCAGAACTTGATTTATACATCATATTTCTAACATTTTCAAAATCTATTTATATAAAAAAATAATTACTACCAAAGTAAACAAGAAAAATAATATATTCTAGTAATTAAAATCAACTTAAGCAACCAAATTGAGTGCAGAGAATAAGTGAGAAATATAAAGATAGACGAATATGTCATAAAAACATACAATCTTTTCGAATGTGTTCAGAAAGTCTAATATTTTGAATTCTAGAAAATTTGATCGACTCATTAGATCGAAAGAGATTCAATAAACTACAAGTATCAGTAAATAAGTTTGATGTGACTTCAATTAAAAAGTTTTTAGAGCATCGTTGCTACATATATAGTTTAAGCGTATGAAGAATACATACTTTGTACCAGTTTTCTCCGCCAATACAATTGAAATCATCTGTAGTTAAAGTATTTCCCATATTTGTAGAGAATTCTTCGTAATTTGATTATTTATAGTTTTAAATTAAAAACCTAAGAACATTTAGAAACCAACTATAGATTTATATTGTATATGCATACTGATAGTGCTAATAGTACTATAAGAGTCCAGATATAATCAAGAAATCAATTACAGAAAAGAAAAACGATAACATTCAATAAAAAGGCTGCTTTAACCGAGTGAATCACGATTATTTTATAGTTTTTCTCCAAAAACACTTTTCCAGTCTTCTTCCCTCACAAAGGTGACTACTTATCCGTGGGTCTTTCGGTTCATTAGTGGTCTTTGGCTTTTCAATTAATTTTGACTTTTTATGTGGTAAACCTTTTTATCAAAATATCTATATATATATTTAATTTTTTGAAAAAATAATAATTATGGGCATACCTTCTGAATCTAATAAAACAGTTCAAGACAATAAGACGAATAATAATCAACCAATTAAACAAGAAGTTGCTGCAATTCCTGAGAATACTGATGAAGTTGACGCTTTAGTTGATCAAGTTGAAGAAATTGTTGATAAAACAGAAAAAGAAGAAGTCAATAATGAAACTAAATCCACTGAAGTTTCTGAAATTGTTAAGGGTGCTATTGATCCTAGTCAGACTCCTGTTGGTGTAGTTGAAGATAATAGTGTCTTTGTTCAACAAGTTGATTATTCTGTTACTCCTGAACAATTAAGTGCTGAATTTGCTACTTGTGGTGTTGTTAGAAGAGTTACTATTCTTTGTAATAATAAAAACCAACCTAAAGGGTATATATATGATATAGATATATATAATATATATGTAAATATCAAATTATTAATATATATTATATAAATAATATATATAATATATATTAAAATAAATGTAAATATCAAATTATTAATATATATTATATAAATAATATATATAATATATATGAAATATCAAATTATTAATATATATTATATAAATAATATATATCTATTCATTCATATATATAGTTGTGCTTATATTGAATTTGCTGATAAGGAAGCTGCTCAAACTGCTTTATTACACGATAATACTCAATTTGCTGGTAGAACAATTAAAGTATTAATATATTATATGTATTACTTATTTTTTAATGATATTTTTTTACTGTTTAGTTTATAATTAATATTAGTTCTATATACTAATAATGAGTATGATTATCATATACTATTTATTTAGGTTTCTTTAAAACGTAAGAATCTTCCTCGTTTTATTCTTCGTGGTAGTGGTCGTAATGCTCATAGTGGTCGTGGAGGTAAAGCTCCTCGTGGTAGAATGAATATGACTTTTAAACCTTAATCAATTGAATCCTATCGTTTTAAGATCAAGTTTATTACTTTTCTTTTTTTAATTTTACATTCTTATTGTTTTTAGGTGTTATTAAAAATTTTGTATATTATAATTGAGTTCAGTATTATGATGTTTTAAATATATACTACGTTTTATTATACTACTAAAAACACATTTATATTTCTCTGTATATTGAGATATAATAAACAAATAGATCAAAAAAAAATATATATATATATCTTTTAAATTATATAAATAGATGATAAATTAATCGTTCTCATTCTTAAAAAAGAGAATTTTAAAATAATGCAAATACATATACAACAAGAAAAATAATACTAAAACAGTTGTTTAAATAACAGAAAAACATGAAGAAAATACATATGTTAATAGAAATAAGGAAATATAGATAAATAGAGAAGAATCTAGAGATTAATGTATAATTTATTCATTTAACAGAAAGGTTGTGTATTTCCTATGTTTAGATACGGTTATATAATAATAATAAAAAATATATATAATACTAATTTGATTAATAATAAAACATATATAATAAAAATAATAAACATAATAAACATAATAAAATTTACCTTGAATATTTTGTATTTGATTGACATTAACTTGCATATTGACATTATTAGTTTGTGGTTGGTTGTTCATCATGGGTTGTTGTTGAGTAGATATCATATTACCACGAACATTATTAATAGCAGGATTCATATAAGTATTTTGTTCTAATTTCACTTCTGTCTTGGTAGGGATTTGTTTTGTATTTTGAACTTGACCTTGCATGATATTCATGGTTTGAGTTTGAATCATTGGAGTATTTGCAGTATTATAATACTGTTGTTGCATAGGTTGTTGTTGGATTGTTTGTTGTTGTTGTTGAATAGCCTGTTGTTGTTGTTGCATAGGTTGTTGTTGCTGTTGAATAGCCTGTTGTTGTTGTTGCATAGGTTGTTGTTGTTGTTGTTGAACAGGTTGTTGTTGTTGCATAGGTTGCTGTTGTTGTTGAACAGTTTGTTGTTGCTGTTGAAGAGCTTGTTGTTGTTGCATAGGTTGTTGTTGTTGTATATTTTGATGCATAGTGTTTGTAGAAGCAACTTGAGCAGTAGTAACAGTTTGATTTTGAGTAGGAAGTGTATTTGGAACAACAACGAGAACAGTTCCTGAGCCCATACGAACAACAGGTAAAACAGTAGGATTATTAGGACTCCAAGGAAGATGAACAGCCATAGCCTCAGGGTAAGAATTTGGATCTATAAAGAGTAATTTATAATTATGATAATTATATAAGATAATATGTATTATTAAAGGAAAAAAAATAATAGTAAAGAATATATTAATTGTTAAAATAAAATTATATATATATATAAGATATAATAAAAATAATAATAAAAATCAATAACAATAATGATATTATAACAATTATACTAAATATATACCTGTAAGATGAGGAACGGCCATGACGACACAAGGAGCAGGGTATAGAAGAGCTACAGCAGGGGGAAGATGAGAATTGTCAGTAGCCTGAGTATTGGAATACTGACTGATATTATTCGATCCTATATCATTCATACCCTATATATTGTATATATATATATAGATACAGTATATATAGTAAGTATATGAAAAAATAAAAATAAAAATAAAATAAAAATAAGTATATACTCTGGTTTGTTTAACATTGGACATTTGAGAGACATTTGATTGTGTTTGAGTATTAATACGAGTATTCATTTGATTTAACATCCCTGTATTCTGAGTATTCTGATCATTTGCAAAGAAAGCCTCATCTTGAATCCCTAAGAGTCATTGTATATTATTAATATTAAAATAAAATAGATCAATATAAATATATATAGAATAATAATAATAATAATAAGAAGAAGAAAAATAATAAGAAAAAGAAATAAGAAAAAATAAGAAAATAAGATAAAAAATTAAAATAATAATAATAATAAAAATAAATTAAATAATAAAAATAAAATAATAAAATAATAAAATAATAAAATAAAATAAAAATACAATTAGTATATCCTTTTGCCATAAATTTCAGTTGAGTATAAGGAAAAGCAACTGATTTTGTTATTTTACCACCAACAAGAACAACAGTTACAGTTTGAACTTGTGTACGAAGAACAATAGCAGTACAATTCTCACCCTAAAATAATATATATTATAAATTGAACTGTAAACTAGAAAAATGATTTAAAAAAATATATATATAGTTAATAACTATAAATCAGAAGAGACTATACATAAGAATAAAATATACTTCATATTGAACACTAACGAGATCGTTTTTCTCTATTGGAATAATACTTGGAGTACCTAAAAATAATAATAAGGATAAAATGATCTAAATAAAAGTAATCGTCTTTAAAAACATACATTTCTTTTGAATAGAAACACAGTCATTCTTCACATCAACACAAATATCGGAATTATCAAGTTTAACCTTAATAGACTTAGGACTAATAGCTACAGCAGTACCATTTATAGATCTTCCTTCTTGATTATATAGAATCGAGTCTCCTTTGCTGATATATTTCGTATATTTATTATCAATCTGTGTATAATTTAAAGGTGTTGTCATCCTATTTAATATATTTGTAAATATAGAAAAATTATATAGTTAAAAAAAAATATTTGAAAACCTTTTAAAAAAAAAGGTAAAAAAAGTTTTCAAAAAATAACTGAAAAATAAAATATATTCATGACTAATTTCAGTTTTTCATTCTAGTTAATTGATGCCAAAATACTAGATAAAAAGAAAGTAAAACTACAGAATTTTCTTTTTAATATTATGCTGAATCATCTGTATTTTGGTATCAAATAACTAAAACAAATGCACTTTTAAGTAATTGTAATTCCCTTTTTTTTATGGATGAGAATAACTGTAATATCGTTGTGATATATGCACATAAAGATAATGAAGCTATTGTATAATGACTAAAAAAAATTTTCTTGAAAAGAAACGTGAAATAATTTAAGTCAATCAGAAAACAAAAACAAATATATATATATATCTATATTTATTTATTTATCAATTCCAATCAAGCAATATAAACACTGTTGAAATAGATATAAATGTATATTGTGATAGTTTAAAAATCATCAAAGACGATGAAAAGAAATAGTAATACTTGTATATGATTTACACAAAAAGAAAAATCAAATAAGTAATAATAATGAATAAGAAATAAAATATAATATATAATAATAGAATATTTTAATATTTGCGTTGAACAGTGTTATTTTTACGTTTTTCTGCGTCATCCATAAGAAGTGGTGACGCTTCAGGATCGTTTTCCTCAGTTTGAACGCTTTGTTTAGAAGGCATGCTGTTATAACGTTCTAAGAATGATAGTAAATAATATAAATAGATAATAATGATGAATACAAATAAAATAGATAGTATGCAAGAAATAATAATAGGAATATATACCATAAGTATACCAAAGAGATCCAATAATTGTCATAATAGCACCTGCTAATCCAAGAGGAGTTATAGACTGTCCAAAGAAATAAACAGAGAAAAGAACCATTATAACCTATATATATATATAATTTGTTTATTCTGATAATAAATTGATTTAGTAAAATGAAGAGTTATGTGAATAATATTATAATAGAATAAAATAAATAGAAATAAATAGAAATAAATAGAAATAAATAGAAATAAATAGAAATAAATAAAAATAAATAAAAAATAAGTAAAAAATAAATAAAAATAAATAAAAAATAAGTAAAAAATAAATAAAAATAAATAAAAAATAAATAAAAATAAACATAAAAATACTTGTTTTAAGTTTCCACAGACATTCATGACAAGAGGAGATGTTTGTTTAACTGCTTCGAAATTAGATACATTGACTGTAAATGCAAGGAATCCATTGAAAGCAAGAAGAAGAAGAGTCTTTGTAGTACTACTATATATTCAAATATATTGAGTACTATATCTTATTATAATCATATAATTATTAAAAAATAAAGTATTTATATATATAGTATACTTGGGTATCCATTCAGTATAGAAAACATTATCTACATATAAAGAGAAAGGTACTAATTCTAAAGCTCCAAAAGAACTATTCTATATATATATATAATAACTTAGTTAAACATATTCATTCATCTAAAAATAAAAAGTATAAGAATGATAAATAGTATACAATAAAAAGTGTTTGTAAAGGTGAAACTTTTTGTTCTCCACTTAAAACAATCTTTGTAATAACTCCTTTCAAAGTAGACACTAAAACACTAAATACTAAAATGATAAAACCTATTTTTGTAATCCATAACTAAATAAATATATAAATATAATAAAAAATATATACAGAAAATAATTAGATATATAAATATAATAAAATATATATATATTATATAATTAAATAATATAAAATATAATAAAATATATATAATTCACCAAAGCAAACAAATGCTGAGCCAAGAATTACAGGAATTAAAGATAAACAAACACGGAAACTAGTTTTTTCACCTATTAAGAAATATTGTAAAATAGCTGTCCAGGCAGGAATAGTACAACGAACCATCTAAAGAATATCAAGAAAATAAATATATATATATATTAAATAATATATTTATGAACAAAACAGAAACGATAAAACATATAAAAAAATACTTGATCAAGAGCTAAACTACAGAAACGAAGTGAGTAATTTGCAGATACAATATTGACAATAAAGAGAACACTCATGAAGACTAATTTATTAAATGTCTTTTTGGATAATACTTGATTATTGTAATAAGAAGGATAAAAGAGTTTAACCATGAATGAATAAAAGCATGATGATACCATATGAATTAATGTAAGAGTGATAGCATATGGACATTTCAATGTTGAGAAGAAGCTCTTATTCAGAACTACTACAAGAGCTGAGACTATAAACCATACAAAAGCCCAATGGATCATTATTCTTTTTGTGTAAATAATACTTATTAAAAATGAATACTTAAAAAATCATCATTTTTCGACAATTCAGGAATAATTTTTTATTATAACCAAGATTATGAATTGAACGTCATTTCGATCGTTATTGGTGTTTCCAAATATATTCATACAGAAAAAAATTCCCATATTTATTGGACAATTTCCCGGAAAAGCCAGTAAAAAATCATGAATAATTAAGAAGTGCTTGAATAGGCAGGGTTCGCCACGAAGACTCTCTTGGAGTACAGACCGTACTCAAAGTACTGTTTGGCAAACCCTGTGTATAAGGTAATTTATTGTTTTTTTGTTGTTTTCCTTGATATCTAGTCAATATATAGAGTTTTCTACATTTACTTTTCATTTTGGCACTGTTAACTATAAATATAAATATTATAAACTTAAAAGAAGTCTTATATTCTTCATTTCTCATTTTGTTTTTCATGAATTTGACGTCAACACTTTCAAATGATATTTATGGTCAAAAAATTGAATCATGAGAATAACTCATAGAATTCGAAGAATAAATTCATAGAATGAATAGAATTCTATTGTTGTAATACCAACAACGAATTTTTGTGAAATAGAACCTGGAAGAAAGAAACTGTATAAAAACCAACAATTGTCTTCTTTATGATTAATGAACATGATGTCATTCATAATACTTATCATAGCGATTTTCTTCTTCATACAACCAACAAAGGCACAATGTATATTGAATATTATCATTTTTTTATAACCATTTTTAGTATGTGGTGAGTTTGATGGTAGTTGTAATGGACTATTAAGTATGATTTCTATATCATCTGTTTATATGGTTATGTATTTTATTAATTTACAGTCAAGCTAACTTCACAGTCACTGTGTTAAACGGTTATGTTACTCAATTAGCATATAAAAACTCTGTCTATAACAGAAATGGGTGTGATGCTATTGATTTAACATATCAAACATATACTCTGTATTCATTTATTCTCATTATTTTTTTTCTATGTATCTTGTTTTAGTTACAATCTTGTTATCAATGGAACAAACAAAGATTATAAAAGTATATTATAAATGTGTAAACATAACCTGTTTATATTCATTAATATTACATATTTTTTTATAGTTTTATTACATATTTTATTTTTTTGTTTTTTCTATATAAAACTTATGTTGAGCATGAAGCAACAGTAGTTGAATATACTATATTAGATAATGATAACTCAAGAGTCAATATGAATTTCACATGTACTCCTGAATTCCCTAAGAAAATAGAAACATCGATCGATGGATATAATTGTACGGTAAATAATGCATATAAAACTTATATTAATATAAAAGAGATCTTCTCTACTGAGCGTATTATGATTAAATTCTCAAGTATTTTATTTATTATAATTGTTTATCTTTATTTATACAATTATTATGATTAATTATAATAATTTCTTTAGGTGAGAAAATGTATATAAAAGGATATGATAATAAAGATAATAATGAAGTTTCCATAAGTAGAAGTGGTATAAAACGTATTTTATTATTATTATATTTTTATTTTTTTTCTGTATATGATATATAAATATATAATATAATAAATAGTATACTATACTTCTTATATATAGAATGTTCAAAGTGTTTAGCAACAGATTTGTATCCTTCAGGTGAAGTAGGTGATAAAAAGAATGAATTTTGTCCTACAAATTCTACTGGTTATGTTATTATTGAATGTAAACAATTATCAAGTGGATCTAGTGTTTGGTCAGAGAATTTTGAAGAATGTAAAGTACCTAGTACTATATTATTTGTTAAAGAAGGATATACAACATTCAGATTCCCATTCTATGTATTTATTTTATTTTTATTTATTTTTATTTTTATTTATTTTTATTTATTTTTATTTATTTTTATTTTATTTTTATTTTAGGTTATTTATTTTTATTGTATTTATCTCATTTTATATTATATTATATTATATAATATAGTTGGATAATGTTGAAAAGACGGCCTATACTCCTTCTCAGAATGAAAAGTTATTAATGCAGTTCATTATATCATTTAATTCCTTTATTGAGACGGATAATATTGGATTTGATTCTGTATATACTACAGATGATACCTTAGAAATGCCTACAATTGTTGTTATTATTCGATTATATGTTCTTAATGACTATAAAGAAAATTTTATTCCTTATGTAAATAATTATATTAATAATGGGAACTTTAACTTTGCACTTCGAAAGAAAGATCCTGCTTTCTATAATGTATTTATCTATTCTATATATTATATTAATAATATTTATCTATTTATAAATATATATTATGCTAAATTATTATTATTATTTATCCTATAGGTGAATGTTCACATTGATGCATCTCTTATAGAATTAGTTTCTTCTCAAACTCAAGAAGATAATCAACCTCTTATTATTGGATTAATTATAGCTTTAGTTGTTATAGTTATTATTGTTATTGCTTTAATTATAGCTATTATTTTTATTAATAAAAGGAAACATAATCAAAAGAAGGTTGATATTGAAATGAATACTACAGATAAAGATACTTCTAAACCTAAAGATAATAATAATAATAGCCATCATCATCATCGTCATCATCATAGTAGACATCATGATAAACCAACTACTACAAATATAATGAAATCAAATCCTATTGATGAATCTATTCCTACTACTCTTCCTCCTTCTCCTTCTCCTTCTGCTTCTTCTCTTCAACCTCTCCAGTTTAATTCTATTCCTACTCCACCTACAAACAATCAACCTTCTTCTCTTCCTATTCCACCTACTCTTCCTACTATTAATAATAATAATGCTGATAATAATAATAATAATAATGTTGATAATAATAATGTTGATAATAATAATAATAATAATAATAATGTTGATAATAATAATAATTTAGTTAATAATTTAGTTAATAATAGCGAAAATAATAATAATGTAGAAACATCTATTGATATTGATATTGATATTCCTCAACCCTTAAATCCTACTCTATCTGAAGATAAACCATGTACAACTATATCTCCTGAAGTCAACAATTCTATATCTACAAACGTACCTCCTTCAACATTATAGTATTATTTCATTTATATAATTATTCAATTTATATATTAGAATTATTCATTGAATAAAAAATATTTATATTTATATTTTCTATTTAAAAGCAACATATCTTTTTCTATATAAGAATTTATATAATAAATTATAAGTCTATTCTCATAATGTTTTTATTTTCTTCATAGATGATAGTTTTCTATTTTGTTTATATTATTTCTTTTATTGTCTATTTCATTTTATTCTTTATATATCATCTTGTTTGAAATATATTTCTTTTGGAACTCCTCTTTGTAAAGTTAAATTCTAATAATAATATCAAATAATTTCTCATTTTTTTAATAACAAGAAATTAATGAACAATAAAACGCTTAACATATTAAAAACATTACAATTTAATAAATATATTAGTAACGCATATAAATAATTATAATTAAAAAAAAGGAAAAAAAATTGCTAAAAAAAAAAGAAAAACTCACAAAATAATATTGAAATGAATTATCGATTTAATCTTTTGTGTAATAGAATCTAGACTTACATCAAGAGAGCGCTTTAATAAGGAGTTATCTTAGGAATATCAAACATATCTTCTTTTCCCTTGATTAACTGAATGACAATATCATTTGCAGGTGTAGGTATTCCAAGTCTAAAGAAAAATAATCATATAATAAATATTTATAAATTTTAATAAATAATAAAGTGATATAAAACAAGATATTTATTTTTAAAAATAATAATAATAATAATAAAAAAAAAAAAATAGAAACACAATCGGAAG
The DNA here is from genome assembly GCA_039096225.1 of Blastocystis sp. Blastoise. NCBI lineage: Eukaryota > Bigyra > Opalinata > Blastocystidae > Blastocystis > Blastocystis sp. Blastoise. The sequence continues at coordinate 1,355,985 of JBBPEB010000015.1, forward strand.
CAAACAAGGAATGACAAAACCATAAAACTTTAAAATATCAAAAATAATTATAATATATCAATTAAATTATATATAAAAGAAATAAATAGAAGAAAATGAATAAGAAGATATTGAGTAAAATGGTTTTAACCAAAGGAGAAGACATGTCAATGTCTGAAGTCATTCATAACAAATATTATGGATTATATTTTTCGTATTTTAGCATATAGATAATCAATGCTCACATTATAATGATTTTATTTTTCTAGAGCTCATTGGTGTGGACCATGTAAGAAATTTACACCGTTATTAAAAAAGAGATACAATAAAATGAAGAAGATTTCTGATGATTTTGAAGTTATATTTTGTTCTTTAGATAAAAATCAAAAAGAATTTGATGAATATTATGAAATGATGCCTTGGAAAGCATTTCCTTTTGAATCAAAAACTGGAGAGGACTTATCTAAATCCTATCGTGTAGAATTTCTTCCAACTTTAATACTTTTCAATCCTCAAGGAGAGATCATATCACAAAATGCTGTCAAAGAATTTGAAGATATGAATCATAAATTCCCTTGGGAAAGCCAGAATAGTAAAGAAGTTTAATAATAATGTAGAAACATATGAATATCTTTATGTATTATTTGTTTTATTAGAATTTATTTTTTCTCCTTTGATTAAAACCATTGTATTATTATTATTTAATATATATATATATATACTTTTTTCCTTGTTTAGAAATATACCCATTAATAAAATCAATTTCTGTTTTTCTTTTGTTTATAATATCAACAGACATTGAAGTCATACCATCTATTTAATAAAATATATTTTTAATTATATATTTCATTAATAAAAGCAAAAAAAAAAAAAGATGATAAACAATAAAACAAAAAGATGATAAACAATAAAAAAAAATAAACAATAAAAAAAAACAATAATAATAACTATACATACCAGCATTTGAATGGCATACATTAATAATATCAGCAAAAGGATCTTTACTACTTAAAGTGACTCCTAATTTACTACAGACAAGTAATCCTTCATCAACAATTTTTCTCATAAGTTCAATAGTTTCATGACAGTGAAGTAATTGTCCAAGTTTACATTCATAGATAGAAGTTAAACTATTACATGCAGCATTTAAGAGTAATTTAGACCATAAAACACCAGCCACCTCATTATCAGAAATACGAGTATCGATACCAACATATTGTAATATTTCACCCCAATATTGTATATGGGGCTTAACAATTTATATATAGATTATAATAATTATATATATAATAAATAAATGAATATAGTTAAATTAATGGAATAATAAACAAAATTTATAATATATATATATATATATATACTTCATTTTGTTCTGCTAACATAAGATAATTAGTACCAGGATGATACACTTGACCAGGTACTTTAATAAAACAATTAAAAGCTACACTTCCTTGAAGAACCTTATTTTCACCAAGAACTTCCTATTATTTATTATTATTTATTATTATTTATTTATTAAATATATAATAAATAATAAATAAATAATAAATATATAAATATTAAATAAATAAATAATAAATATAAAATAAAATAAAAAATATAAAATAAATAAAAAAAAAATACTTGTAAGATTTCAACATTACCCATACCATTTTGGAATGTAACAGCCCAACCATCTTCTTTTAATAATGATTTAGCTAAATAAGCACATTTTTCAGTTTCTAATGATTTACATAAAATAACAGCCTATAGACAATAAAGAATGAATCATAATATAGATTGTGAAAAATATGTTGACAGTAAAAGAAACAATGGTGAAACACATACATAATCAATCTTTCCATAATATTGATCAACATTATCATCATTACAAACAGTTACAGGTACACAATATTCTTCATCGTTATGAGTGACAGGAGTACATTGAGTAACCTTATTCCAAAATTCCTTTGCACTATCAGATATAGGAACTACTTTTAATCCATTATTTTTCATAGCATTATAATGAGCAGCCCAAGGTGTATGAATAATAACATTAAACTGATCTCCAGGGAAATTATAAGAACCTGTTTGAAGCATAGCACCAATTAAAGAGCCTAAAGCTCCAGATGAAACAATCATTATATTTTTCTTTTCAGGCATATCTACAATTATATTTCTTTACTACTATAACAGATCAACTAATTATTTAATAAAATAAATACTATTTACTTTATAATCTAATAAAATAGAAACTGTTTGTTTTTCTTTCAAGACAAAGGAATCATTTGTCTTATCCATAATTCTATTGAAATAATCGCAAATATCATAACTTTTTATCCATACATTCTTCTTTATCCAACGAGATAACCAATCATTTCACTTGAAAACGAGAAACCATAGAAAAATGAGAAACTTCTTCTTTTCCTCTTTGTTTCTCAATACCTTCTTTTTGGTTCTTTTTATCTTTAACCGATCTCTTCTTTAATGAGTAATCTTTTCATTCAATCACATTAAAATCAAATATATAATTGCATATCCAGTCATTATATTACTTCTGTCATACACCATTTATTTTTCTTTTGTCATTTTACTAAAATTGATTTGTTTCTCTAATTTTTAAGTATATATATTATAAATCATCATAACCATTCTATCCATATTTCTTTGATCGATTCAAAGAATGAAAAATTACGTGGCTTTTCATTTTTGTACGTTTTATACAACAATACATAATTGTAAAATAAGTTATAGTTCACACCATTTCACATCCTATAAATTCAGGGTAGAACCCATTCTAGAAGTGAATGTAACAAACAACTATAGCTATACACTCAGATTTTAACTAAGAATACACTTATTATATTTTTTTAAGTCATACATTCTATAAAAATAATAAAAATTAGCCAATAGAGACATTTTAAGCATATTCATTTCAACTAATGTAAATGTTTTTTGTTTATTTTGCTTTTCTATTGTTTTATAGATATACAATCAATCTAGGAAATACTAACATTATATCAAACCTATTATTTATTTTAATAATATTAATAGATATAATACAATTATCACATCAAAAAGAATTTTAGATATAAATTAAAGATTCTATATCCTATACAATAATAATGAATAAGTGTTACTTTTAAAAAAACATGATGGAGGAAAGAAAAGAATAAAAATAAATGAAAAAAAAAGTTCATTTTTAAAAACAAAAAAAAATACTGTAGTTTTGGAAATTCCCAAAGAATCATCAGAAAAAGTGATTCATAAAAATGAAAAAAAAAATTAAACACTAAAGAATAAGACTATTCTTATTTGTGTATGAATTATTCTGAAAAGAATTATGTATAAAGTACGATTCATTCATTTTATAATAGCGTCTTATACTATCATTTCTCTAGGAGAATAATAATCCATTTCTTCCAGACATTGAAGTTTATGAGTCGGAGTATATATTATTTCACCTATTCTATCTTACTTATTTGAAACTGTTTGTGTAGTGCAAATATAAATTTTGTAACGTCTACATTTAGAACTGCAACTCATCCTAAAGTCTGCTTATTTCATGTTTTATTCAAGGTAAGTATCTGAATGTTCTTAGATATCTATGTTTTCTTATAATTAATATATAGATATGTATTGAATTTTTCTAATTCTTCATTATTTATAGGGTCTCTCCTTATTTTATTATTTGTTTTGTACATTCTTTTGCAATAACTTTATAATAAATTTTGTTGTTTTAATCTTGTTGTTTGCTGCAGACTTCTGGGTAGTAAAGAATATATCAGGTCGTTTATTAGTTGGACTTCGTTGGTGGAGTTTATCTAATTCTGATGGAGTATCCGAATGGCAATTTGAAGCTATAGACGTAAGTCATTTATATTAAACTATTATAATTATTATAAACTATTATAATTATTATAAACTATTATAATTTTTATATACTATTATATTGTATTAAAAACAATTATATTGTATGAAAAAATTATTATATTGTTTTTTATTATATACTATTATATTATAAACTATTATCATTATTATATACTATTATAATTATTATAAACTATTATATACTATTATATTATATTGCTTCAATATATATAGGATCCTAATCTTATTGGTCCATCAGATTATCGTATATTTTGGTTTACAACCATTGGATTTCCTATTATATGGATTCTCTTTACTCTACTCAATGTTTTAAAATTTAAATTTGATTGGCTTATTGTCGATTGTATTGCTTTGATCTTAAGTGGAACCAACTGCTATCTATATTATCAGGCGTCAAAAGGTATTTTATGAAGCGTATTATAATAATAATTATTATTATTATTATTATTATTATTATTATAATTATTATTATTATTATAATTATTTTCTGTGATATAAAAATAAAAACAAATTATATTATATATTATGTATAGCTTCGAAAACTAAAGTTACTCCAGTTAATTTCTTGCCTGCAGCATTTACAGAAACAGCAATCAAAAGAATTGGTCAAATTGCTTTACAAGCTGCTAATATTGGTCAAACAAATTAATTCTATTTTAAACAGTATTATATTATATTATTATTTTATGAAGTTATTTATCTGTGTCAAATTGAATCCACTTTGAATTGTTATAAAGTTTCATTCTATTTCATTATAAAATATATATTTAAATCATTCAAACAATATCGATGTCAGTTCTGATTGTATAAATTCAAATAATTTCATGTTGTTAAAAAGACATAAATAAATAGTATATAACAATAAAACAACAACTCATAAAGAATCGATAAGTTTCACAAATTAGAAAAATAATAATGAATTTAAAAATAAAAACTTTATATAAAGATCAGAAAAATTATTAAAAAAAAATATTTTAAACGAAAAAATCTCATAATAAATGATAAAATAAAAAGAATAATGAATAATAGGAAGAAAACATATAAATGAACCATAAATAACAAGAAGAAAAGATAATATAAGTATATAAAAAATAATGAGTTTATTATAATTATAGAAAAGAAATATTAAAGGGTATTCTTATTATTAATATTTTCAGGAATATCATATGTATTCACATGTTTACTTGTAAAGTCATTAATAAACTGTTCTATCACTTCTATTTGACCAGTTAGAATCAATATAAAACCTAAAATAAGAACAAATAAACTTGAGCAAATAGAAAAGAGAAAAACTTTCTTAGAAAAAGTCATTGGTCTTTTCATTGTATGAACACTATCAAGATTTCCAATTAATGTTACAGAAGAAAATAAAGCTTCTTTCTTTCTTAATACATTACCAAATTCCTTTCTTGTCAGTAATACTTCTACAGCTTCTTTTACTCCATTTACATATACATTTTCTACCATAATAGTATAATGTACTAATACATTTTCATACATTTCAGATTCTTCTTGATTCATCGATTGTTTCATTACTGTATTCATTATAATCTTTTCATCACTATTTATAGAACCTTCAATAGAATCTGTATTTCCTTTAATTGTTTCTGAATCAGAAGTAGATACAACAGCACCTACAATACCTTCATCATCATCAGTTCTCTCAGAAACAACAACACTTGCTTGAAGGTCTGTTGTGTCTGAAATTAATTCTACATATTCAACATATATATTTCTCGTCTCTACACCATATCGTAATAAGAATTCACCTAAAGTATATCGCGTCAACTCTTCTATTTCAGGAGTAAAGGTCTGCTTAGGGAAATGATGATACTATATATATATATAATTAAACATAAGTTTTCATTATTTTATAAATTTTACTATATATTATATAGAAAAATAACAATAATAAAAATTAAAAAAAAAACATAATAAATAATTTAATAAATCATTAATAAAAAAAAATACTAATCAAAATAAAACAAATAATAATAAATATATATATATATACTGCCATATCAAATCGTATAAGAGAGAAATCTTGTTTGGGTGATATATACCCATAAGAGTTAATACATCTTGATCTATCTTCATTCATCCATACATAGGTTTTCTCTTCTTCACTATATCCACAATAACGAGACATAACACCTCCTTCTCCTGCAGGACAGAATACATATACTTTATGACCATATTCTGTTTCTGGCCAAGGATATTGATAAGGACATGAAGGTAATAAAACAGTTAACGTAAATATATACATAGTTTGTTTCTCTAGATTACTTAAAGTCATTGTATATACACTAATTGAAGTAGGAGTTAATGGTTTACCATATATACTACAAGTTTCTTCATTAAAATATAACCCAGTAGGTAATTGTGGAGTTAATGTACAAGAAGTAACTAAACCTACATAAGAAGGCTTCAAATCATTTATAGAAGTACCTTTATATAACTCAACATGATCATTTTTAAAATGAATATTTGTTGGTGTTCTTAATGTACAATAGTTTTCTATTAATCCCCATTGACCTGTTATATTATTTGTTGATAAACATAATCTTTGTTGATATCCTACATAATAATTAGATACAGGACAATTAATAACAGCTGATAATCCTGAATCTATTGATGGCCAATAACCATCAGAAATACATAATTGTCGAGAAATATCAAACGATAATGTTGTAGATATCTCTCCAGCTTCATTACCTACTAAAATCTTATAAGTATATACTCCAGATTTTAAATTAATATGACCATATAAAGCTGCTGTTGAATTCTCTAAAAGGATTCCTGAAGGTAATTCAGGAATAGATTTTGCATATCGAATTGATCCATCTATTGTAGGAGTAATTGTAGGAATATCCATATTAGATCTAAAATAATATATTTGTTGTTCATAATGAATCCTTTGAGGAGGTAACATAACACAATGATTAATAATATCACTCCATCCTCCAGCAAATGTTTCATTTGGTTCTAAACATATTCTCTTCATAGATCCTTTATAATGCTCTTTATCAAAACAATCTAAAGTAATTACTGTAGAAGCAGGAGAAGAAGGCCATACAGTATCTTGTTCACAATTAAAAGAACTAACTTTTAATGTTAATGCCTTTGTAACACTTCCTCTGGAATTCATAGCTTTCACAGAGAAATCTATATTATCAAGAAGTTCTACAGGAGATCCTGAAATAATACCTGAAGTAGCATCCATAGATATACCTAAAGGAAGAGTACCTGTAGTAATAAAAGAAGACACACGACCATGATATGATGGATAAAATGTATATTTACTACCAATGTAAATAGTAGATGGGAAATTTATATATGTTAAATTTGTAGGAGGTTTTAATTCACATTGATCTACAATAGGTGCCCAACGAGGAGGAGAAATATCTTTACATCGACGACGTCTATGGCCCGTGAATATATCAGGATCTTCACATGCTATATAAGCAAATTCACCTGGGATTGTATCTGGCCAATTTCCTTCTCTTTCACAATATTCAGTAACTAACTCAATAGTAATATTTGTAGATACTTTATATAAGTCATTCTTTGCATAAATCGTATACATCTGTTTATCATCCATATTTTGTATAGATCCACTAATATCACCAGTAGTATCATCTAATTCTAACACTTTCATTGGAGGAACAGACATCCATTCATCAACATGACCAATAGAATAAGCCTTTAAATAAACAGGAACATTTTTCATAATACGGAAATATCCACTATCATAAGATACATTACGAGGAGGTAATAATTTACATTCATCTACAACATCTAAGAACATAGGAGGATTTCCTATATTACAAAGACGTTTACGAGAACCAGTATAAGAGATAATATCAGTACAAGGAAGAGTAGCTTCAAATCCAGCTTCTGTAAGAGGCCATTCTCCATCAGCCAAACAAGGTTCATGATGAATATTAATAGTAATAGAAAGGGTTGCATTTCCTTGTGAATTCATAAATGTAAATATATATTCTGTCTTTGCAGATAGTCCTGATGGTTTTCCTTCTAAAGCAAATGTTTTACTATTAATATGTATACCATGAGGAAGGCTAGGAGTGACAGAAACATCATCAATATATCCTTTATAGGATAGTTTAATATCATGAAGAGCAACATGACGATAAAAGATAAAGTCAGTTTTAGGATAAGAAAGATCATAAGGAACTTTATATACACATTTATCAACAATAGGTCCCCAAGTAGGAGGATCTGTATCTAAACAATTACGAGCTAAATGACCCTCATAAATTTCAACGTCTGCACATGTATGATAAGCAAATGAATTCACATTTATACTCTCCCACTCATCTATATAAATAAGTTTGATATATATATATAGTTAACATATATATATTATGTAATTATATTATATAAATTTATATATTATGAATATATATTATATATATTATTTAAAAAAAAAATATACTATTTTTATATATATTTAAAATATTATTAAAATAAATATTTAAATAATAGAATATAATGATTAATAGAATAATATATACCTTCTTGTTTACAAACAGGAATAAATGTTTCAATATCTAATTTAGTATCAATTTGTCCACTAGGATTTTTAATTGTTAAAATATACTTTGTAAATGGGAATGCGCTTAAAGGTGTACCTTGTATAACTCCTGTAGCTGTATTAAGTTCTAAACCATCAGGAAGTTTAGGTTCAATACTAAATCGAGGATCAACAGCAGTATATAGAGGTACAATAGGAGTAATAACAGTATGTACACGGAATCTAAATCGAGTATCTTCATATTCAAATTTACTTGGAGGATAAGGTACACATAAATCTTCTTCTTCTTCAAAAATACCTTGTCTACAGAAACGTCGTTTAACACCACTATAACCATTTATACATGGAAGTGTACTATATGTTCCTGATTTAACAGAATCATAATCACCTACTGCATCACATGGATTCTCTAAACGTTCAACAAATAATTCAAAGGAACTAATAGATAGAGAAGAGGCACGACAATTCTTATTAGTAACAGTTGATTTATAACAAGCATCTATGACAATCTTATAAGCATTGAAACTATTCTCATTGGATATATCATAATATTTAGTAAGTTCACCTTCTTTCCATATAATATCTGTTTGTTTATCGAGAAGTATCCATTGTTTAGTATTATTATGATTATAGGATTCATCATTCATATCAATACTATTAATAACAGGATCTTTCTTTCGATTAATCTCTTGGTTTGTTGCATATAATCTCCAACTAGAAGGATTATGATTAATACATTTTGAATTACCTTGTATACTATAATGATTAATATATTCTCTTCTTTGATTATGATAAAGCCATCCAATTTCAGAGCCAACACATTGTGATGTAGTAACAAGATTATCAGTAATATGATCATCTAAATATGAAATCACTTTATCATCAATAGCTCGATATACAATCTTCTTCGTAATAATCTCTTGAGCTGTATCAGGATCAAGTTCTTTCAAATGTTGTTCATATAAATAACGACCCCAAGGTTCAGCATCTTGTAGACGTTCACTATGACCTGGATAGCCTTGAATATATATATCAAAACATCGTTTTACATCTGTAAGAGACTTTACATGATCATCCCAATATAATTCTACTGCTATTATATTTAATCCTTCATGAATAGCTGATATATCTAATCCAGCAGTATAATAATGTGTGATTTCTTCTCCGGAATCATCATCATGCATATGAACATGACGTTCATGATTACCATCTTCTTTCAAATGATAACGAATTAATTCTTTACCATTAACAAATACTATTAAACCTGAATGTTGAGGAACATCTATAGCAAATTCACAAATACTATAGAAGTCCATACTTTCTATAGTAAATGTATTACGATAATACATAACTTGAGGTGTTGAATATGCACAAGTAGATTTCGAATAAGATTCCCAACCATCAATATTTTCAGTATCTGTTGTCCATTCTTCTGAAGGAGCAGTGGATGACTTCCAAAAGCCCCAAGCACTATTACTACGAAGTAAATATCCAAGATTTAAATCAATAATCTTAGGAGATTCACCCTTTTCAATAGTACCTTGTTCTACTTTAATATCATTCGTTGTAATCTTATAAGTAAATGTATTCCAACCAGCATTATTCTGGTCACTAAAACTAAGCATATATAAACCTATATATAAGAAATATTATTATATTTATAATATTTATAACATTTATAATATTTATAATATTTATAATATTTATAATATTTATAATATTTATTATATTTATAATATTAATAATAATTATATTATTTATTATTATTTATTATTATTTATTATTATTATTATTTACTATATAAAGTTAATAATGTATAACTATATAAAACAATATAATAATATATATAGTTATATATATACCAGTAGGAAGACAATAATAAAGATCTTCATTTAAAACACGGAAGCCAACTTGTACAAGATCTAATGTCTTTTTCCCATGATACGTAAGGAGTTCTAAACGGGGATTTACTGCTTCAATTGCTTTCTTACTAAATAATTCAATATGAATCTTATTATTAGGATAAACACATCGTTCAACAGCCATTGTAAGTACAGTACTTTGTCTCTTGTTTGTAAGATCATTAGCAGAAATAGTATAGTTTTTTGTTGTTATTAAATCAGTTCTACCATAAATATGACCATTAGAAGAATCGAAAAATAATCCAGTAGGAAGAGCAGGAGATATTGAAAATCCACTAAAATGATCATCTTTATAACTAATTAACGGGAATTTATTATTTTGATAGACAATAATAGAACTTTTAACAAGTGCTAAAGTAGTATTTTGAGGTATAAAAATACCATAAAGTTCGATTTCAGAGAATGTAAGGAATTGATCATTAGACACAAGTGATGTAACATCCATACGAATTGAATTAATAGATTTATGTACTGAAGATAAATAAAGACATCTACGTTCCGAGCGTGTTTCAAAATGAATACCATCTCGTTTATCGATAAGAGTCCATGTAGATGACGCATCTATTTGAGAAAACAAAGAATAACTGAGAATATCAGAAGAAGGTCTATTAACACTACTATAAATACAATATTTATTGATATAATGTATTCTATTGTTATTAAAGGAGAAAATAATTGATTTATCTTTAGAATATAAGAATAGATCTGGAGATATATATTGACTAGTAATAGAGTCATCTACCATCATAGAAGGAGGATTAATAACTCTTCCAGAAGCAACCTTAGCTGTAGCCATTATATCATACATATGATTCATTGAGTCATCCATAGTCAAACGAATACTTATATCAAAATAATATTTGTATATATCATCTTGAGGAGCTAGTTGTTTTTTACCTAATACCTTTCGCTTTTCAATAGCTTCATGACTATTAACTAAGACATTTACTATGGTAATTTGATTCCATCCTTCATGTAAATCTAATATACCTCCTGTATATACTTGAGTAGTAATTGATTGATCTTTAGCTCGTGTTCTATAGGACACTTTATTATGATTAATATCTTCAAAGGACATATGACGACAAAACATTTCCTGATGATTTATATATACAGCTATACCTCCTTTAGCATAAGTATTTATTGCTATACCATTATATTTATTTAAATTAGAAATAAAGAAAGAGCTTCGAATAACAAAGAATGTACTTGAAGCCTCAATATAGGGTGAATCTATAGTTGGAGGAGTAGAGAGAGGTTTCCATTGAGTATCTAGAGTCAAATCCATATCATTATATCCAATAGGGAAATCTTTAATTTCTTCAAAAGTAGCATAATACCATTCTTTAGTACTAGTACTAGTAACTCCATCAGGACTACTTCGAATAGAAGGTAAAGTATAATCTAAAGTAGGAACAATATAACGAATATTTAAATGAACTTTATATTTATTTCCTTCTGATAATCGACCTTTATATAATAATTCCTTTCGATTTTCATTTATATAACTATAAATAAGAATATAACTATTATAAGACCAACCTCCTTTCTTCTTATCACTATGTAGATTTAAGTAATATATATCTTCAAGAACACATAAATCTACAATATCTACAGAATTAGCAGTAGTTGAATCAACACCTACATATTGATGGAGACGGTTACCTCTCGTATCTTTGAAAACCCATCGGTCACGTGATGACTCTGGACCATTATAAGTATTGAAGGAGAGATGAACATAAGGATAAGTACAAGCTATATAGAGAAATATAACATAGAATTATAGCATGGAAACTAAATATATAAAATTATTTTTATTAATAAATATATAAAATTATTTTTTATTAATAAATATATAAAAATATTTTTTATTAATAAATATATAAAATTATTTTTTATTAATAAATATATAAAAATATTTTTTATTAATAAATATATAAAATTATTTTTTATTAATAAATATATATTTCTGTATACCAGAAATTGTTAAATAGAATTTGAATGTTTCGACTTCTTTTGTTGCAGCATTGGTTGCTTGTACGGTGAACAAAGTAGCAGGAATAGTAGCATGTGCATAACCAGCTAATGTACCATTAATAGAAGTAAAGATCAAGCCACCAGGAATACCTATATAGAAGGATATTGTATTAATATTAACAATAGATATATTGTATAAATCTATATATAGAATTATATATTCATACTTAAAGTAGGTTCAATAGTAAATTCTTCATATCCTGTTGATTTGGGTGCAATATAGACGAAAGAAGCATCTAGTATATAATATATATATATATAATAAAATAAGAATATACCTTTGATAAATTGATAATTAGAATGTTCATATTGCAGGGTGGGTAAAGTAGTGATATAATTACAAGTCATAAATTGAATTTCACTCAATTTCATCAAACGATCTCCATTATTATTTACTATATATAGAAGACTATAAGACAGCAAAAAAAGAAAATATTTTTATTTACATACAAACTCTCATAGTATAATACTTATAATGTTTCGTATTACTATATAAGTATATATTAGAGAATTGATTTCTTCCTCGAAAACTATATTTATCTCTATAATCCAATTGAGTTGGCTCAAAGTTATACATACCCCCTAGATCAATTAAATATATTATTATTATTATAAATAATAAATAAATATATTTATATGTATTATTATTATAAGTTATATATATATTATTATTATAATTAATAAATAAATACATTTATATGTATTATTATCATAAATAAATAATAAATAATATATATATATACCAAAGAGAAGCCATGTAGAGGGATCTGATTTAGTAAATGAATGAGAGGACATAATTCTATAGGCATTAATATACTCATATCGATACCCATCAAAAGCAAAGACTAAATCAACTTGACTACCTTTGTATATATATTCTTCATGACCATTGAAATCACTTAATAAAGCTGGATTCTCTAATTTACTCCTAAAAAAAGCATTTAATGGTTATATATATATATAATATGTAGATAATATATATATATACTTAAAGAGAGAATCAGATGGTTTCTTTTTACGTTCAATTTCAGTAAAAGATCCTTGATAACGAACAGAACAAGCTATATATATATAATAAATAACATAATATAATATATAATATATAATTAATAACATAATATATATATATATAATAAATAACATAATATATAATATATATCATAATATATATAAAAATATCATACGTCCATAATAAAGAAGCATGAATGAGTTAAAGAATACAGGCTTTTCATTGAAGGTAGGAAGACTGTGGATTTCAATAGCAATAGAAGATTCTGGGAACGTAAGAAGAGATGTAGGGAATGTAATACTAGTAATAGGAAAATATTAAAATATAGAAAAAAAAAATGATAATATATATATGTATATAAAAAAAGAGAATAATATATTGGGACATACTTGTACCAAGCAAAGTTTTCATCATATTTTTGAGCCCAAGTTAATGGTGCAACAGAAACTTCACTATATATACATAATATAAAATAGTATAGAGAATCTTATGTAATTAATATTTAGCTAATAGAATTATAAATAGAGATATATCTTTTATAATATATATATATATATATATATATTTACTCTTTAATACCAACACGAAAGACTTCAACTCCATTAATAAAGATAACAATAGCTCCACGAGTATATAAACCTAATTCAAAAGAGGCGAAATTAACTAAAGGAATAGAAAACTGAACATTTCGACGAATATAAGTAGTAATTCTATTCTGAGTTCTATTAGTAGCTGAAGATAAGGGTTTCCATTCAGATTCATCGTAAGAAGATAAAGTCCATAATGTATTCTCCTGGAATTCTTCAGTATATCGCCACTCAGAATTTAAAGATATATGAGGCTTTGCTATATATAATAATAACTATAATAAAAATCTTAAAAAAATATACGATAAAAAACAAAAGACTCAGTATCATGATTAAATAATGTCGTCTTTAAAATGGAAAATTGACCCATAACAATAATTTCTATTCTTGATCCTGTTGCCCATCCATTGTTACCTCTAAATTATATATTAGCATAAAAATAAAAAATTTATTCGTTAAAAAAAAGAATAATAATAATATATACGCATCTGTTAATTCTAATGTATATAGGTTATCTTGGACACAATACGTATCTACAATAACTCTATTCATTTTTCCAAAACCATTAACTCTAGCAACAACATTATCAGTAGTAAGTCCTTTATAGATGGTATAAGTTTCATCACCTGACATCTTTCCATAAGTTCTAATGACCTCTATTTCTATATCATTCTTATAACAATCATGAGCCCAACCTAAATATTAAGAAATGATTTATCTTAAATCTACATATATATACTATATATTGCAAAGCTAGATAGTAAAAATACAATCCAAATTCGAATAGTCATAATTATTTAAGATATAAAATATGAAAAAGAAAATGTTTTAAAAAAATTGAACAAAACGAAAATAACAACGGAATAATACAAAAAATAACCATAGTTTTTCATTTACTCCATGATTATCTGTATTTTTTACTTTTTTATCTTATATACTTTTAGTTGATACTCTGTTTAGCAAATCAATATCGGAAACATTCTACTAAATGATTTCCTATATTAATTTTTACTTTTATTATAGTATTATACCAAAACTGATTTCGATTGCGTCTGCTTTATATTATCAAGTTTAAATTTTTTTTATTTATATACAAAGAAATGCATGTACAATCAATTAGAAATAGTATTTAGTATAGAATATCATTCCTTGAACACTAATTTCTCATATTATTACTTTATATTTCAAATCTGGAACTCTAAGAAATACTGGAAACGTATAGAAGATATATTAATGATATTATATAGTTTATGAACAATATTATAAAGTCATTCTCGTTATCCTTTTTTCTTTCAACTTCAGTTTTTTATTCTTATATTTGTCACCAAGAAATTGTCTTATATATATATATATCCATTTCTAATTTTTATATACAAATGAATACATAGATAATGAAAAAAAATGTAAGAGCATAAAAAGAATTAGTTTTTATTATCATAAAAGAATTATACAGTATAATTTTATAAATCCTATAAGATACAATGAACATTCATACAAATGATTTATTTAAAAAATGTTTAAAAACTTCAATTACACGCAATTATCTATCAAGAAAAGCATAAATGAATATTATTTACTTCAGAAAGCCATATATAAATGGTATCAAACTCATATCATTTGTAAATAAATACATTTGAAATATTATTTGAAAACAGTGATATATTCTGATTATTAGCGATCAGATTTAATCGTCATATATATCAGCAACCATCTTATATACAAAAATATCACAAGATATCATCTTAGCCACAAACAAAAACAAATCATGACAACGATTCCCATCTTTTACAGAATGAAATCCGTGCTTTTATTATAATTATTTTCTTCTGAATCATCTTTCAGTACCAATTTTTTTAAATAGATAAAATAAATGAAGAATAAATGAAAAACAAATCAAATCAAATCAAAAGCGATTATTTATCTTTTTATACTTAAAAACTACTTTTTTCTGTGATTATTATTGTATTACAAATCAAAACTAATTTGAATAATTTTGTCCAATATTCTTGTGTCATTCTTATCCTGAATATTATAATAGTCAAGTATCATCTATAAGTAATTAAAATGAATTGTTTGAAACCATATAAACTATTATTTGTTTTTAAATCATTGCATCATCTATCTATTCTCTATTTTTCTTAGTATCTCCTTGTTTTATAAGATATAACAAATAGAATGAGTAATATAAGAAGATTTGGATTCACACCTAAACAGTACATTACAAATCCTTCTTTGTTATCAACTTGTATCCTTCTTTTTTATATATATATTTTACTCTTTAATTTATATATAGCATCTCAAGATGTTGTAAATACTCAAAACAATGTATATTTTTTTAATTCTAAAATATTTTTCTTTTCTTCACATATTTTTATTTCGTAAATACAAATTTATATCCTTTTTTTTTAATAGTTTAATAATATTTTGATGTGTATTTGAATTATTTAATTATAGACTCAGCCAAACTATTCTCATAATGTTCTTGCATCTGATGAATCTGCAATTACTGATGTATCTGAAAGTATCAAATCCATTCAATCTTCCTCTTTAAAGCCAAATATGAATAAAGACTCTAATGTATGTATATATTGTTTGTTATGTGTTCTCCTACTTTTTATATTACTTTTTTATCATCATTTATTTTTTATATTATGTATAAAAACTAGTATCATATTCTATTTAATATACAATATATAGATTTCTGAAGTTTCAGAGTCATTGGTTAACATGAATCCTCAACCTACTCACTCAGATCTATCTTCTATGTATTATAGAAATGAAGACTTGGTTCATAGGAATCAGTCATCTTCCACTTCTTCATCTCCTACTGACAATCATCAACAAAGAAATGGATCTTCCATATCCATCCCTACAGAAGATATTCAGCCTACAGAGGATATATCGCATTCCTTAGAATCTTCAAATCTACATAATGAGATATCGGATAGAAATCATTCAACCTCTAAACCTGTTATGTCTCCACAAGATACAATTCCATCAATATATATTCCTGAATCATCCATTATAGATCTCAACTCTACATCTACAACACGTCTTCTTAGTACTTTATCTCCTATCAATAATCCAAATGATTCACGTCAATTATCCAATCATATTCCTCAATTTACGATCCCTCCATTCTCCTCTCCTGAATCTCCGTCGTATCTGACCTCTACTAACAATTGTTCACAATATATAGAACAGGACACTGGGACTACTTCTCAATATCATCAATCAGAGCATATTACCTCTGAAAATAATATAATATCCCCTAAATCAAACATATCTGATTCATCCAAATCAAATCAAATTATTTCTAATGATATTTCTCCATTACAATCCTATATCCCTAATAATCAAGAAGATACATCTACTTCTTCATCAGATGGTCTACCTGTTAAACTACCATCTCTTCCTATACTTCCTCCTCACTCAGGACATAAAAATATAGTCTTACGATCTCCAGATAATGTAGATAAAAACTTTACTTTTGATATTCCTACAGTTCTCAATGATAGTCAAGATATATCTACATCTCTTCAAGAAAATGAATCTCTTCAGTCTTATCCTATAAATACAACTAATACTATATATTCAAATTCTTCTCCTTACTCTAATAAAGATTCAAAATTCTCACTTCAAGATCCTAAAGCAACTTATACATTAGAAATATCTGATGATCCTAGTGAAGATATTACACCTATAATACAACCTGTTCCTTCAAAGAAATATCCAAAACAACTTACTATAGATATTAATACAGAACCTATAGATGGATCTAATGATAATCAAGAATTATTTGAAGATAATATGGAACTAGTCTCAACACATCATTTATCAAGTCGATCAAAAGATCATTCTCTCTTCTCTTCAGCACCTTTCAAATTCTATGATAATGAATCTTCTACAACAGAATTATCCTCTATATCTCCTACAAAGACTAAGCATAACTCTACTTCTCATATTCAGTCCTCTAACTATCAAATGATTCAACCTAGTACTTCTCAACCATCAAATCAAAGATCTATGTATAGTAATATATCAACAGATACATTTAATGACAACGATTATTCAGACAGTGAAGATTCCTTAATCGCTGACAGTATGAAACTATCCAATTCACTAAATAATGATATGAAAAATACGTCATTGAATCAATCCTATTCTATGAATAATTCTTCATATAAAATATCTACAGAGAATCCAATTCCAGAAGTTTCTATTGATACCGTTCCTAATAATAGTACTCTTTTTGATAATATTAATATTAATAATTCTTTATTTGATCCAACTCAAGAAGTACATACTCCTAAAACCTTTTCTTCTCCTCTCTCTTCTCCTCATCTTCTTATGCCTTCTTTCATTAAACAAAAGAATGGAGTATATACTTATGATAATCAATCACTTCAAAGTAATCCTTCTGTGTCTCAAGATAATCAATTAGCTTCAACGAAACAAGATTCATCAATCATATCGAAGTCAAATATTCTTTTTGATTTTCATGATGATTCCCAAGAAAATGAAACACTACCAAATCAGCAATCTGACTTTAATAATTCTTCTAATGAAATTCATATAGTTACTCCATCAATATCTCAACCATTATCTAATCCATATAATGATAAGCATAATCAGAATGATTCAATTCAATCGTCAACTCATCCTATATCATCTTCCGATTCAATACATATGTCCTCTATTCCATATTCACACCCTACTGTCTCTATAAATAATCAATCATCATTTATTCCAAATCCTTCTCAAAATAGCTCATATAATAATAATACTTATAGTAATTCTAATAATAATAGTTCTAATGATAATAATTTTAATAACAATTCTAATAATCCTGTATATAATAATGCTTATAATAATCCTGTATATAATAATGATTCTGCTTATAATTCAAATAATAATCCTTCATATAATAATACTAATAATTCAAAAAATTCTTCATATACTAATAATTCAAAAAATTCTTCAAATAAGAATACCACTTCACAGGATAATACAATCAAAAAGACAGCATCTAACTCATCTAAAGGTAATCGACAATCACGATTAAAACCTCCTTCTTTAAGTTTCGTAAAGCCATCGTCAATAGTATCTAATCAATCTTATATGTCTGAGTCATCACAATCATCAACACCTAGTATAAACACTCATATACAAATAAATAATCAAAGTAGAAGTCGAGTTTCTTCTTTTAATAGTGTATCTACATCAACTACACATCCTTCTATATCTGATTCTCCAACTATATCCAAACAAGCATCAGTTACTGGTTATTCATCTAATCATAAATCGAATACAAATACAGCATTGTCCAATGATATTCATGTCACACCTTTAACAACAACAATAAAGAATTCTTCATTTAAGTCTAAAATACCTACTCCACGAGGTCTTAAGCCACCTTCTACTTTTGGTAAATATCATAGTGCAATTCCTAAACCTGCTATATCTACTGAATCACAAAATAATAATAAATCTATGATACCTAGTCAGTCTCAGAATAATAATAAATCTACTATATCTACGGAATCACAGAATAATAATAAATATACTATATCTACTAAAACCCAAAATAATAATAAATCTATGATACCTAGTCAATCTCAGAATAATAATAAATCTACAATATCAACTAAAGCCCATAATAATAATAAACATATGATATCTAGTCAATCTCAGAATAATAGTAAATCCATAACATCTACTCAATATCATAGCAATACTACATCTAAGACATCTACTCAATCACGCTATAATAATAATAATAATAATAATAAGTCTTCAACATCTATACCTTCAACTCCCTCAAAGAATTCTATTCAAAAAGTAGTTGCTACTCCAAAGGCATCGATGACTACATCCAAAATAAATAAATCTAATGAAATTATGAATAATATTCCCGTTTCTTATGTTACTTCTGAAATAGTTTCATCTCCTACACAGTTAACTCAAGAGAATACATTATCTCAGAATACTATAGAATGTGATAATGATGTTGTTCTTGATAATAGTTGTTCAGATGTCAAAGATACTCAGGATTATGTATCTCCATATATGAAGTCGTTGACTTCGAAGATTATTCATCAAGATAATATTATAGATGATGATGATAATGAATATGATACTAGTTATGAAAAAGGAGAAGATGAGTCAGTATATGAACTTCCTCATCTTCAGTCTACAGTTAAGAAACTTAGTCGATCCTCTTATCCTCTTATTGACAAAGATTATTATTCTATTCAAAAAAAGAATACATTTGAAGCCATATCTCCTAATGAGAATTCTCTATCAAATAATATCTTATCTTCAACAAATATGAATTCTATTCAAGATACATCACAGTCTATCTATACTTATAACAATACTAATCATACTCCTGATACTAGTTTTGAATCTATAGAAGAAGATGATTCCTTCTTAGAAGGAGTATCTATTCCAAACAATAAGAAAAGTCAACCTATTATTCATCATCCCATGAATGATACATATATATCTCAACAAACACCTATATATGATGATGAGCCTCAACAACCTATGGATTCTTCTTTTGTTTATAATCAAATTTCTAAGATTAATAGTTTACAATATAATATGCCAGATATAAGTTCATTAACACAGAAAGTTATAAAATCCATAGATGTACCTACTAATCCTGTATATGATGCTGTAATTGATGATGAAACCAATAGTGTCTCTTCTAATTCTCATGTCTCTACTTCTTTTATATCTCCTCTTCCTTCTATATCAAGTCTCAACGATCATTCTACTCAATCTTTAAAGCCTATTATTCCTCTTGATAAAGAACATCAATTAATTCTTGATGATATTGTGAAACATCCTCGAGATAGTACTTATTTATTAAGTGAATTTGAAGAAGATTCAAAGAGTTTTCGTTCAACAGTAGATACACTCAAAGGTCAACGATATAGTCAGAGACCAAGTATGGGTAGTGATTCAACGAAAGATCGAAAAAGTCTTTATTATGGTCGAGAAAGTACAAAAGATGTGAAGAATCGATTAATAACTAAAGGAAACGATAGTAAGAAGAAGTCTTATTGGGATAATAATGATGATATAATTCAATATAATCATGATAATACAGATCGAGTCATTTCTGCATTAAATCTCCCTATATCATTAAAATATAATGAAGATATTATTGATAATTATTTAAAAGAAAAAGAACAAGATCCATTATTATTAACTGAACAAGATGAGAAGATCATGTTAGCTGAGAATTCATCAAGTCAAGTAGAAGAATTATTATATGAACTTTCGATACAAATAGATCAGAATCAACAGAATCATGTAGTAATTAGTCAATTAGAGAATATTGTGAATACTCAAGAAGATGGTATAGCTCAACTTGAAGAAATATTAATACGAATTGTAGAAGAAATGGAATCAGTTAAAAAGGAGAATATTATTCTCGAGAATAATTCAATATTGTTACAGAATAAATATAATGACTATAAGCAAAAGTCAGAAAGAGAAAATTCAATGTTGAGAAATCAATTTGATCAAGATAATCATCGTCTTATAACTAAATATGAAGATAAATATGCATTATTAGAAACTCAAAAGAATACAGAGATTGAAAGACTTCAAGAGTATCTATTACAAATAGAAAATCAGAATGGAATTACCTATACATTAAGTGACATTGATCGAGCTACATATGAAGATCAAATAATGGAATTACAGAAGACAAGTACTTTCCTAGAAAATGAATTAAATAATGCATTTAATGAAATAAATAATTTAATTCAAAGGAATGAATCTCTTATTCATAAAGAAGAAAAGAATACGAAAGAAATCAAATCTTTACAAAACACTAAGATGGAGAATAATATATCTATTTCAAACTTAAAAACTCAACTATCTACTGTTATTAATTGTATAGTTATATTTTATTATATGTTATCATTATTATTTTTTTTTATATTTATTATTATATGTTATTATTATTATATGTTATTATTATATGTTATTATTATATATTATTATTATTATATATTATTATTATTATATATTATTATTGTTATATATAGCTACTTGGGGTATATATGCATTAAATGAATATCATGATAAGATATTAGAATGTTCCAAGCAAATGACAGCTCTTAATTCTTATGCAGATGATGTCGAAGAAATGAATAGTACTCTAAAAACACAACTTAAAGATAGTCAAGATATTATTCAGGTATATATATATACTTAAAACTAAAATAATATTTATATTATTATTATTAATATAAGTATTGGGAACATTAGAACTAATTATTATATGTATATAGTCTCTTCAGGCTTCCCTTAGTCAAATGGATCCTGATGGCATATTAAAGACAATTGAGTCTCTTATCAAGAAATGTAATACTCAAGATTCATCTTCATCTATTATTTCATATCGAAATAAATACTATCTCATCAACCTTAAACCTTCTGAAATATCCACTTCTACTGAATCTCTTCAAAGTAATAGAATTAAAAAGCCATCCTCTATTTTTGCTAAAGAGAGTCATATCTAAATAGTTTCTATTCCTTATACTCCTATGCTCATTATTTCTTATTATTCTATTCAATTTTTTTCATATGTATTCATCATATTATTATATACAAATAATTCATTTTTTTATATATTTGAATATTTTTTAATTAATGTCATTTTTTTAATAAGCAATTCTATTAATTATTTATTAGTGAACATATATATATATATTTTCTTTTTTCCAGAGTGTAAAAATTAGTTCTTTCTTCTTTATTTTTTAATATATTTCACTTTAATTTTTCAAATGAAAATGTGTTTAGTTATCATATGAATATATATATATATATTCCATAATTATATAATTCTATTGTATAAAAAGTATAGTAAAATTATTCATACAAAAAGCAAATGTATTTTTATATAGAGTGAAGAATCTTAAATCAGAGTAAATTATCAGTAATATTTGATGTTTTTGTTTGACTTGTTTTAGATTTTTCATTCGAGGTACTTCTTTCCGTAGATTTTCTATCAATAGATTTCTTTTTGTATATAGTAATAGAAGGTGATTGTTGAGGTAATCGTTGACTACTAACAAACGGTGATTGATAAGAATTACGCAAAACAGACGATGTACCTTGATGGAATAAAATATTTGATTTTCTTGTTGAAGAGAGTTGAGCTAATAGTTTTTGTACTCCAGGAGTTTGCATAGGAGTCCTGAATATATTATAGAATTACAGTAAAATATAGAAGCTATTATATTGATTTAATATACATATTAATTATTTATTATATCAAGATAATCATACAATAAATAGTTCCTCTTTAACTGTATAATATATATATATATACTTTGCTGTTATCTGTGGAGAAGGTAAAGGAGTATTTCCTGATTTTAGTTTACCTAGAGAACTTCCAGGAACACGTTTCATCTTTTCATAGAGTTTTTGAGCTAGTTCTTCTCGTTTATCTGGTGCTGAGAGACGTACTTCTCGTTCTTTCCACCATTCCTTCTTCTTCTCATCCTGATCTATCTTATTATCTAATATTTGAGGTGTACTTCCTATTTCTCCCCATTGAACCATAGGTGTATAACCTTCATTTATTACGGATGGAGTTGAGATATATGTATATTCAGTAGAGGTAGTCATAGGATCCGTAGAAGATATAGATGTAGAAGGTTGAGAAGTAGAAAGACTATTTTGAATAGCTGTAGTCAATGGTGAATCAATTACACTTTTATCAATAGAAGTTTTAGTTTGTGTTGCTAGATGTTTAGAAGGATCCATATAAGGTATACAAGAGTCAATATCAACTGTATCTACGGATATAGAAGGGAATCGTGTATTCTGTGGACAGACTACAGGAGCCTTATAATTCTTTGGTTTCTTTGGTACTTTGGATTGATCTTCTAGGCGAGGTAATTGACAGATTTCACGGGAATCTTCTAGTTTTGGAGGGAACATAAATGCATTCATTGGATGAGAATTCTCTTGATCTTTAATTAACTAATAAATTATCATAATATAATACCATTTTCATAATAAACATATATATAACCTTAGAAAAAAAATAAGAATATACATACTAGTTTTTCTTCATCACTAAGTAATAATGATGAATCATTTTTATTACCATATAACCACCATAATTTCTTTTTCATTTCTTCATTTTCTTTCTGTTGAAGATCTTGGAATGACTGGTTATCTTCACTAATTACCATATTTTCAAATCCACTCAATGATATATTCTTTGGTACTTTTACTTCATTGTTATCCACATCATGGAGAATGTAATAATCTGGATTATCATTCTCATTACCTTTTTCTAATGATGCCATTTCATCAGGATCTTCTTCTATTTTTGATAGAATAGATTTTAGTTCTTCTGCATAATCAAATTCTTTATTCTCTAATGCACGATAATACTATATATATATATATAAATGAAAAAATAATTATTAAAGTGAATTACTTACATCAGCTTTCAATCGTAATACTTTCAAATGAGGAAAGTAATCTCTTTCGATCAATTTTCCAAATGTATCTAAATAACTATCTTCATCTAATACTGCTTTTCGTTTTTTTGAAGGAGGTGGAGGTGGCATTGATGTAGTTTCATTTTTATCTGTAGTTCTTGATGGCATGATGTGAAATAAAGTAGGATCCTCCATCATTTTTAATGTATTAGGAGAAGGCATAGGTAATTTTCTTTTATGATCATTCTTATCACTCTTCTCTTCCATTTTATTTATATCTAAATATTTTTTAAATCTTTATTCAATCAATATAATAACACGAGTTCAAAAATTTTGTATTTCATCGAAATTAAGAAAGAATCAGTCCTGGACTGAATATTATCTATAATTATTTTGCTTTTTTTAAATAATTTTTTTATTTTATTTTTTATAAATGGGTGAATTGCATACTTTTTAATACTTATTAAATCTTCGATGCTAATAAGATCGCATATATTATGAATATATGAATTAAAATAATGAAATTCTTTGCATTTACTTATGATTATTTATTGAATGGGTGAATTCGAT
Source organism: Blastocystis sp. Blastoise (assembly GCA_039096225.1). Taxonomy (NCBI): domain Eukaryota; class Bigyra; order Opalinata; family Blastocystidae; genus Blastocystis; species Blastocystis sp. Blastoise. The sequence continues at coordinate 1,380,995 of JBBPEB010000015.1, forward strand.
ATTTTTTTGTGATGAATTCTGCTTCAAAATATTTTTTATATTAGAAATATACGAATTAAGCAATCATCTCTTTTTCATTTTGATATAACAATAGAAGTTTTTCTTGAATCTCTTAAAAACGATAGTTCACTTTTCTATAAAGTCTTGGTTTGTTTACATATTGTTTAGAAGAACATAATAAACTTTAAAGATAATACTTACATAAATTAATTGTAAAAACAAAACAAATTATAATGTAGATAAGCAATTTATGTTTTTTTATAGGAATCCAATAAGTTGCAAGGACAGAATGGACATTTAAAATGTCCTTTTAGCCATCCATTAAGACATTCTATAAATAAAAATTAAAAATAAAGATATAACAAGAGTAATATAATAAAAAGTATATAGAGTATAAAGACTTACCTTGATGGAATAAATGATGACAGGGAAGAATATTGACAGAGTCCTCATCTTCATAATCATATTGACATATAAGACATAGATCTTTTGTTTCATTAGTCATTGTATTCTTTATTGATTTATACGTATACAATTCGAGTTTCTATTGAGAAGAAATATATATGAATAAGATATAAATAATAATATATATATATGAATAAGATATAAATAATATATATATATATATATATATATATATATATATATATGAATAAGATATAAATAATAATATATATATATGAATAAAATACAAATAATAAAATATATATATATAAATAAGATACAGATAATTATATATATATATATAAATAAGATACAAATAATATATATATATATATATATATATATATATATTACATGAATAAAATCTTGCTGAATTTCTTTCCATTTATCGAGTTGAACATTTCCTTGAGATTTCTCAAACTCTTGTAATTGCTATAGAAATATACGTGATATATATAAGCTTTTAGATAGAGAAAGATGGAGTCTATAGAGAATATAAGTATACTTCATAGGTCATATTATCTACATCAATCATTTGATTAGGTATAGAATTGATGGTTGTTTCTATATTAACGTTTGTTTCATGATTATTGGATAATTCGTCGTTGTCAGAGTCCGAGATAGAGATTGGAGTGGCAGGTGCAGAGACATCCTAAGAAGATAGAGGAGAATAAACTAGTCATTAATAAAAACTAATTATATAATCAGAATAATATATTTATAAATATTCATTAACTTACAGAGATCTGTAATGAATCATCCGACTGAGTATTAAACTCCAATAATATCGATTTTCCTATAGAATTAATATCATTATATTTGTCAAATAAATACATATATACTTTGTGTAGATACGTCACTATCATCAAGATTAAGTTTCCTATATATATATTACAATGAAAATTATAATAATAAGAGATAATATGAATACCTTTGGCATTGTGTTTGGAGTGAAAAGTCAGTAGGTTTATGAGATACAGGAGTTGTGTTAAAAGAGTCAGAGAGTCGTCGAATAAGACTTTCTCCCTCTGAAGGTGATGATTGTAGATTAAGACGTTGAATATGAAGAGTAGAATCATCTTTAGGCGAAGAGAGATCAATAGATCCTGCAGATCTCTTAAATACAGATGTACGTTGAATATGACGCATAGAAGGAACTACAGTAGGTGTAGATGGAGGAGATGGTGTATGACATAACTCTATAGAATGAGTAACTGATGGAGACTCAGGAGATACTGGAAACAAACTACGAGATATCGACATAGTGTCTAATGGATCTATATATATAGATAGAGATATAGATATATGAAATTGTAAAATACACATAATAAATGATATAGTGAATAAAAAATAATTAATTAATAATATAGTGAAATAAAAATAAATCATAATTAGTTATAATAAGAATAAATCATAATAAGATATAATGAAAATAAAAAAAAATATATATATATATATAATATACTTTCAGAATCATGATTAATAAATTGTTTTGTCATAGATTTATATTTCGAGAGTTGTAATGTTTTATCCTTATGTTGTTGCCTTAAGATAGCTTCATCTATATCTAATAAATGCTGATGAGTTTCTGGACTACAATGAACGGAATTATCTTCTTCTTCTTCTTCTTTAATTGGACTATATAAAGAATTGAAAACTCGTTTTCGTTGATTTTCTGCAGATAATGATAATAAAGAAGATGTAGAACGTTTTGAAGAAATATTTTGAGGCGTTTTTGTAAGTATATCTGAAGAACTTGTAGACGATTGTATTTCAGGAATTTTGGCTGAAGAAGAAGTTGACAGAATTGAATTATTATGCTTATCATAATTTATATGACAATTCGATAAAATAGAAACCTTTTTCTCTTTCTCTAGAGTTGAACATTTCTCTTTATATGTACTAATTGATTCAGTTAACTGAGAATTCAGTATCTAAATAAAGAATTATCAAGAAAATATAGAAATATCAAGTTTTATCAAGAATTATTGAAAATACATAGAATAATTATAAAGAATTATCAAAAAAAAAAGAATAATTATCAAAAATATATAGAATAATTAATAAAAAGTAACAAAAACAAAGAATAATTATTATTAAAAATAAAAAATATAGAGAATAATAAAAAAAAATATCAAAAATTATCAAAAGAAAATGAAGAATACTGTAAGATTATCAATTTCCTCATATAATTGTTTAATCGTAACTTTGAGAGACTCAATAGTTTCTTTTTGTCTGACAATTGTCTGTTCATTATCTATAATTTGTTGACTTTTCACTTCATTATCACGTTCTGTAGATATTAGACTTCGATTTAAAGACTCAATCTTTATATTATATCTCGAAATAAATAATGATTGACTAAAAAAACATACTTGCTTCTCAAATACAGATATTTTTTCTATATGAGAGAGTTCTTCGAACTTTGAATACTCTTTAGCGTCCGCTGGTATTCGTTTTTTTATTGGTGCCTTAATGGCCGTCAAAGACTTTTGAATTCCTATATGAAAAATGCAATTAAAATATATTTATCAAGTTTATATCAAGATTATACATACCAAAAGTACGATTTCGCTCAAAATTAGGAGTTTGATATGACTGATTCATTAATTGATTTCAAATTCTTGCACTTTAGTTTTGGGATTTATCTTTAGTATTGTTTGTGATTCTTTCGCTATTAATTATATAGTAAAAACAATAATAATCAATGAAAAATATATAATTTCAAAAAATTGACAATACACGTTGTCAAGAAGGCATAAAAACGACCTTAGGATGGAAAAAGAACGCTCAATCTAAATGCATAGATAATTCTTTGTATTTGATCTTCAGAACTCCTTTATTTTTTGTTTTCAATATAATTATTTATATTAAAATATTATTTAAGATGATCATACTCAACAAATATAGATCAATAATAATAGTTGAGAAAAATGATCATCTTTAATCATTTTTTTCTTTATTTTCATTTCCAATATATATTCATATTCTTTATTCATCGAATCATAAATAATTCATGACATAAAAAAGCAATATTCTTAGAAATGTCAATAATAAAAAATTTCTATAACTTCATTTTATCACTTTAAATAATTCATTAGTTCAAAAATAAATAAGATTTGATAATTATTTGATAAAATTATTCATTAAACAAATAAATCTCGCCTTTCACCAAATAATTAGTATTAAATGTTGTTTTTTTATTGTATGACATATCCTAAGGTGATTATGAATGAGCTCTATATTGAAAGGAAATCATTTCGAGACTGTATATGTAGACAAATTGTTTCATTCTTATTAAGATTACTCTAACCTATATGTTGTGTCATTCAACTAATGTTTCGATTAGAACTCATTATTTATGTTCTAGAAACAATAAAGAGATACTAATATTTCTTTCAATGACAAAACGAAAATCAGTACGATTCTATAAATCTTATTTTTTCTCATTCATTCTCTTTCTGTTGTATCAATTTTATACTATTAAATTCATTTTGTGCAATATACTAATAAAAAATTTAAAAAAAACAATAAACAATTAACTCATCGTTTTGTTACCGTGAATATATCAGTATATATACTCAAATAAATATAATTTTTATAAATAAATAAACAATCACATTTAAAATCTTTTCAAAACATTCGTTTTAGAAAAAAATGAAAATCAGCCAATGTTTTCTAATATTCCCATGAGAATTCAGATTTCTATTGTGTTTTGCCCAATTTAGGCACTTTCTCGGCTCTTTCCTTTGATACAGAGGAAATCTATTTATTAAATGATAAATCATTCATACTTCCTTGAGAACGTATATATTTTGTCTATAATTTTTCTCAACATCATAAAAACATCTATTTAGGAATATTTATTGAATTTCTCTGATAAGAATTAGAATATCATGGATGATGATGAAACTTATTATGTGTTTTGCAGAGCATGTCATACCTATTTTCCTCAGGATGAATTAGGAAGTCATGATAAGTTCTGTACTGCAAGTAAATCCGTTATTAAAAAATTTGTTGGTAACCGATATGATATGGTATCAGCAAGTGAGGTTCCTGATGAACTCAAGCAATCTAAATATCAAGATTATTCATCCCAATCGAAGTCTAATCTTCTTGAGTCTACTTTTCAAAAATCTAAAGGAAAATTTAATAGCTTTTTGAAATCTTCTAAAGGATTCAACCTCAGTTTTAACAATAGATCTGATGATGAAGATACAGTAAAACCTTCAACACCTAAAGAAGATTGTATTTTATTTATTTATTTATTTATTTATTTATTTATTTATTTATTTATTTATTTATTTATTTATTTATTTATTTATTTATTTATTTATTTATTTATTTATTTATTTATTTATTTATTTATTTATTTATTTATTTATTTATTTTTTTATTTTTTTATTTTTCAGATAGTTATATATTATAATGTTGAATGTATATAGCAATGATTTTCCTTTGTAATATCTGTGGTCGTCAATTAGATCAGGATGAGATAGGAGATCATATTAGTGAATGTAGTGTTCCAGAAGGATATATTGGTTCTCAATTTACTGTATTAGATGATGCATTAGAGCAAGCAGAACAAGAACAAGATACTAAGAAGAAAGAAGAAACAGATAATGATATCAATTTCATTTGTACTGTTTGTGGTGCCCAATTAACTCAATCAGAATGTATACCTCATACAAAGACCTGTAAGCAACCTAAAGGAATGAATGGCTCTCAATTCTTCCTTCTAGAACCTGATACTCCTGCACAACCCTTGAAAGAAACCCAAAATCAAGGTATTTCTATTATTATTATTATTATTATTATTATTATTATTATTATTATTATTATTATTATTATTATTATATATCATTCTTTAGAGGATGAACAAGATGGAGAAAAGAAAAAGAAGAAGCGCCGAAAGCATCATCGTACAGAAGGAGAAGAAAGTGGTACAACTGAACTATCTGTATCTCCTGTAGATGCTGCTACATCTCCTGTCGATAACGATATAACTGTTTCAAGTACTGTCAGCACTTCAGATCTCACTCCTAATCAAATTGATGATATCTCTGTTGTAGACTCTATAAAGGAAGGTATACTTATATCTATCTAGATTATACAGTATTATATTCTATATCCTTATAAAAAAAAATTTTTTATTATTATTATTATATATATAGGAGGTGAAGAAGAACCTGAGAAAAAGAAGAGACGAAAGCACCGTAAACACCGAGAGGGTGATGCTACTCCAGACGCTGAGGCTTCTCCTGAACCTATTGTCTCTACACCTACAGAAACCACAGAACAATCAAAAGAACCTTCTTATATTTGTAACGTATGTGGTCATATGGTCAGCCAATCAGAATGCATGGATCACATGACAACATGTCATAAACCTAAGTCTATGACTCAATCTCAATTTATTCTTCTTGAAGACACAACTCCTGATACTTCTACGCCTCCACCTTCACTTGAACAAGTTCCTATATCTACTCCAGCTCCTGAAGAAAATACTGAAGAACTCTCTGCAGGTATCAACTTTTTTTTTTTTTTTTTTTTTTATTATTATTTTTAATTATTTTTTATTTTTTTTTTTTTTATTTTTTATTTTTTTTTTTTTTTTTTTTATTTTTTTTTTTTTATTTTTTATTTTTTTTTTATTTTTTTCTTTTTTCTTTTTTTTTTTGATTTATGTTTTATTTATTTATTAATATTTTTTAACATACAAATATATTATATAATTGTATTATATTTTAATCTATATATAGATATGGAAGGAGAGAAGAAGAAGAAGAGACGTCGAAAGCACAGAAGTGAAGAATCGAAAGAAGAAGAAGTTGTGTCTCCTTCTGTTCCTGTAGATATTACTCCTCTTCCTGAAATCACTCCTGAACCTACTCCTGCTTCTATTCCTGAAGAACCTGTTGAAGAAGAAGGTATATATAATAATTTTTGCATATTTTTTAAAATTATTATATTGTATTTATTCTTCGTTTTATTGTTATTTTATTAATTATACTTATTAATATCATATTATTATTATGTATTTTATAGAACCTGTTTATATATGTGGTGTTTGTGGAAAGAGTATGAGTCAGATAGAGTGTATTGATCATACTATTCGTTGTAAGCCTCCTAAAGGATTTACGGGATCTCAATTCATTAAAGTTGAAGAAGATAAACCTGCGCCTAAACGTATTAGTATTGTTCAAGCTGTTCAACCTAAGACACTTGAAGAACTTAAAGAACAAGGTAAACAGATGTATGATAAAGGTGAGCCTATGGCACCCCTTAAACAAGATACTGAAGTCGTTAAAAAAGATGATTTCTTTGAAGAATCTACTGATGAAGAAGTTAAAGAAGTTGCTGCTGCTGCTCCTTCACCTGCTCCTACTCCTGCCCCTACTCGTTCAGTTATCCTATATGAACTCTCAGATAGTGATGATGATGATCAAGAGATGAATATATCTGCTCTCTCTCCTGAGCCCCTTGCTGTGTCTCCTAAACCTATTCTTATTGAAGAAGATTATAAGAATCCCTTTGCTATTCGTGATACTAAAGGAGATCTTTATGTATCAACTTATTTACCCGAATCTATTACTTCTAAACTGAAAGAGACAATTCATGAAGAAAGTGAGGAAAAAGAATCTCCTGTTACTTTATCTACTGTTTTAGCTCCCTTTAATCCTCTTTCTAATGCTGCTATGGAGAATGTATTAGACTCTCAAACGTTGATGGTTCAAGAACAAGTCGATACTGCTATTGATTCCCTCTCCAAGGAAGTAGAGAAAGAGCAAGGTGTTATAGAAAACAAACCTATATTAAAACAATCTCTATATAGTACATCAAAGAGTACATTGTCTTCTACATTACCTTCTTCTAAAGAAGAATCTAAGAGTTTATTAGAGATTGCTGAAGAAAGACGAAAGAAAGAAGAAGAAGAATATAAGAAACTTGTTGAACAACAACGTTTACAGAAATTAGATCAAGAGAAGAAACAGAAGGAAGAAGAAGAACGTCGTGAACAAGAACGACTTGCAGAATTAAAGAGAAAGAGAGATATCGAGAATGCCAAGAAGTCTGGACTTATGCAAATGCAAAAAAGTATTTATTTGGTTTATTATTATTATTTTTTTTTTTTTTTTTATATCTATGTATATATATTATTATTAATATTATTATTTATTTATTTATTGAATAGATTATATTTCATTCATATCATGGATGGAAGTTGGTTGTATCTGTAGAAAGCATTGTACAAAGGGTGATACACATCAAACACTATTAAAAATAAAGACATTCAATCAACAACAACAACAAAAGAATTCCTTATCATGGCAAAGAAAGAAAGGACTCTTCAAATCTCGTGAAGCTTCTATTCTTCTTAATACTGTCACAGACATCAAAACTAGTGGTCCCAGAAGAATCGTTGTACAAACAGAAAAAAGGTATTTTGTGATTTTTTTTTTTTTTTTTTTTTTTTTTGTGTTACAATTATTATTATAATTATATTATTTTATCTTTAATATATTTCATTACTTTTATTTTTCTAGATCTTATTTATTTGAATTTTATACTAAAGAAGAAGGAGATAAATTTATTAATGGCTTGAAGAATTATTTAGAATATGTTAAACTTTAACTCTTTTCTTTTTTATCATTTAGTTTTTTATTAGTGTATATATATTATATATGTTAACTTCTTTTTTTCTTTTTTTGAAGTGCTATATACTGTCATGCTTCCGTTTGTTTATTTTTTTATATCACTTTTTCAGTCTGTAATAATATTATATATCCTTTTTTATTGCTTTCTTTGTTTAGAATAATCATATATCATTCATAGTATATAATTTGTTAGCTTATATAAATTATCTTTAAAAGCACAATATGCAACAAAACACATAAATTATTAACTGAATGAGCCTATTTATAAACAAAAGTATAAAATAGATATATATATATAGTAATTAGAACAAAAGATCAATAAAAAAGAAATACATGTTATTGGTTTATTAATGATTGTGATAAAATATAAATATTCATAAAAGATAATCAAAATGTATATAAAATAATACAAATATTAAAAAAAAAAATAAAAACTAAATTTAAAAAAATAAAACAAAACAGAGAGAAAGAAGAAGAAAGATGATCATTAAGACCATTGAATAGTATAGTTATTATTCATATTCATATTCATATGAGATGCCATAATATTGTTATCTTCAAATAAAATAGGATATGTAATATTATTGATAGTAAAGGTTGTAATAGAATCCCAAACACCACGAATAATAATTGAATCAAGTAATGGTTCCAGTATATAACCATTTTTATTGACAGTTATAGTCAACATGTTTTTTGTAGCTTTATATAAAATATGAGTATATAATCCATTTTCAACAACATCTAAAAAGAAATGAACATATAGTATTTATTATATATAATATATTATTTATAGTATATAATTTATTATTTATAGTATATAATATATTATATATAATTAATTAATATAATTGATTATAAAAAATGTATACCAAGAGTTTCACCTTGATCCATATATAAGTAGCCTTCAGCAGTTTCTTTTCGGTCTAAATAAACACTTAGAGTATAGTTCGTACGACGTGTATCAAAGATAGTTTCACAAGGATCTTGAAGAATAAATATACTACCTCCTCGAACATGAAGAGGAATAGTATCAAGAGAAACAGGAAAATGAACAAATTTGCCTTTAGAAGAAATAACTTCATCTGTATACCAATTATACCATATTCCTTTAGGAAAGTATAAGTTAATATATCGAACATGTCGCTTTAAAACAGGAGAAATAAGAAGAGAATTAGCCCACATCATCTGAGTATCAATAGAATAAGTATTAGGATCTGAAGGATAATTAAACATAAGGGGTTTGATTACAGGAGATCCATTCAAATGAGCATTAAATAAAAGAGTATATAGATAGGGGAATAGAGAATAACGAATATGTAGAATATCTCTCATTCTCCTCATAGTAATAGGATCATAAGATGCAGGATCCTGATTTGGCATATAAATGAAATTATGATTACGACTAGAGATTAAAAAAGAAAAATTATATATATATGATAATATATATATATATGATAATATATATATATATGATAATATATATATATATGATAAATTAAAATATATATATGATAAATTATATATATGATAAATTATATATATGATAAATTAATATATATATTATAAATTAATATATATATAATAAATTAATATATATATATGATAAATTATATATATGATAAATAAAAACATATATATACCTAAAAGTATAGAATGCTCCAAGTTGCATCCAACGCGTACATAATTCTGTTGAAGGAATAGAAGCAAATCCACATATATCTACACCAATATAGGGAATACCATACATATTAAACATAGTTACAGTCCAAATGGAGCTTTTCATATCTGTCCAAGTAGACCAATTATCACCACCCCAGTGACCAGCATAATGGCCACTTCCGACAAAAGTACTTCGACTTAAAACAAAACTTCGCTTCTGAGTAATCTTCTTATATTCATTAAATACTGTTTTACTATATATATATCCATATATAGAATGAACATCATAATGAAGATAAGTATCATTGAAAACACTATCTAAGCATATAGTTTTATGATCTAACTGATTATTACCAACAGCAGGTAAGTAGGGAGGATAAGTATACTTGTTTGCATTACATGTATATAAATGATCTACGACAAGAGCAGGTTCATTCATATCTAACCACACAGCATCTACATAAGTTAAATTTAGCCAATAAGTTAACATAATATTCACAAAAGAAGAAATATTCGGATGAAATACATCCAAAAAGTTTTCATTATTCTTCCATTGATATCCACGAATACTTGCATTTCGTGTAGCATCTTTTGCATACACATTCATTTCTGAGGCTAATGTATCTACAAAATAATCACTAGGATATGCAGGATCAAGCATACCAACATATCTAAATAATAAATAATCAAATATATAATGTTTTAAAAGCAAAATATATATATATATAAAGAAAAGAAGTTTATGTATATAAATAATACTTTATATGATTATTATGAAGTTTATTAATATATTGTGGTAACCCTTTGAATTTAACTGGATCATAAGTAAAGATATGGCTATCATCCATTATATCTATATCAGTCCATTGAACATCCTAAACAGAAATCATATAGCAACACAACATAAAGTCTTCATTTGTAAGAAATGAAAAGATAAAAACTTATATATATATATATAGATACCCATGGAATATGATGTTCTTTCATTCTTTTATATAATTTTTCCAAATTATTTATATGATTATATCCCCATCTACATATTATAATAAGAATAATAATGTGAATATAGAAGTCAAAGATGAAATAAATATAAATATAATGAGAATATACTTGCAGAGTTGGAAGCCTAATGCCCAATCAGGAACAAGTATTGGAAGACCTATCAAGGATGTATATTGTCGAATAACATCATCAGGTGTTGGACCTAGAAAGATATAAATATCAAAGATCCCTCCGATACTACGAAATGTGAGAGAAGGAGTGGGTTGAGTTTCGAATTCAATAGCATTACTATTATAGAAAAGAACTCCATGAGCATTTCCATTGGGTTCTATACACATATAAAAGGGATGATGTCCATAAAGATTCATATAACCTCTTGTAGTTGGAGCGTCATGCGGCCAATTCACAATTCGTTTATACTCCATACTTAAGGAAAGAGGAATTCCCTGATGTTCACCCAAACCTAATATTACAGAGGATGGAAGCTTCGTAGATAATTGAAGAAACTGATTTGTAAATGTAAAACCTCCATTTGTTGTATTAAACAAAGAATATGAACTATGTTTTCTTTTCTATACATAATTGTTCATAAATAAACTATATGTATATATAAACAAATATAAAAGAAAGAATATATATATAAATCAATAACATACAACTTGAAATTCAAATGGAGATGGTTTGTAAAGAAACTCATAATTTATATCTTTATATGACTGATTATTTTTAGGTAAATGAATTGGAATCTCATATCTATCATTTTTGTTATCAACTATCTTCAAGTGAAATATATCACTTGTCTCGTAATGTATTTCAATTCTAGCTTCATCTATTTGACTAAAAATTATAATATTAATCTATATATATAAATATACTCTATAAATGGAGAAGGAAATTCTGGATTACTTTGTAAAACTCCGGTATAGCCGTAATCATTAGGAGTCATTGAGGTTAATCTATATCCATGATCCAAAGGATAGAAACAGGAAGGGAAATTTTGAAGTAGATCACGATCAACCCAACAACAATTCAGTCTTAAACACTCTTGTTTAGGATCCCAAAAGGCTATATTAAAAAATAAATATATATATTCATAAAATAAAAAAATACTAGACTCATTTGGGAGACAATTATATCGTTCAGTAGTTTGAATTCTGCATCGAGGCTCTATCTCGCCCAGTACACATTGAATTAAGAGTAATATAGTCAGAATCATATAGAATAAATGATAAAATCCTTTTATATACTATTATCCATTTGTCATTATTACCCATGGAATGAAACTGTATACATATTTTTTCTATAAGAAGATTGTTGAAATTGTCTGAAAAAAATAAAACACTCTTTTTATTGTTGATTTATACCCAGATAAATAATATTGTAGTTAAATACGCCTTAGAACTAGTATATAAGTCATATCACACATTTTTTTGACTTTTCAAAAGAAATTATTGTCTACAAAAATGGTGAAAATTTGTAAATAGACCAAATAAAGATTGTTCTAGATTTTTTATGAAACAGTTAATATATATGAATTGATAAATATTTAAATTATATTAATATACAAAATAAAATGATATAATAACAAATCTGAAAAAAAATCAGACATGTTAAAAACAAGTGTTTTTTCATAAAAAAAACACAAAAAAAAAGTTGACTGCAAATCCACAAACAAAGATATGACACCCAATCGTATTATTCGTGATTATTTCTTGAATCTTAAAAGACTTCTTTTAGATAAACTTGTCTTTAAACTGCATAAGACTCCTTCAAATGTTTTATCCTTTATAAACGATGAAATCAAGAATGAATTATAAAACATATTATCAAAAAATTCAGTAAGTTTTATACAATCTATAGAGTACTTCATCATTTCTCGTTTCATTTCGAATATATTATTTGCTTAATCCTATTTTTAATACGTTATTGTATCAAAGGAAATATTTTTAAATGAAAATATTAACTAGTTTACCCCGTATTTGATCTTTTTTGAAATTTTATTTCAAAAATCTAGGTTTATATCTTGTTAACACATTCTCTATATTATAGTATATATATTGAAAATAAAATAAACTGGTTATAATCAGATATTGATTACTCAAGAAACTTAAATCTAGCGGAATAATCAGTTAGATGTATGTATAGTGATCAATAACATTTGTTTATCATTTCTTTTTATAATAATTTCTTTTGAATCTAATTTTATTACATATTATCAAGTTAATTATTGAATTTTTCTTATAATAAAGATAATTAAATGTATAGATATTTCTATCATTCATTATTAATTCAAATGATGTTTTAAAGAACGAGTCAAACCAATAGAAGAATAGCAAATTGTCAATGACACTAATAGTATTCAAACTATTTATTAAATAACGATTAGTAAAGACCATGAAGATGAATCTTTTATTCATCAATCTATTCTTATCAATTTTTCTGTATTCCTAATATATATATACATAAAGTCCAGTATATAATAATAACCTAAACTACAAGTGTTTTAACAACATTATTTGTCTATATCATATATAATGTCATTTATTTTGTTTTTTCAAACTAAAGAATTTTTTTTACTTTTCATATTTATATTCAACTGACAACTATATTATTTGTCTATACACAGTTTACTAGAAACCAATTTATTCTGGTCTCACAACCATTTCAAAAACCAATATTTTTAAAAATCCAGAAATTTTTGCATCTAGCTGTTTTATCTTAAATAAATGTTTCTAAAAAACTATTTCATATACGAAATCATATCGTATTTTAACACAATTTACACATTACAATTATTAATATTCATCTTTATGAACAATCACTTTTATACTTTTTTCTTATTAAATACATGACACAATTTTTCAACCTTTTATTGGACCTTATAACTTTGAATTCATGTCTTTCATCCATAAAATGTTTTCAATAAAAGTCTGAAAAATACTATTTATTCGCTCTAAATAACAATATTTTGTGATTAACTTGTTTTATTATCTTAATTGTTAAACAATCTTTAATAGAAACACCGTTATATGTTAAACACATATATGTGAAGAAATATGAAAACAATAAGATATTGATGTTATTTGCTTCTAATTGTTAGAAAAAAAATGTTTTAAACTCAGTTATACTCATAATTTTTTTATAATCAGTTTCTGCTTAAACAAAAATAGCACTAGTGTCATATTGTTTGAACATTTTTCATAAACCTTTTTGAATATAAATTTTTTTTTTTTATATTTATTAAATGGTAAAAAATATTTATATTTCGAATTTTCTTATATTACATTTTCTATCACCCACAATTACTAACCCTAAGTTTTTAAAATAACAACATTATCTAATGTAATTTAGAGTGAATCAGTATTTGGACTAGTACGACATTATTGTTAAAAAACCATGATAAACTACGAAAATTACAAAAATGAATTTCACAATTTTTCCAATAGAAAACTATATAAATATTAGGTCAATTGAGAGAATTACAAACAAATTTTAGGAAAATAATACAACGAGAATGATTAATCTAAATCTTCTGAAAATACGATCAATCTCAAATAGTATTATCAAACTCAAATAATACAGTCAAATCAATTGATTCATATCAAAATCAAACAATAGATGTTTTTTTTAATAGAACGAGTTTGATCAAGAAAAAAGTGTAACATTTGATTTTATTTGATTTCAATCAAATTGATTGATTCATATAAAAACGATTATTACAAATAAAAATATCAAACAAAGAATTTTGTAAATATGATTGAAATCATTCAAAGTCAAATACATTAAATAATTTGTTTATCATTGTCAAAAACAAAACACATAAATATTTATATATATATTATAAAGAATAAGAATAAAATATATAAAACATATTAAATAAACAAGTGAAATGATAAAAATTAATTAATTAAATAAAGTACTAATTAACAGGACCAGAAAGAATTGAATCTTGACTGTCATTCCAAAAAGTGGATGGAATAACAGGAGAAGAAGATCTACTTCTAGGAATATTCGTAGATAATCCCATATTTCTTAAATATTGATGTTGAGCTTCTAAATGATTTTGAGATTGTCTTCCATTTGCTTGCTTCATTTCATTAAGAAATGCTTTATAAATTACACACTCATTTTCTCTTAATGGACTACTTTCAATTGTTGAATTTGTTAGAAAAACTAATCCTTTTATGTAATCGTAATATGTATCCTGTTTCATTTCGAATCTTTGAGAAGTTGGCCAGACTATTTTGCGCAATTAATTTTCACGCTTCATTGGCGATAAAGTCAGACCAGAAAATGATCATTTTTTTCCACTGATAAATTCGAGAATTTCACGATTATTTCTATAGTTTGAACCGAAACAGAATTATTTCTAAAAAAGTTGGTACCAACTAAGAATTTTTCTTAGGATAATAGAGCGGTTCAAAAGTTGTGACAAATCGAGTTGCGACAAATTTCACAACTTGTCGCAACTTGTCGCAATTTGTCGCAACTTTTTAAACCACGAATAATGGCGAGAGTCCCGCGATTATTTTATTAATTTGGCAACTAAAAAAGACTTGTTTAAACAAAGAATTCAGTATCGCAATTTGTCACAACTTTGTCACAACTTTTCATTTAAACACATTTAGACCTATTCTGTATAAATAGAAAATATGATAATTCATGAAATCCATAGTGGTGAATATAATAAGCATCAATCATTATTTAAATACTTAGTTTAAACAAAGAAAAGCATTAAAAATACTTTTTAAAAAATCATGAATATTTTTTTTACAGTCAAAAAAATGAAATATTCACGGGACATTATTAATTTTCAGTCATTTTAAAATGTATAAATAATTGAAAGAAATCATCTCATTTTCATTAATTTATATTTCTATATAAATCGTTCTTTCAATATAGATTCATTCATCTATTCATAAAGTCTTCTTTAATACTCATTTCTATCAATAAAATATCATTCTAAGAATCAAAAGAAGTATATATATGTATTCATCATTCTTAGTTATCTTTAGATATAGTTAAAAAAACAATGAAACAATCTAATAATCATAAATTGAAAAGAAAAGAAAAGAAGAAGTCTTCATCTACTAAGAAAAATGAGAATGTTAGAACGAGAATCTACAAAATGAATCCAATAAGTCGTTTAACAAAAATAAAATTATCATCCACTATGAATGAAGAAGAAAGAAATGTTTTATATCAAAGAATAATAATCTTCGTTGTATTTATTGTAATTGTATTGTAGATCATAAAAGATTATCTTCTATTAATAAACATCTCAATACTGATATGCATATTTCTAATATGAATGCATTCATGAAAGAAAAGTCTGCTACTGTATCTTCTGTAAAGAAAACTAATATTAAAAATAGAATTATTGAATCTAATGTGAATTATATAAGATTTGAAAAATTAATAGAATTATTCTTAGAAGAATGTATTCCTATTAATAAATTCAAGAAACCTCAATTTAGAATGAAATTGAAAAATATATTTGAAATGAATAATAATAATATGCCATGTTATAATACTATTCAAAAACGAATTATACCTAAATTATATGATGAACGTATTCAATATGTAAAAATGAATTTAGATAAATGTTCTCTAGCTGTTCTATGTGATTCTTCTACTTCAGATGCTGGTTCTAATTATTTATCAATAATCGTAAGAAGATTGAATTCTTTCAATTTGAATGAACCTTTCTACTTAATAAACTTGAAAAGAATGGAAAATCAAAAATCAAATAATTTTCTTTCAATCATTCAAGATACATTAGAAGAATGGAATATTAAGAGAAAACAATTTAAATCGTTTCATACAGATAACTGTAATACTATGCGAAATGCTGGTAATAATTATGAATCGATTTTTTGTGATGGAATTTATTGTGGATGTTTTATGCATATGATTAATCTAGTAGCTGAAAAACTAAAAGATGGTTTTATTAATACAAAATCATTTATTAATCTCATTAATTCATCATTTCGTTTCTTTAGAAAGAAAAATGATTTATGGTTATCCTTTCTAAAGATAAATAATCTTCCTTCGTCTTCTTTCTTTTCTTATGTCGAAACACGATGGATATCTTGGTATAAATCATTAAGATATATTTTGAAACATTTTAAATATTTGAAATCATTCTATGAATATTTAGAAACATTGGATATGTTAAGTGAAAAAGATAAAGAAATATTGAATATTCTTGAAAATAATCAATTATCTTCTTCTTTACAAATCGAAATGTCGATTCTCTTGAAGAGTGGGATAATGTTTGAAGAAATATTAAAATTATTATCAAATGATAATTTTCAATGTTGTAATGTTTCTAGTTTGATAGATGAAATTGAAGAAGAATTGAAGAATTCAAAAGATAATATAATTATGATAGTGAATGAAATATGTGAAGAAAATAATTTATCAAATGTTCAATCTTCATTTATTCAAGAATATAAGAAAAGTATATTTATTATTTATTATTTATTTATATTATATAGGTTTTACGAATACATTATTAAAATTGAAAGAAATCAAAACAATGAATAAGAAACAAATGATATTTTATAATGAAGTAAAATATTTCAATCCTTTCTTGATGTCTTCTTCATTTCCTTCTTTCACTTCATCTGAATTTTTAGATATAGAAAAGAAAGATTATTTATTATGTGTTTCAAAATTGAAAGATTTTATAGATAATGAGAAGAAATAAAATGAATGTTTTCCTCAAAATATGATAAGTAAAGAACAAATGATAAAATTCTATTTTCCTCTTCTTAAACAAATTTCTTCTTTTTCTAAAATAATTCCTTTCATTCTTCAATTACCTTCTACTACTGTTAGTGTAGAAAGATCTTTCTCTTTTATGAATATTTTATTTACAAAGAATAAATTTGGTTATTCTGATGATAATTTGTTTAGAGATTTATTTTTCTATATGAATCCACAAATAGATAATGTTTTCAATTCAAAATGATTCAATGATTATTGAAGATGAAATAGATACTACAATTGATGATTCTTCAATGACAATTATAGATGATAATGAATCAATAACAAATGAAAGTGAAAATGACGATTTTAATTCTAATTTCAATTCAAATAGTGTTTTATCTGATTCTCTTGATGATATTTTATCAATTTCTTTTGATAATTTATCTACTTTTAGTAATGTTTCAGAAATCAATCTTGATTAATATTTTTCTTCAATTATTTATAATTTATATTTTATATGTTTTATTTATGTTTTCTTTATTAAAAATTTGTTTTGTTTATAAAAATAATGTTTAAAATGTGTCGCAACTTGTCGCAACTTTTTCGTAACTTTTGTCACAACTTGATTTGTCGCAACTTTTGAACCGCTCTAGTTTTCTTTATTAAAAATTTGTTTTGTTTATAAAAAAATGTTTTTAAAAATGTCGCAACTTTTGAACCACTCTACTGTTTATACATTTTTATCTGATGGATTAAAAAGAAATATTTCAGAGGATTACTTTTATTTTTAGATATACAAGAGTGTTTATGGTATTTAATTCATTTACAAGTACTAGGGTCACGCCGCAGGTCCGGGGCCTAACGGCACCGGACCGCGGCTGCAATGAATAATAAGTGTTTGGTTTTTATACAATTTCTTTCCTTATTATCTATAATATATTATATATTATATATTATATATTATATATTATATAATATGTATTATTTATTAAATATTATCTATTAGATGTTACTTATTATATATAATATATTATATATATTATACATTATTTTAATAAAACTTCTTATACTCTATATGGAGAGTAACAATCATTTATTGATTGTTATCAGGTTCAATTCCTGATATAAGAATTAAATAGATTATTTAAATAATATCTGAAAAACTAAAAACAAAAAAAAATATATAAATTCTTGTTTGATTCATTATATTTGTTATTTATTTTTTTTTAAATATATTTTGTATTTATAAATAGTTTAGTTACTTTTTTAATCATTATGGAATTTCTAAAGCTAATAAATCTCGAAATGGGTCACAATGTGAAGTATTGAAAAATATTTTTATTTTATTAAATTAATTTAAATAGATTAGAATAAAGTAGTTTAAACTATTTTTAACCATTTCATAAAACTAAAACAAATTTAACACAACAATATCAACATTTATTTTCACATTAACGACTTAAACACATAGTTTTAGAATTAATATTAATGAAATCAATCTAAATAGAATTTTTATACATAACAGTATCAACAATATCGCTTTTAGAGAGACTTTACCATTTCGATATCCACTGTATCAAAATCGTTTTAGACATAACTTTCACACAGTATAGATCTCATTGTATTATTTATTAATTATAGTTTAATGTCTTGAATCTCTGACCTCATGACGCTTTTTAATACATTTTGAAAAATTGACACACTTATAGTTAATTTAAAACTCTAATATTTAAACACTATACTCAACATAACTCTATCAATACATTAGTTACCATTTTAACACTCTTTATAAACATTTTACATTTGGTCATACACTTTTTCAAGAGTATTTTTGTCACTTCTTTTAATATAATTTAGACTATAGTTCATAGTTTGATAAATAAAATGTTTTATATTGAATCTCGTCCGTTGAGTAACTTATTTCTACATTTAAAAAAATAAACCCCTTTAAACTTGTTTTTAAAAGTCAAAATTTTCATAGTATAATAAAAACACAATTTTAAACAAAGAAGCTAACTCTTTAAAATTTCTAGACAACTCAAACACATTGTTAATTAACTTTTCAAAAATGAAATTCTCTTAATTTTTAATATGTTGTAGAATTTAGCTTAGTGTATATTAAATCATTTTTTAGAATTTCGAATCTCTTAGTTTAAGAACCCCTTTTTACAATTTTTTAAATTTTACAACCTTAAACTTACTTTTATGACTTTATATTTACACAATAATATATATATGCAAGATGAATTAGTGGAGAAAAACAAAACTTAAATATCTCAATCATTGACAGTATTAAATCAGTTATACTATATAAAGTTAAAAGTGGACAATAGATATTTTAAATTAAATTGAATCCAAACATTTAAAAACTTGACACTATTTAATATATTAAGTAATTGAAGAATTATCTTAATAGTCGACACAATTTAAATAAAAAAAAAAAAAAGAAAAAGAACAAAACAAAAATAGAACAAAAAAAAAAATTTAAATATAAAATAGCTAAAAAGATAAAAAAAACATAAATAAAAAAATAATATAAAGAAAAAAAAATAATAAAAAACTATAAAAAATAAAAAATAATAATAATAATAAGAAAAAAAAAAAAAAAAAAAACTAAAAAAAAAAAAAATCTAAACATAACCATAACACTAAGAGAACCTATATAGATAAAAGATATATATATATATAATAAGAGATAGTATAATAAATATATCTAACATATATATATATACCTTCAGTATTAAAAACTATTCACACCATCACTATATAGATATAAGATATAGATATATTAAAAGAAATATTATAAATATTTGTTATATATATATATATATATATATACCTTTAGATACATTTTTATTATTAAAATGAAAGCTAACATTAGGGTGATAAGATCCCCTATTAGAAAAGACACCTATATATAATATAATAAATGATAAAATATATATAAACAATAAATATATATATATACCTTCTAAAGAAGGAACAGAGGAAACACCATGATATCTTAACTGACTTGAAGAACCTATATATAATGAAAAGATAATTAATAAATCAAAAAAAAAAGAAAGGAAGAAATAAGAATATACCTGTATCATTATTACCATTAATCCAAGACTCCATAAGAAAAGAACGACCTATATAAGATAAAAATAATAATAAACTAAATTAAATTTAAAAAGTAGACATACCTTCATCATTAATACGTTCAGCAACTACAACCACAACAGTAGAATAACCTATAAAGAAACAGTAATAGACAAATAATAAATAAAAAAAAAATAATAATAAATGAATGACAATATATATATACCTTTAATATCATATGAGCAGTCTACCTGATCACCAACAACATCCATAGCAACATTTACATCAATAAAACAAACCTATATATATAAAAGTAAAAAAAGAAAAATAAATGAATGACAACATACCTTCAACACCACACAGACATCTATTATCAACATCACTGTTAACATGTACAACAACTGAAGAACCTATATATATAGAAATAATAAAAAAATAATAATAAAATATAAAAAAAAAAAATAAATGATTGGTAACATACCATCTATAAAGCAAGAAGAACCTACATCAACACCGATATCACTATTGGAATCACTTACAATAACAGAAGAACCTATATATAAAGAAAAGTTAAAAAAATAAAAACAAATCATTGACAACATACCTTCACAGTTAGCATAACAGGCAACACCACCACCTCTGTATGATACAAATAACATAGAACAACCTAAAATAATATAATAAATAATTAATAAAAAAAGAAATGGAAAATATATACCTTTAAGACCATCAGAGCAAGTACCACCAAGACTAAGAACATACATAACTGGATTCTATTGAGTAGAAGAACCTAAATATGAATACTAATAACAAATAGATACAATATACCTGATTTTCTTTGAAATATAAATTATTTTTTATTTCCAGACCTCCACCTTGAAGCAATTTTGTTGTTCTTAGACATCATAATTAATAATTTAATATATAAATGAGTATTAGATTATGTATTTAACAATCCTATTTCATTTGAATTAATAAATATAATAGGGTCTATTTTTAAAATATGCTTCTTAAAACATAATAGAAATCAAAAATAGCCTTAATTTTTCATTGATTTTATTACAAAAGTAATAATTGGGTCATTCTGGTTTAAAATCATTTTGGGTACCCAAAAAACATAGTTCTTTACTCTTTTTTAAATATTTTATTGTATTGATTGACTTAGTGTGTTTTATTTATTTATTTAAAGTTATTTAACTTAGTATTATATTTATCTATTTATATACTAATTTATTTATTTAAAATAATACACTTCTTTATAGGATTCTCTTGTATTTGCCTTGGTTGTCATGGTTAGTGGTTCTTGAAGTGGTCCTGGTTAAATGAAATGGTTTATTTAGTGTCAGGTATATAAATATATATATTTTTTATAATATTTCATTTTTAATTCATTTGTTTCTTTAATTGTTTCTTTTTTTATTATCTTTTTGGTTTATATTTTCTTTATATATAATTAATCAATAGATTATTAGTTATTTTTATTCTATAGGGAAGAAAATGTAACTGATGTGTGTGTTATACTCTTCGTTTTTTCATGTCTTTCTTTTAAATCTGTGGTTTCAGGTTGATTTATATGTATATATTTATATTTTATTTATTATTTTTGTTATTTATTGTTTCTTTATTTATTTATATTTTATTTATTAAATTTATTTTATTTATTTATTTATTTATTTATTTTATTTATTTATTTATTTATTTATTTATTTATTTATTTATTTATTATACTAGGGTAACGCCGCTGGCGCACCGCCTAACGGCGACGCGCCGCGGCTGCGTTGTTCAGTTGTGTTTTAAATTTTTTTATTAAACTTTATAGAACAAAACCATTTTTTTATTATAAACATTTTAAAAACAAATAAAAAGTGAAAAAGTAAAAAATTAAAAAGAACAAATATTTAACAAACATAAAACAAATAAAACAAAAGAAACAAAAGAAATAAAAGAAGAGAGGAGAAAAAAAAAATAAAGCATTTAATTATTTAGAGTAGACCTGAAGACCACGTTCTTAGTAAATATTTCATTACTACTACTAATCATCTTACCTTGAGAGACACTATCAACTACCTTAATAAAAAGAGAATTGAAAGATCGAGCACGACTGAAAGCAACATAGAGTTGACCATGAGAGAAGACAGGACGATCTAAATAAACACCAACTCTTTCAAATGTTTGTCCTTGAGATTTGTTAATAGTCATGGCAAAGGCTAAACGAATAGGAAATTGTCTTCTGGATATAATAATAGGAAGATCTTCAGGATTTGAATTACAGATGATTCTTGGAATAATAACAGTACGTTCATCAATAGTAAGAGAAGGAGGAGGATTTAAAATAGTAGCAGTAATATTATTTGATCCTAATCGAGTTACTATAAGTCTAGTACCATTACATAATCCTTTAGAAGGATTAAGATTTCTTAAAAGCATAATGATACAACCTATTTTTAAATTTAATATATGAGGAGGCATTCCAGAAGGTGTTTGAGAATTGATAAACTCGATAGGATAATTTGATTCTGGATCATCTGTTTCAGAATCAAGAATAGAATCAGAAGAGATATAAGGAGTAGTAGTTCCAGAAAGAAGATTATCTACAATGAAATCATTTAAAGTACCAACACAATCATTAGTAGAAGCTAATATAACAGAAGAAGCTAATCGTTTAATATCAGAATCAAGAGAAGTATTGATTCGATGTCCAAATACAGTAACACATAAATCATCATTTACAATACATTGAGGAGGAATAGGAATATAATCTATATCTAAATGATGACTAATAGTATAATTATTAGAAAGAACACCATCTCCTACTTGTAATAACCATTGTCTAAAATCATCTGCTCCTTCTAAAGCTCTCATATTTCTCGATAAATGAATAACATTATTTTTGATAGAATTCCATAATGAACAAAACTTTATAGAAGAACTAACAATCTGAGCTTGAGTTCCTTTTCTTATAACTGGTAAACATTGTCTGAAATCTCCTCCTAATACTACTGTTTTACCACCAAAAGGAATATCTAATTCTGTATTCATTATATCACATAATAATCTATGTACTACCATAAAGCAATCACCTTTCATCATAGGAGCTTCATCCCATATTATTAAATCAGCTATTCTTATTTCTTCTACTTTTCTTCTATCTCTAGCTAAATCTATATTTGAAGTAGAATCAGGATCAACATTCAAAGGAATACCAAATTGTTTATGAGCTGTTCTACCACCTGGTAATAAAGTAGAAGCAATTCCTGTTGAAGCTACAGGTAATACATTCTTATTATGTCCACGTAAATAACTTAATAAACTATTATATAAGAAAGTCTTTCCACTTCCACCTGGACCATCAATAAAGAAACATAACTTATCTTCTATTCTACTACTTTCTATTGAATGAATTACTCTATCAAATGCATTTCTTTGTTCTTCATTTAATAATTCTATTACTCTATTAGCTTCTTGTAATTCTAAAGTAGGATTATAATTATAATCATTATAATGATGTTGTTCTTCTACTTGAGGTAATCCTAAATCATTATAATTCACTCCTATACTTATCATCATCTCTTTTATATCTTGTAAAGTACGTATTTCATAATCTTGAAGAACACTATTAGTATCATCTTCTATAACACTTGATGAATCTAAATCTTGAGCTAAAGGAGTATTTATATAATCTATTTCATTATTATGCATTGAATGTTTATAATCTTCACTAAGAAATGATTTAAATCGAATCCAAAACTCTTTTACATTTGTTAATAATGATTCTGAAATATAAGTAATAAATAATTGTCTCAATTGACATGGAGTAGCAAAAACAATAGCTTCTGAAAATGAATCAAATACTTCTCTTTCATTATTCAATAATCCTCTTGCTATAGCTGCTTCACTAAAGGTTCTATAAGGTTCATTACTATTCAATCCTTTTACTATCTTCAAAGAATCAAAACTATCAGCTCCTTTCGTATTCAATAATAATAATCTTAAAGCATATCGTTCTTTATCTTTTGGATTCACATAATACATTCTTCCTAAAGCTTTTATATCTCTCTGACGTCTATTCCAAGTATTTGTATTTGATTTCCATACATAATATTTTGGTATTTCATGATAAGCATAAATAGGATATTTCTCATCTAATATTTTCAATAATTCTTCTGATATATTATCATCATCTACTTCATAACTATTTATTCTATTTATCTCTTCTAAACGAACTTGAATCAATTCTCTTTCTTCTTCTACACTATTCATATTACGAATACCATGCTTCTTCTCTATATAATAATAAGTATATATCTTTCTTTGATTCTGAACTTCTTTCTCTAAATCAAAGTATTTTGTTAATTTAGTACCTTTCTCTAAACTATTTCTTAATGCTTCTTCTTCATGTCCTTCTCGAAATAATATATATGGATCATCAGGTAAATGAATAGGTAATCTATTAATAGAAACAGAATTATAAGTAATTTCAAAACAATTCAAACGATAAGAAGCTTCAGGAGGAGAAACATATCGACAATCTAAATAAGCTTGAGTTTCATCTACTATTCCATTATCATTCACTCTTCTTAATTGAGCTATCACAGAATCATTTCCTTTTAATGCATATTTATATATATATTTAGTACTTTGAATATTACAACAGACTTCTACATTAATATGAGCTTGATATTTCAATAATAAATAAGGATTATAAGGAACTACCCAACGATTATCAATGGTATAAGTATTGTGACTACGAATAAGAGTAATAGTTCTATCAGGAATATTTCTTCTTTGATATAAAGGATAAGAATTTAAATGACAATTAGTTTGCTCTATATATTCTTTTGGAAATCTCTTACTACATTTACCTGTTGATCTATCAATACAAACACAATTCGTATCATAATCAGGACCACATGGACCATGAATCATATGTTTCTTAACTAATTCATAAAGAAGAGGAGTTGATTCTTTATCAGGAATCTCTGCACTTATTATACTATCTACTTCATCTTCTGTTCTATATTTAGAATTCGTATCTAAAATAATTAATATATGAGAATGTGGTAAACCTCTCTTTTGGAATTCTACTGAATATAATAAAGCTTCTACAGTACCAAATATATTCTTATCCTTTATATCAGAAAGCAATTGTTTCAACTTTAAATGAAACACTCTTGAAACTAAATCTGGAAATTCATTAACAGTATAACCTTCTGGAATATTATTCTTTATTTCTAGCCAATCTGGATTGCAAGTAAATGTAATAAATAAATCAGGTTTACCATATTCTCGAACTACACTCATAGCATCCATATATTTCTGTTGTAAATTTCTTGGACTACCAACAAAAGAAGAAGGTAATATAATAGCTTTGCCTATTCTATCTATATTTCTATCATTCTCATTTATTTGATCTCCTCTCTCTTCTAACATATTATTTATATTCTGATAAGTTGAAGCTCTTAATTTATTTTGATTATTTCGTATATAATTAATTCTATTTTGTTCTACTCGTATATAATTATCAGTAATATATTGTAAAGTTAATTTCTTATATTTTAATAAATAATTATCATAAGGTGGATCTTTCATTTGAAGCATATAATTATAATATTCTAACATCGTAATAGTTATTTGATTAGAACGATTCAATGATAATAAATCTGGATACCAACCTTGTCTTCCAGTTGGAAACATAACTGGATAAACCATACAATCTATATATGAATTTGTATTCTTCATTACTATATATTGACCTGAAGTATAACGATTCTGTTCATTATTACTATTAGTAGCTACTATTTCCATACCACTTCTAGGAAAACAACAATAACTTCTTTCTGGCATTACTCCTCCTTCTCTATATTGATATATTACTGCTACTTCATCTACTTGAGGAGTATTATATCTTCTTATATCAGGTACTTCTCTTCTTTGTTTCTTAAATTCTATTAATAAATTAATATTACTTCTATTCATTTGACTATTCTCTTCTATTACTTCATCTACTCTTTCTCGAAGTGAATTATATATTTGAGCTAATGGATGATATTCTCTTATTGTACTATCTAATATTTGTAAAATATTTGGTTTTAAATCACAAAAATATCGATTCATACTTCTCATATGAGTAGCTTCATCTCCATCTATCATATAATATTGATTGAATACAGGATGTCTTGTAGGATCATTCACATCAAAATCTAAAGCACTCTTAAAAGTATGATATATATTACCTCCACATTTAAATAGTAATGGTCCAGAAGAATTTCTTAAATCATCATCAGAAGTATTATTTCCAGCTAAAGAAGCTAAAGCAACAGAATTATTATATCGAATTATATTATTAATAAATTCTCTTGAATCTGGATTATCTCTTTGTAATAAAGAACGAATAGTATTAGGAAGATCAGGAAGTTCAGGAAGAACTACTTTACCACTACCACAGCAAGTATAAAACTTATCATTCATTCCTTTCTCTAATTCAAAATGTTTAGCATGACAATATTCACAATGAACATTAAAATCACCTAAATAATTAGCTTTATAAGTATTCAATGCTTCATTTAATACGAAATCACCATGAGAATCTATATAAAATAATATAAAATAAATATTAAATATATATAAATACTTCTTTGAATAGAAGCAATACAATTATGTAATCCAGGATATAATAATCTTTGTTGATTATCTATAAAAATAATTTATTATTTAATTATTCATAAAGAATTATAGAATATAAATATCATACAAATATCTAAAGCTCTTCTTCTTCCTCTATTAATAATAGGATGAATAGTTATGTCTTCTTCAACTATAAAAAAAGTATTAAATAAATATATTTAAATAATAAAAAACATACTATTATCTGTTATAGGTCTTCTAATAGTTCTTACAACTGGTATTTCATCATTATTTTGAGTATTACTATTAATATTAGGAAAAGGATCAATATAATCAGAATCAGAATCATTATCAGAAAAACTACTACTACTACTACTACTACTACTACTACTACTATCACTTGAACTACTACTACTACTACTACTATTAGGTATTGTTGTTATAATTTCTGATTCATTATCATTATTTAAATTAATATGAGGAATATTTGTCAGAATACTTAAAGGAGGAAGAATAGGACTTAAATCAGGAATAGTTAAATAACTATTCATAATGGAATTAATAGATCTATTATTTCTTTGTATTATTGTTTCATTATTATTAGTATTAATGTTATTTATAGAATGATTCGTATTATCATTAATGATTGCAGAATTATTATTGTTAGATATACTTACATTAGTTGGAATAGTAGTAACAACAGGTAAAGAGTGTGAAGAAGCATTAATAGAATCATTATTATTATTAGAAACTGAAATATTATTTTCTGTAGGTTGTATAATAGTAGTTGATATAGGAATAGATTGATTATTATTATTTATTGGACTTTGAACAATAGATATGTTATTGATTGATTGATTTATTGGATTCATTTGATTGAATAAGTTTGAACCATTATTTAATATAGAATTATTATTATTTATTTGTGAATAATTATTATCTATATCAATATCAATATTGTTATTTGAAATATTGTTTTGAATGTTTTGTAAAGGAATATTATTTTGTATATTAAAAGTCGAAAACAAAGCTAAAGGTTTTGAGTTAAAACCAAATGATTTAGATAAATCATTATTATTTATTTTATCCTTATTGGAACCTATATATATTAATAGTTAGATATTAATTATAATTTATGGTAAAGTTAATGATATGATAAGTCTTTTATTAAGTGTATTAAGTCTCATTATAGTTAATGAAGTAATTACTAATTAATATAAATATATCATAGAGTATCTATGAAATATTTATCAATCCATAAAGTAAACACTTTATTAATTAATAATTATCTTCAATATTAAACATAATGAAAGATAATATTATAATTAATGAAAACTAATATTAAATAAGTATAGATATTTAATATTGTATTATTTATTAAACAATCCTTAAGATCCGCTCATAACGGACTTCTATAACTATTGTGCTTTGTTACAACATATCTAAAACATATCACTAACTACCCAGTTTATATCTATGTACAATGCGAGTAAGTGGAGAAACTCAACACTTAATAAGAGCTCAAGCATCGATAGTATATAACATCGGTTAGGCTATATCGAATTAGAGGCGAACAATAGTCAACAATAGTATGAGTCACACAGGCGATCAATAGATGTTTTAAATATAATTTAATACAAATATTTAAAGACTCCACACTATTCAATATTAAGTAATTCAAGAATTATCTTAATAGTCGACAACCTTACCATTTTTTTTCGACACAATATAAATTAAATAAATCAATTTTAACAAAACAAAAAGAAAACAAAAGAAAGTATTCTATTAAATATTAACATACTAAGTAGCACAGCTAAACGAAGTAGTTAAATAAATAAATAGACACTATAAGAAAGCAGATAATAGAAAGCTATTATCTGTGAAAAGAAAATAATAACAAAATAATAATAAGCAAAAGAAAAGAAAACTAAAAGATTATTTTTAACATACCCATCACATTATTAGTACCTATAGAGACAAAAGACATAGATATATATATAATAAGAGAAGTATATAATAAATATATGTAATATATATATACCTTCAGCAATTAAAGAATTATCAATACTAACATCTATAGAGACAAAAGACATAGATATATATATAATAAGAGATATTATAATAAATATATGTAATATATATATACCCTTAGTCATTGAAGAACTATTATCATCAACACCTATAGAGACAAAAGACATAGATATAATATATTAAAAGAAATATATAATAAATATATGTAATATATATATACCTTCAGCAACTGAAGAATCACTCACACTAACACCTATAGAGACAAAAGACATAGATATATATATTTAAAATAAGATAAAATAAATATATGTAATATATATATACCTTTAGATATAGTTATATTTGTAACATCAGCACCAACAGGATGATATTCTCTCACATTAGAAGACACACCTGTATATTATCAATGAAAGAGATAATAATAATAATATATATTTATATAAATAATAAATACATATATATATACCTTCTAAAGAAGAAGCTGAAGAAAAGCCAGGTCTTAACTGAGTTAAAGAACCTATATATAAATAAAAGAGTAATAAATTAAAAATAAATTAAAAAAGAAGAAAAGAATAAATATCTATATACCTTTAGCATCACTACCATTAATAGAAGGACCTATATATATTTATAAAATAAAATAAAGAAAGTCAAATAGGAGACAAATGAAATAGAGCATACATACCTTCATTATTAAAAGAATCAGCAACAGCACTCATAGCAACAGAAGAGCCTATAAAGAAATAGTAATAGGTAATAAAAATAAAAAAAATAAAATAAGTGAATGTCAACGTACCTTCAAGACCATTAGAAGAGTTAACATCACCATCAATAGCAACAACAACGGCATTCACAACAACAGAAGAACCTATATATATAAACATAAGTAAAAAAAGAAAACAAATGAATGATAACATACCTTCAAGACCATTAGAAGAGTTAACATCACCATCAACAGCTCCAGAAACAGAGTCCACAACAACAGAAGAACCTATAGACAAATAAAAGTTAAAAAGAAAGACAAATGATTAGCAACATACCTTCACATTCATAAGAACAGGCAACAACACCATCACGATGTGATTCAAAGGACACAAAAGAACCTAAGATAATATAAAATAATAAAACAAAAAGAAATGTATAAATATATACCTTCAAGACCATATTGATAAGCACCATCACCATCAATGACATCCATACTTGTATCCTGTTGAGTAGAAGAACCTATATATGAATAATAATAAAGAATGGTATAACATACTTGACCGTCTTTGAGAAATATAGCTTTTCCTATTTTCAGACCTCCGCCTGGACGACATCCGAGTCTTCTTAGGCATCCTATTTAATAACTAATTATAAAATAAGTATTTTTATGAAGAAAACAAAATCTTATTTTGATTTCAATTTTTGTAAAATAGGGTCAACATTTAAAATATGTATCTTTAAAAATATAATGAATCATAATTAACCTTGAATTTTTATTAATTTTATTGCTAAACTGATAATTGGGTCATTTTTTGTTAAAAACATTTTGGGTACCCAAAAACTATAGTTTTTTACATTTTTTAATTATTTGATTATATTGATTGTCTGTATATGTTTTATTAATTAATTTGATATTGTTTAGTTATTATTTTTATATTTATATATATATATATATTTATTTATTTAAAATAATACACTTTTCTATAGGATTCTTTTGTATTTGTCTTGGTTGTGGTGATAGAAGCTTCTTGAAGTGGTCCTGGTTGTGCTACATGGCTTATTTATTGTCAGGTATATAAGTATATATATTTTTTATAATATTTTCTTTTTCATTTGTCCATTCATCTGTTTTACTTATTATTTTATTTATGTATTTTATTTATTTTTTCTTTATATATAATTTATTCAATATATTGCTAATTATTTTTATTCTATAGGAAGAAAATGTTGTTAATGTGTTGTGGTTTTCGTTTTTTTATGTCTTTCTTTTTTAATCTGTGGTTCCAGATTAATTTATAGGTATATATTTATATTTTATTTATTATTTTTATTATTTATATGTTTATTTATTTATTTATTTATTTATTATATTTATTTATTATATTTATTCATTTATTTTATTTTATTTATTAATTTTATATTATTTATTTATTTATTTATATGTTTTTATTGTATATAGGTTTAATAGTCTTCTTATTCTTTCTTTCTTCTTCCTTCTTCATTTTACTTCTTCCTTATTCTTCTTTCTTCTTCCTACTTCTTCCTGCTTCATCATTCATCATTCTTCCTGCTTCCTTCTTTCTTCTTCCTCCTTCTTCTTTCTTCCTACTTCATTCTTCTTCACCTTGATTCTTCATTCTTCCTCATCCTTCTTTCTTCTTCCTACTTCTTCCTGCTTCATCATTCATCATTCTTCCTGCTTCCTTCTTTCTTCTTCCTCCTTCTTCTTTCTTCCTTCTTCCTTATCCCTGATTCTTCCTTCTTCCTTATCCTTGATTCTTCCTTCTTCCTTCTTCTTCATCCTTAATTCTTCCTTCTTCTTCTTCATACTTCCTTATTCCTCATCCTTCCTACTTCTTTCTTCCTCTTCATTTCCTTCTTATTATATATATATATATATTTAATTATTATTATTACTCTTTAAACTCCCTTTATGCTCTAGAAGGAGAGAAGCAATCATTATAGATTGTTTTCAGGTTCAATTCCTGACATGAAGTCTTATTTTTCTTTTTTTAAATATTTTATTTATATATTATTATATATATATATTCTCTTTTTTTAATTTATTTTAATCCAGTTTAATTTATACTTTTCAATTTTGACCTTATATATATATATCTAACTTTTTATAGTTTTTTTAGACTTACTCTTCTCAACAACAGTCACAATGAGAACAAATCCATTTTAACTGAAACAACTAAGTAATCTCAAAACTGTTTGAATCAATCAGTATAGACGTGTATGACATAATTTATGTATTTAAACTCAATTTTAATAATTAAAAGTAAACAAACCAAACATACATGTTGACTTTAAAACTTTAAACTCAGTGTTAAATGGTTAGTTTTAAAGAGTAGACACAAAACATTGATTTATACTAAAAGGAATGAAAACAATCAACTCTTGATACAACTTTACCATTTGATAAAACACTCATCCACAATATTTTTCAAAGTTCTTTTAGTAAAGTGTTTATATAGACATATAATGTATAAAATGAAAGTCAACTTCTTGAATCTCTTATTTTAGGACAGTCTTTAAAACATTTTGACAAATAGAGAACATTTAACTTGTTATTTAAAGCTAATATTTTAAGAGTAGACTTGACTTGGATGAATATAAACAACAGCCAACACTTTAAACATTTTAAGACATACTTTACATTTTGCCGATACACTTTGACCTTCATAATTTTGACTCTCCTTTTAATATAGTATAGAGTTATAAGTCTAGTTTATTAAATAAAACTTATTATATTGAATCTCTCACTCTAAGACCACTTAATTCACACTTTTCAAAATTGTGACACTCAAACTCGTTATTTTAAGACTTTGTTTTAACTATAGTAGTTTGATGACCTATTGATTACTATGATACAATATTAGTCGATTATAAGAAGATCGAAGAAAATATGGATCACTCAATAATCGTCCTCAGGAGCTCAAAATTGGTACACCTAGGTTTTTCGACCTCCTGAATCAGAATATCATGTCAAATTAAGAATCTAAATTTGACCGTTAAGGTCTCACGTGTTCAATATGAAAAAGTATTAAAAAATAGATAAATATAAAGAATAAACACGGATAACGTATATTGTGGGATTGAGAAAAAATCAAGTTTACCCCATGTTTATTTTTCAATTGTCTGGTCAACAATTTTTATCGGGATGATCCCAAAGAGCCAATCAAAAACGACTCAAAAATCATATTTTCTGTTTTTTTATTAATAACTTTTTAATTATAAATAATATCGCTTAACCAAATATATGTTGCAAAACTACACGTTATATCGTATTGAACTGTGTTTCAACCAAAAGTTAACTCCCCGTAAGTTTAGAGGAGTTGAGGCTACAAACTATAGTATATAGTAGCCAATCAAATGCATTTTCCAAAAACTGACCAATGGGAATTTTTTTGCCTATTCTCATATATATAGTAATGATTTATTATATTTATATGTTTATTTATTTATTATTATTTATTTATTTTATATGTTTATTTATTTATTTTTAATATTTATTTATGTATTTATTAATTATTTATATTATCTTTTTTATATGTTTTCTATTTTATATAGGTTTAAAATCTTCTTATTCTTTTTTTTCTTCTTTCTTCTTCCTTCTTACTTCTTTCTCATTCTTTCTACTTCCTATTTCCTTCTTCATTCCTTCTTCCTTCTTCCTATTTCCTTCTCCATTCATGCTTCCTTCTTCCTATTTCATTCTTCATTCATGCTTCCTACTTCCTACTTCCTACTTCCTTCTTCCTTCTTCCTCATCTTTGATTCTTCTTACTTACTTCTTCTTCATTCTGGATTCTTCCTTCTTCCTCATCCTTCCTTATTCTTACTTCTTCTTACTTCCTTCTTTCTCATCCTTCTTCCTCATCCTTCCTTATTCTTACTTCTTCTTCCTAATCCTTCCTACTTCCTTCTTCCTCATCCTTCCACTTCATTTCCTTCTTATTATATATATATAAATATATATATTTGATTATTATTATTATTTATAAACTCCTTTTATGCTCTAGAAGGAGAGAAACAATCATATAGATTGTTTTCAGGTTCAATTCCTGACATAAAGTGTTATTTTTTTATTTTTTAATATTTTATTCACATATTATATATATATATATATATATATATATATATATATATATATATATATATTCTCTTTTTTAAATTTATTTTAAACCATTTTAATTTATACTTTTCAATTTTGATCTTAAACATATATATCTAACTTTTTATAGCTTTTTTAGACTTCCTCTTCTTAACAACAGTCACAATGAGAACAAATCTATTTATACTCAAACAAATAAATTATCTCTAAACTGTTTGAATCAATCAATATAGACGTGTCTGACATAATTTATCAATTTAAACTCAATTTTAATAATTAAAAGTAAACAAACCAAACACACATGTCGACTTTAAAACGTTAAACTCAGTATTAATAATTTATTTTTATAGAGTAAACACGAAACATTGATTTATACAAAAAGGAATGGAAACAATCAACTCTTGATACAACTTTACCATTTGGCAAAACACTCATCCACAATATTTTCTAAAGTACTTTTCATAAAGTGTTTATATACACATGCTATCTATAAAATGAAAGTCAACTTCTTGAATCTCTTTGTTTAAGACACTACTTAATACATTTTGACAAATAGACAACCTTTAACTTATTATATAAAGCTAATATTTTAAAATTAAACTTGATTTAGACCTATGAACACATTAGTCAACACTTTAGACTTTTTAAAGACACTTTACCATTTGGTCATACACTTTGATCAAAATATTTTTGTCCCTCCTTTTAATATAATATAGGTTATACACTCTAGTTTAATGACTAAAAGCTCTTATTTTGAATCTCGTCCTCTAAGTCACTCATTTTTACATTTTCTAAAAATTAAGACCCTTAGAGTTGATTTTTTAAGTTAATTTTTCTACAGTGTTCCAAAAACACGATTTTGCTCAAACTGAAGTAAAAATAAATTTTAAATAATAGTCACAACACCTCACACATCCATTCTTTAAAAATTATTTTAACTGTACTTTTGATATGTTGTAGAGCTACTATAGCTGTACACTAATTAATATCTCTAAATTTTTTATTCATAGTTTAAGACTATGTTTTACACATTCTTTTTAAATTTGACAACCTTAAACTATTTATTTAAAGCTCTTATTCATAAAATAGACTTGATACATGATTCTAAACACATATATAAACCCTTTTACTTTTTAAGACACATTTTGTCATTTGGTCATACACTTTGACCTTCATAATTTTGACTCTCCTTTTAATATAGAATAGAGTTATAAGTCTAGTTTACTAAATAAAAGTCATAATATTGAATCTCTCACTCTAAGACCACTTAATTCACATTTTTTCAAAATTGTCACTTTTAAACTCGTTATTTTAAAACTCTGTTTTAACTATAGTAGTTTGATGACCTATTGATTACTATGCTACAATATTAGTCCATTATAAGAAGATCGAAGAAAATATCGATCACTCAAAAATCGTCCTCAGGAGCTCAAAATCGCTACACCTAGGTTTTTGGACCTCCTGAATCAGAATATCATGTCAAATTGAGAATCTAAATTTGACCGTTAAGGCCTCACGTGTTCAATATGAAAAAGTATTAAAAAATAGATAAATATAAAGAATAAACACGGATAACGTATATTGTGGGATTGAGAAAAAATCAAGTTTACCCCATGTTTATTTTTCAATTGTCTGGTCAACAATTTTTATCGGGGTCACCCCAAAGAGCCAATCAAAAACGACTCAAAAATCATGTTTTCTGTTTTTTTATTAATAACTTTTTAATTATAAACAATATCGCTTATCCAAATATACGGTGCAAAACTACACGTTATATCGTATTGAACTGTGTTTCAACCAAAAGTTAACTCCCCGTAAGTTTAGAGGAGTTGCGGCGACAAACTATAGTATATAGTAGCCAATCAAATGGTTTTTCCAAAAACTGACCAATGGGAATTTTTTTGCCTATTTGCTTTATAATAGTAATGATTGTGTCACTCTATAGTATTTTTAAGATTATTAATACAATAATTCAAGAGTATATATAAATTCCTGTAAGTTTATTCTTGAAAAGTTTAACGATAATTGATGCAATATTAAATGAATATAAATGATATTTTATGCTATATTATATTTATATATGTTCTTATTGTGGAAATTGAATAATTTGATTACAATTACTATTAATAATTATTTAAAGAATATTATATTATGTAAAATTAAAAAATGAAATATCATACTTGGTAAATATACAAATATTCACGTATAAGCCAAGAAAAAAAAAGAATTAATTAGAGTATTAGGTAGCTTTTATGTAATTCTGAGAAATAAAGGATTTCATTGATCTCAAATGAACTCATATGCATCAATCTTGTTCAAATAAGTTTTTTAGAACATGAATGTGTTCATAAGATAAATAATTTATTCTTCTATTACTGTAATTTTTCATCTATGTATTCTATCTTTTTAATTATATGATGTGGTTTAATTAATTTCTTTATCTAATGCTTACACGTTGTAAAATAAGATAAGTAAAAAAATAGAAATTATTATGAAATTTGCGGTATATTATTAGGAATAATTCTGAAAGAATATAAATACTTCTGTTCACGTTGGGTTATTTGAAAAATTGAAATGTCTTGTTTTCCATAGTTATTATATATAACAAAAAAATTGGTTTAAAACGTAATGGATCCGATGTGTTTCCAAAGGGCGATTTAGAAAAAGAAAAAGTTCTCTTTTTTGCTCTTCTCTGCATTGTTTCTATTACTTTCTTTTCGTAATACAATGGCTGAAGCTGCTAAATTAGTATTTTTTAAAACATATACTTTATTTAATTGCCTTATAGCTTGTTAAAGTAGCCAAGTGGGGTGTAGGAATTGGTTGTGCTGGATTTTTATTTGAACAAAGTATTTATGATGTTGATGGTGGTCAAAGAGCTGTAATGTTCGATAGATTTAAAGGTGTGTTACCTAAAGTTATTGGTGAAGGTACTCATTTCCGTATTCCTCTTATACAATATCCTCAAATTTATGATATCAGAATGAGTCCTAGAGAAATTTCTACTGAAACTGGTACTAAAGATTTACAAACTGTAAATATATACATTTAAATATAAATATATATATCTATATTTAATGTTTTATAATTATTACATATATAAAATATTTATATTTATATAAATTTATAGACTGGTATTACTCTGAGAGTTTTAACTAGACCTGATGTCAATGAAATATATAAGATTCATAAGAATATTGGTCCTGATTATAGAGACCGTATTTTACCTTCAGTTGGTAATGAAATTTTAAAGGCTGTCGTTGCTCAATATACTGCTGAAGAATTACTTACAGAAAGAGAAAAGGTTTATATATATATATATTATTTAATAAGTAATTATAATTATTATTGATCAGTAGTAATAATTATAAGTAAATAAATATTGAATTCAATAGTTTCATTTGATATATATTTATATATGTAGGTTTCTAATCGTATTGAAGAATTACTTATGGAACGTTGTGAAAAGTATAATATTCACTTAGATGATGTTTCTATTACTCACATTGCCTATGGTGCTGAATTCACAGCTGCTATTGAAGAAAAGCAAGTTGCTTTACAAAGAGCTGAAAGAGCTAAATTTGAAGTTGCTAAAGCTGAACAAGAAAAGAAGGTATATATTATGAAATTATATTTGATACTTTTTTTCTTCAATTAAAAGATTATTAATTATATATTTGATTTCTATATATATATATATAAATAAGAATTAATAATAAATTAACAATATATTTATAGGCTGAAATTATTAGAGCTGAAGGTGAAGCTGAAGCTGCTGAGATGATTAGTCAAGCTTTAGATAGAGTCGGTCCTGCTGTTATTGAAGTTAAGAGAATTGAAGTATATATTTATATATATAATAGATATTATTTTTATAATAATAAATAATAATGCATATTTTCCGATCACTTGCGTTATCAATATGTTTGTGGTGTTAACTATATGCAAAAGAAGACATGATGCACTTTACCCTGTTGATTATATTTTCTATGTTTTCTATTTGTTGTTCTGTAATCACATACTATTTGAATAGTGATGGATTTAGATTTATCATGTTCTATGATAAGTCTCCATTGCTATTTAAATAGGATTATAGAATAATAAATAGTTTAATATATTCAATATGTGTGTCTTTAGGGTCATTGATTCATGATACATTCTTTTTATAATATTATTATATATATTATATATATATTATTAATATTATTATATATATAGGCTGCTCGTGATATTGCTCAATTATTAGCTCGTAATCCTAACGTTACTTATTTACCAGGAAATAATGGTGGTAATGGAGTTAACTTATTTTTAGGTGCTCGTTAAATATAATATTGTAATAATTCTTTTTGCTTATATATACTATAGCATATTTTCTATTTTATTTTATATATTTTTAACATTTTTTTTTATTTATTAAATTCTTGGGTTTTGATATATTATGGAAAGTATATTTGACTTTATTCACATTGAATTCTATTTGTTTTGTTCTCTTTTATTTTTGAATATATTAAAATTAAAAAAAAACTAATTGAATTATTAAGAAAGTATGTGTAATAATAGCATTATAATGACAAGAGAAAATATTCAAGAAAACAGATGAAAAATGTAGAAAAAATAAAAAAAGAGAAGAATTTAAAAGGAGAATGATTTTAGCGTTATTCAACTTGACTAGCAATTCCAATTTTATTAGCTACTGAGGAAGGTAAAAACAGTGGATCAACATCATCTACAGTTTTTTCATATAATATACCATTATTTATATAACGAACATATCTATATATTAAGTAAAATTGTAAATAAAATAGATACATTTAAATATATATATAAATTATTATATATATATATACAAAGCTAATTCGACATTTTTCTCTAATGACGGATTATAAAAACCAATATAATCCTGCTTTGTTCCAGCATATAATTTTAATGTAGAATTAGAAACAAGATATCTACAAGCCATAGTGACATCAACACAATTCGTGTTTTCTTTGAATCCTACATATCGTTTATCTCCATATACAGCTTTTACTATGATGAGACCATTACAATCAGTTTCCTCCTTATATTTCTTGTCTGCTAACTTCTTAAGCATGTTGACTTGTACTTGAGCATATATACGCTTACTTGCCAATAAATTCTTAGATCGTCTTTCTTCTTCAGCTTGATATCTATTATATTATAAATATATTATAATATAATAATAAAATAATTTCAAAAAATATATAATAATAAAATAATTTCAAAAAATATATAATAATAAAATAATTTCAAAAAATATAAAAATGTCAAAAATAAATAAATAAATAAATAAATAAATAAATAAATAAATAAAAAAAAATAAAAAAAAATGTCAAAAATAAATAAATAAATAAATAAATAAATAAATAAATAAATAAATAAATAAATAAATAAATAAATAAATAAATAAATAAAATAAATAAAATGACTTAATAATAAAATAGACATATAGATACTCTTTGATTGCTTTTTTATAGTCTTTCGATGTATAGTAATAATATATGCCAAGGAAGGAGAGAGGAATACCATACCCCATAAGGATAGATGTGTAATTATCATATTGATGGGACAGTTGAATGGGGAGAATAAATCTCATTGAACCACGAAGATATCTGAAATTAAGGAAGACTCCTCGAACACCTATAGCTAGTCCCATATTGACTTTGGAGATCTCTCCAATATTCTTACTAAGGAGTGTTTCTACACTGATATCTTGCATACTGGCGACAAAACTGATCTTAGCACTAACGTCCTTCTTCTTATTAATATAACGAGAGGCAGACGCTTCTAAAGATGTATCTTCACCAACACTTATACCTAACTATAATATATATATATATATAATAGAAATAATAGTTTAGGAATAGTTATAATGGTAAATATAATACTATTCACAATAATCACATACTCTATTCTTTCCATTTTCATGAACATTATCCAGATTGAAAGATACACCACTGAGAGAACCAAATCCCCACTGAATTGAACCTACTAACTATATAATAATAATAATATAAAAAAAAAAAAAGAAAATGATGATTACAAAGAAATAATAAATAAATATATATATACTTCAGGTGTCATTTGTCGAACAGCTCTTAAGGATACTCCTAAGCCACTATTACCTAATTCAATACCCCAAATCCCCGTTGTAACACGATCAAGGGATTTCACAAGATCAAAATGAACTTTTCGTTCTTGTCCTCCTTGTAGAGTGAGATTTGAGTAACATGTTTCATCAATACTTCTCTTCCATCCTAATACTGCAGAAAAGACTGATTGCTTTTTAGCACTAAATGTAGATCCAGCTAAAATGAGTGTATCTTGTGGTGTTATTTGTGTTTCGATCATTTGATTTAATGATATATGTGAAATAGACATCGATTTCATATCATGAATACGCTCTGTCTTATTCAAAATCGAACTAATATCCAACTCACATGAAAAAGAACTACTCTGTCCAGCTCGACTCTCAAATTGACGTTGTGTAATAAAACGAATAATTTCTTCAACTCGTTCAGCAGTCTATATATATAAATATTTATAATTAAATAATAATTATAATAATATCTTATATAATAATAATATCTTATATAATAATAATAAATAAAATATTTATCATATACATCATCAACAGAAACTAATCCATTTGCACCCGATTCTATTATTGATACA
Organism: Blastocystis sp. Blastoise; assembly: GCA_039096225.1. Lineage (NCBI taxonomy): Eukaryota > Bigyra > Opalinata > Blastocystidae > Blastocystis > Blastocystis sp. Blastoise. Next base: position 1,421,729 of record JBBPEB010000015.1, read on the forward strand.
CCCTATGTTATATAACAATAAATAAAAATGGAATAAAACTAAATAATATTGATAAAATAATATATATGTTAACTTCAATAATGTTCAAATACATCTTCTCCAAATGAATCATAAGCTTTTCTTAATTGAGGATTACTTAATACTCGATATGCTGTTTCTACTTCACTAAAACAATGATTTGCATAAACTTGAACATCCATAGGTTGCTTATCAGGATGTATAACCCTTGATAATTGTCTAAATGATGTTCGAATCTCCTCTTGTGTAGCTAATGGAGAAACTCCTAATATCGCATAGTAATTCTTCTGTTTAACTTGAGACTGCGTATCACTCATTGTTTGTAATTAATTACACAAAAATGTTTTTTCATTAAAAAACGAAATATTTACGTTTTTTCCCCTGTTCCTTGTTTCTTCTATTAGAAGACTGAAATCTGCTAGAAGTTTTTCAGATTTTTTACTTCGATAATTTCTCATGTAATTTATGTGAATAGACTATCATGATTCTTTATATGCTTTTTGTAATAATATATTTTATATTGATTTATGCAAACAACAACAAAAAGGAAAATACATAGCTACATAAGAGGTAAGATGAAAAATACAATACAAGCCAGTTTGTCCGAGTGGTCTAAGGAGGGGGACTCAAGATCCTTTATGTGAAAGCATGCGTGGGTTCGAACCCCACAGCTGGCAAGTTTTTATTTTTTTTGGGTAATAAATGTGATAGACGATTAACAAATAAAAGTCTGTCTAAATGTATGATGACTAGAGGCTGCTTTCAAAGGAAGTTTTATTATCTTTATTAGACCAATATGTATATCTTACTATTCGGGTTAAATGTACACAAAGAGAATATTCATTGTTGAATGATTCAGACATTACTTAAAAAAACTTAAAAAAACTACTAAAAACTTGTCCAATAGATTTTCATTTCTAAAAAAACATGAGTCTGTCATTGACATGTTTAAGCCAATCGTATTGTTGATGCCATTCAATGGAAAACCACAAAGAAAACAAACACAATTTATTTGACAAGTTTCAAAACTCCAAAATAAAAATGACTAGAATTACATTTTTATATATTTATTTAGCTAATAAGAAATGAGACAATTCATTAGTCTTATTAGTATTCTAGGACTGATATCTTTAGGTATATTTGTGATATATTATTGATTTTAACTAATAATCAATATAGTTCAATCAGAATGCACTGCTCCTAGCTTGCCTTTTGTTCTTCGAAGAATATTTTATTCTTATGCTTATGAAGAATCATGGAAAATCTTTCAAGGTACTGATATAACTGGAACTCTTGTCCATGAAGGAGCTGGTACTACTTCTGATGATTATGTTTCCAAAGATTATGATGTCTGTCTTCAATTAGATACCATCTATACTCTTGCTATGTACGACAGGTATGTAATTTTTATTATATAAAAATGATTTTTTTTGTAATATTACTAATATAAAAAAATCGAGTAATTATAATAATTATATAACAAATTTAGTTATGGTGATGGATGGTATGATGGTGTTTATCTCTCCATTAATTATAACGATATTACATTCTTAACGACAACACTCAATAATGGTGAGACTGCTGCTAATGTTCCGAAATTACAACAATTCACGTGTATAGATTATTACTCTTGATATAATTATATATATAATGATTTTCTTTCATAGTTAAATAACAAATTTTATAATATTCTATATAGTGAAAATGGCTGTTGCTCCTGGTACTACTTGGAAAACTTCAACTACTGCTCAAACTGGTACTTCTTGGACTCAACTATCATTTACTGATACTACTTGGACATCTCATGCTCATGGTTCTTTCCCTTCTATTTCTACTACTACTCGTTATTATAGATATACTACTACTCTTGTTGATACTGCTGCTTATGCTCTTCGTCTTAGTGTAAAAACAAATTCTGGTTTTATTGTCTATGTTAATGGTATTGAAGCTTCTCGTGTTGGTTTACCTGCGTATGTATTTTTTTTTTATTTATATACAACATATATATTATTTCATTCTATTTGTTTCTCTTTATATATAAAAATAATAACAATATATTATTATATATAGTGTATCTAATTCTAATACTGCTTCTTTAACTTCTGAAACTGATGCTACTTGGAAGATGTAAATATTTATTTTATATTTTTATTCATTTTTTTATCTATTATATATAATTATATATGTTTATTATACTATATATAGAGTTGCTATTCCTCTTTCTGTATATATTACATCAGGTACTGATTTTACTATTGCAATTGAAGTTCACTCTCATTCTTCTCAATTAACTACTGCTGATGTATTTGATGCTTATGCAACTACAGTTTCTTCTATTGGTATATTATTATTAACATAGTTATGTTTTTAATCATATTTTTATTATATGGTTAGTCTCATAATATATTATAAAATCATATTATTTAATTAATTGTTTGTTCTAGATGGTGAAGTTATTCTTTTTGGTGCTACTGCTACTTGTTCTGTTGAAAGTTCCAATACAAATGATATCTGTAGTAATGTTGTTGATTATTCTGATGACACAAAGTACACTTTCCCAGGTAACACTGGTACTATAACTATTGCTCTTCCTAATGGATCTAAAATCTGGTTTAATGCTTATCAAATCACTTTTGCTCATGATCATTATAAAAGAGATCCAAAAGAATGGAAACTCTATGGTTCTGAAGATGATGGTGTTACTTGGATATTCTTAGATTATATTCCTGAATTTTTTCGCAGTTCTACAAATACTAGATATAATACATTTAATATTCCTTCGAATAGAAAATCTTTTAATCAAATCAAACTTGATATCTTATCTAATTATAATGGTGATAGTTATACTCAATTAGCTGAAATTCGTACTTTTGTGAATAGTCAACCTCTTGTTGATCCTGGTCTGCAATATGCTTCTAATACTATTAATACCTATACTTATATATATGTATCTGTTACACCTATATCTACTGGTATACATACTTTTACTGTCACTCCTGATTTACCTACTGGATTAGCTCTTAATCCTGATACTGGAGTTATTTCTGGTTGCTTAGATTTTGCTGTAACAAGTCAAGAATATGTTATCAGTGCTATTGATGCTGCTACTAATGCTGCTACTAGTTTTACTATGACTATCACGGCCATTGTTTGTGAACAACCTACTATGGCTCAAGTTATGATTTATAGATCATACTATTCTTCTAAAAACAACGAACGCGCGATTGTTTATTATGAGGATAATACTCAAATCGGTACTGTTCCTGAATATCATGGACATGAAAGTGATGGATTGAATGGATGCCTAGTTGCTGGTCGTTGGAAATTTGTTCTTTTTTCCGATAATAATAAAGGCTGGGAAAAAGGTAACTATGTTCGAGTTTATCTAATATATGATTCTTATAAGTGGTTTACAATTGCTGAACTTTATTTACATTCTGGTACTACTGCTACTTATTATGTAAATACTCGTCTTGATCTTGCTCCGAGATCTGGTTGGAAATATCTTGCTGCTTCTGCCATTGATCCTAATTGGTATTCTACGACCTTCTCTGATTCTACTTGGGATACTATTATTACTGATACTGTATCTAATATTGCTACTCGTATTGTTCTTCTTAGAAAATCTTTCACTATTATTTCTAAGACTAATATGAAGGGTTGGGAATTTATGTTTATATCGAGGGCTGGTATTGTTATTTATGTAAATGGTAATGAAGTCTATAGATATAATTTAGCTGATGGTCCTATTACTACTGATACTACAGCTACTGATGGTGATGACTATGAGTTTTGGACGAGTGTTTCTGGTAAACTTTCCACTCTTTCTAATGGTAATTCTGTTAATATTGCTGTTGCTCGTATTAATATTGATACTGAAACTTATGATTTAGTTTTCGATGGCCTTTTCCATTTAACAGCTGATTCGTCTTTTCAACAGGAGATGACAGCTCGTGATTTGTATACTACTAGTAATGATCTTGATGGTTATGCTGAAAATCTTTTTGATGGTGACATAAATACTCGATGGATTACTGAATTACATGATTCTATTACTCCTCATTATTTTACTGTTACTTATTATTTTAATAGAGCTGAACTTTTTGATAAGTATTGTATTGTTTCTAGTTTTGATTCTCCTCAATATGATCCTGCAGATTGGGTTGTTTCGGGTTCTATGGATGGTACTACGTTTACTGATTTAAGTACTGTGTCTAATGCTTTTTGGAAAGATAGACTAGAAAGAAAATGTTTCTATATGCCTAATAATAATAAAGCTTATATTACATATAAATGGACTATTACTAAAGCTGCTGTTATTCAAGAAAATAATAGATATGCTGCTAGTGAAATTAAATTCTATTTAGAAGATATTGAATCAATTGTCATTCCTGATTTCCGTTTTACTACTTCTATTATAGTTGCTTATAAGGGAGTTACTGTTCCTACTCTTTTAGTTTCTTCTGAATATTATTATGATTTCACTATTTCTCCTGCTCTTCCTACTGGTATTACTATGGATTCTTCTAATGGTAACTTAAGTGGTATTCCTACTCAACTTCAATCTACTACTACTTATACTATTAGTGCTAAGAATATTCACGGTATTGCTGTAACTACTACTATTACTTTCTCTGTTTCTATTTGTGCTGTTGCTAATACTGCTTTTATTCTTAAATTTGATTTTGAAGAAGATGCTGGAGAAGCTTCATGGACTCTTAAGGATGCTTCAGGTACTGTTATTGATACTAGAACTACTTCTATTAATCACTCTACTCAATATTTCTCTTTCTGTAAACCTAAAGGTATTTATTCTCTTGTTTTATCGGATAGTATGAATGAGGGTTGGGGTTCTGGTTCTTATACTATCTTAGATATTGATAATAATGTTTATGTTACTGGAACTGTTGGTGCTGGGGAATCTCCTAAAACTGTTAATGTATATATTGATCAAGCTACTGGTTCTTCTACTTCTTGGAAATACTTAACTTTTGGTACTGATGTTCCTTCTGGATGGTATACTATTTCCTTCTCTGATACTGCTTGGTCTACTGGTATTTCTGGATCTTTCCCTGCTCTTACTGGTATTAGTCAATATTATAGAACTACTTTAAGTATTACTTCAATTGATGCTTCTTATGCTGGTTATGAGATTGGTGTCAAAGGATATGCTGGTATTGCCGTTTATCTTAATGGTCAAGAAATTATAAGATCTAATCTTCCTTCTGGTACTCTTTCTTCATCTACGTTAGCCACTTCTGAACTTTCTAATTGGATCTTCTTCAAGATTTCTATTAGTTTAATAATTAATATTCTTCTTAATGTTGGCAATAATGTATTAGCTGTTGAACTTCATAAGAAAGATACTCTTCCTTCTATTAATGATTTCACTTATTTCACTTCTTTTATTCCTTCTGGTGAGTATAGAGTAACTGATGGTGTTGCTTGGTCTGATATTGAAAAGACTGGTGATGAAGGTACTGATATGTTATTTGATAATAATGTAGATACTTCAGTTGTGAGTGGTCCACGATGTGTTGGTGCTATTTATCAATATACTTTTAATAATGGTCGTAAAGAATTTATTAATCATTATAAGATTACGAATGGCAATACTTGTAATCAAAGAACTCCTTCTAGTTGGAGAATAGAAGGTTCTAACGATAATGGTATTACTTGGACATTATTAGATTATGAACACCAACAATTTTTTACCTCATATAAACAAACATTCTCTTATGATTTCTATGCTTCTCAACCTTATAATTCCTATCGATTTATTGCTACTGAATGTGATAATACTCCTCTTGATAGAAACACTTGTGGTGATGGATATTTTCAATTATCTGAATTTGGTTTATACATTAATAATAAAGCTGTTTCTTGTGTATCTGATGGTATATGGGGACCTGCTGTTGAAAGTGGTTATTCATTCCAAGAATGTCCTACGGGTAGTACAGGTATTCAAAGAAGATTATGTACTGCTGGTGTATTTGGTGAAATTCAACAACTTTGTAGTGTAGCTGCTCCTACTCGTCCATCTTATATTGGTTCTCCTTTTACTTATCACAAGAATATAATTGTATCTCTTTCTCCTATCCTATCGGATATTGAATCGACATATACTATTGATCCAGCTCTTCCTAATGGTCTTACTATTAATGCTTCTACCGGTGTTATTTCTGGTACTCCTCTTGCTAATTCTGATATTACTACTTATACTATTACTGCTACTAATGCTGGTGGCTCTGTTTCTACGACTATTGTCATTTACGTTGATTTTGTATTTTGTACTTCTGAAGATAATTGGCCTCTTACTGAAATTGGTCAACAATATGATTTACCTTGTGAAGATCCTATTAATTATGAAGGTTCAAGAACTAGATCATGTCAAGTTGGTTATCCTGCTATTTGGGGTTCTGTTGTTAATAATTGTCAATTAAGAATGCCAACTATAATATATACAGTACCTACTACTATTGGATATAAAAATGTTCCTATTACACCTATTACTGCTCTTATAACTGGAAGTAATTTGAATCTATTCACTATTGATCCTCCTCTTCCTGATGGTTTATTATTCAATTCTATTACTGGTACTATTTATGGTACACCTACTACTGCTTCTTCTGCAGTATATACTATAACTATTTCTAATCCTAGAGGTCAATCTACTGCTACAACTACTATTACTATTAATGCTTTTAACTGTCCTATTGATGATATTTGGCCTGCTACAGAAGTTGGAGAACAAGCTAGTATAGATTGTGAAGATACTATTAATTATGAAGGTTCTAGAAATAGATTATGTAAAGTTGGAGATCCTGCTGTTTGGGGAGATGTTGTTGATAATTGTCAATTGAAAACACCTTCAATTTCTTATACAACTACTACTATTACTGGTTATAAAAATATTGCTATAACTGCTATTGATGCTACTATTACTGGAGGTAGTCTCAATCCTATTACTATATCTCCTCCTCTTCCTACTGGGTTAACACTTAATACTCTTAATGGTCAAATTTATGGTACACCTTCTATAGATTCTTCTAGTAGTTATACTATTACTATTTCTAATCCTAGAGGCTATTTTACTGTAAGTATAACTATTATCATTAGTATTGCTAATTGTATTGCTGATGATATTTGGGCTGTTACTGAAATTGGTCAACAAACAACTTTAGATTGTGAAGATCCTATTAATTATGAAGGTTCTAGAACTAGATTATGTCAACTTGGTTATCCTGCTGTTTGGGGTTCTGTTATTAATAATTGTCAATTAAAGATACCTTCAATTACTTATGATATCACAACTATTACTTGCTATAAGAACATTGCTATTACTGCTATTGATGCTACTATTACTGGTGGTAATTTGAATCCTCTAACTATTTCTCCTCCTCTTCCTGATGGACTACTATTTAATACTCAAAATGGTCAAATTTATGGTACACCTACTATAAATTCTTCTAGTAGTTATACTATAACTATTTCTAATACAAGAGGAACAGTTACTACAAATATAGTAATAAATATAAATATAGCTTCTTGTGTTGCTGAAAATGGTTGGTCTATGACTGAAATTGGTCAACAAGTTACTCTACCTTGTGAAGATCCTATTAATTATGAAGGATCTAGAAGTAGAGTATGTAAGCTTGGTTATCCTGCTGTTTGGGATACTGTAGTTGATAATTGTCAACCGAAGTTACCTACAATTATATATACAACTACTACTATAATAGGTTATAAAGGTATTGCTATTACTGCTATTGATGCTACTATTACTGGAGGGAATCTCAATCCTTTAACTATTAATCCTTCTCTTCCTTGTGGATTATCTTTTAATACTGTTAATGGTCAGATTTATGGTACGCCTACTTTTGCTTTCTCTGATTCTTATGTTATCACTGTATCTAATGCATTAGGTCAATCTTCTGTGACTATTACAATTAGTATTAGTGTTGCTAATTGTCTTGCTGATACTATTTGGCCTATTACAGAAATTGGTCAACAAGTTACTTTACCCTGTGAAGATACTATTAATTATGAAGGATTTAGAACTAAATTGTGTAAAGTTGGTTATCCTGCTGTTTGGGATACTGTTATTAATAATTGTCAATTAAAGATGCCATCAATTTCTTATAATAGTAATACGATTATTGGATATAAAGATGATATTATTACTCCTGCTTTTGCTACTATTACTGGTGGTGGTCTCAATCCTCTTACTATTTCTCCTTCTCTTCCTGATGGATTATCTTTTAATACTCAAAATGGTTTTATATATGGTATTCCCACTTCTGCTTCTTCTAATAGTTATACTATTACTGCTTCTAATGCTAGAGGAGAAGCAACTTTTACTATTACTATTACTATTAGTGCTGTTAATTGTCCTTCTGATGATGTTTGGCCTATTACTGAAAGAGGTATAACTGCTTATATTGAATGTGGTTCTGGTCAATCCGGTATTCAAAGTCGTGTTTGTCAGAATACAGGTGTTGGCACTGCTTCTTGGCAAGTTGCTGATAGTTCTGAATGTTATATATTTATTGTTAACGAAGATCCTGGTGAGAATAAAGTATTTATTACTGTTCCTATGAGACTTGAAGGATTATCTGAGAGTGTTTTTAATACTCCTTCTACAATAGAAACCTTTAGAATACTTATTATTCAATCACTTAGTGTTTATTCTATTCCTTCTTCTGGTGTAAAGATTATTAGTGTTTCTAGTGACTCTTCTTCTACTAGTGGTGTTTCCGTTAGTATAAGAATCACTGCTAATAAATCTGATGAAGATAATATAAAGAATGATATAAGCATTCTTTTTACAGGTATTGATTCTATTCTTCTAAAGTTATTCAAAACAAGTGATGATTCGAATCTAAAGACTATTACTGGTATTTCAATCAATGGAAAAATAGTATCAACTGGTAATTCTATTTCAGTTATAACAATTATTCTTATTATCGTTATTATTATTCTCATTATACTCATAATTCTTGTATTCATTCTAAAGAAGAAGAAGGACGAAAAAGAAGAAAAGAAAGAAAAGAAATTACAACCTCATAAAACAATAGAAGTTGAAACTGTTAAAGTTGAAAAACCTGTTATTTTGTAATTTTTTCTTATTTTTATATTTATTATTATTTAAATTTGTTCATACTTATATATTAATTAAAATTTCATTTTTTTTGTTTAGTTTTTGTTATTTATAAATCATTGATAAGAAGAGTTAATAGAAATTAAAAATGAATAAAGACTAGTTGTGAATATAATTATAAACTTAATTATTACATTTTATAAATGATATATATATATATATATATATATATATATATATATATATACATAATAAAACACTCATTAACTACATTTTCAAAACAGGATAATAATGAATACAATAAATAGAAGCGAAACTAGTATGATAAAACATAGAATAATTATACAATCAATAAAAATAAAGATTCTATTGAAGAGAACACAAATAAATCAAGTTACATGACATAATAAGACATATATATAGAGAATATAAAAAGAAAATAACAAGTAAAAAGTAGATACATTACAGAAAAACAAAAACAAAAAATAGAAAAAGGAGTACAGTAATATATGACAGTTTTTAATAGATTGAAAAGGATAAAAGTTTAGTTATATATATATATATATATAATCTGAATAAAATTGAAAAAAGAAATGAATTTATAGAAAATGAGTATAGTAAATAATTAGAGAGAGAAGTATATGTAGTAGAATATGACTTAAAATATGAATAAGAATATGAGTAGGAAGGAATGAGTTTTAGACTATATAATTATGACTATTGTTCTTTCTGATATTATTGGTATTAATATTATTAGTTACTTGAAGTTGATTATTATCTTCTGATGTTGGAATAGGTATGGATATGTTTCCCACTAATGTTTGTCCCAACTGAACTTGATTATTACTTAAAATACTCATTTGATTCTTGACATACCAGAGACCAAAGACAGAGATAATAACTGTTATTCCACTTTGAATATAAGGTAATAAGTAATCGGATGGATTCGATGTATCTCGAAAGGACTCAACAACAGATAACTAGAAGTTAATTGTAATATAAAGTGATATATATTATAATATTGTTTATAGTAATGAAGTATTTATAATAATGAATTAAATAATATTAAATTAATATAATAATAAAAAATATAATAATGAATTAAATATAAATAATAATATGTTTTATATACAGTAAAATAAAAGATGATAATATAGAGAGATGGTTTTAGTGATGATTTGAAAACATAGCTATGACATAAACCTTTTAATTTCTAAATAAATATAATGATATAATAATAAAATATATGACATATAATAAAAATAATACGAGAAACTTACAAATATATTATAGAAAATGACTTCCACACCGACCATATGTGAGAAAATAGTATAAACAGCTAACATCAATGTACCTATATATATAAGATATATGTATAATAAAAGAAAAAATAAAAAATAAAGAATAGGAATATACTTGATACACATGCTGTTTCAATGATACCTCCTGCGTCACGTACGACTATCATTTGAAGAATTGTTATTGCTAAATAAAGGATACAATAAAAAGTAAGCAATGAGTTTTCAATCAATATATTAGTATACTTACATATATTATAACCTAGAATACAACTTGTGATATAAACTAAATAACAAAAAGGGTCTTTGACTTGATGATTTTGAGAGATACGAATACAATGGTTGATAATAGGAATAGAGGAATAGAGGAGACATAAAAGAGGAAGAGCACGCGAAAACATAGAAACCAAGAATAAAAAGATATAATACATGAAATTTCTTTCAATTGCAGCAATTGTTACAGGATCTGTTCTCCACTATATAATAATAATAATAATAATAATAATAATAATAATAATATCTCAGATAATAATAATAATAATAATAATAATAATAATAATAATAATAATAATAATAATAATAATATAAGCATACTGCATATTGAGTAAAATAATCTTCTATAGAATCTATTTGATTTGGGAAACATATCACCATCGACAAACAAAAGAAAAAAGTCTATATGAAAAAAAAAATATTAAATATATAAATTAAAAAAAATATAACCCAATGAAAATAATAAGAAAAACAAATATATTAAATATAATATATACATTAATAATAACAACACAAATAAAGCCAGGAATCATTCCATATCCAAAAAGTCGTATAACAACATCAATCTGAATATTTTCTTTATGTGATCTCCAATATGGGAAATATAGTGCAGAAAACTAAATAGAATAAAAACAGTAATAAATAAATAAAAATGACAATTATAAAAATAATTTTTAGATATAGAGAAAATACTGTTCCTATTGCTAAAAAGACTACACCTACAATAGACATTGGAATAAAAACAAACTATATAAACGATGATTACAGTTAAAAAAAAATGAATAAATAATAGATATACTAATGGTATAAAGCATATTGAAACACATATGATGAACATAATAGAAAGGTAAGAAACCTTGGGAATAGACTCATAGGATGGAGCATTATATGTTGCCGTTGACAACATGGATACTTTATCTATTAATGTGAAGATTTTTAAATATAAATAAAATAAAAAAAGTGATGTTAATCACACCTAACACAAAGGAAAAAAGGTTATAAGAAGAAAAGACAGAATTGTCGAGATGGTTGTATTGAGAATTGATGACGTTGTATTGAGGAATCGATTTCGATTCTAAAACGTTGGATTCAAAATGAATTTTTGTTTTTATTTTTTAATAACGTTGTACTTTTTTGTTGCTTCGTTTTCTTTTTAAAATTAGTTCATTTAAAATTAGTTTTTTCTGCTTATAAACTATATTCAAAATATATAGTCTTAATATATTCTTGTGTTCTATTTATTTGTTTAAATCTACAATTGTTTTTATTTAGATATTATGAACTTTTAGTGATTTAAAGGATGCATATGATATTTACGAACTATAGCTATATGAGTTATTCAATTCAATTTATTTATATCAATGAAATTGTCAACAATAAATGTGGATAATTACGACTTTTGGTTTCTTCTGAGGAGTTATTGCTGAGAATAATTGAACAATACATCTAAAATGATTTTAATTTATATTGATTAAAAATTATAATATTATTAGCTAATGTGAAATATTTTGGTGGGTAATAAAAATAAAGAGGAACAAAATTGAATCAATAGCTACAACAAAACAATAATAAAATTAGAAAGTATCTATTATCAATGAATAACGAAAAAAATTCAATATTGAAAATAGAATAAAAGAAAGAGGGATATATATACAATAAAAAATATATAAATATATACATATATATTGGATTACAATATATATCTTATCATTTAGAAAAATAAGAACAAATTCAAATAAAATAGAAACGATAAAAAATTGAAAACAAATAATAATGTATATAAATAAAAAAGTTAAAAAATATAGTTTATATTTAAAAAATAAAAAAGTTAATATCATTAGTGATATAAAAGTTTAGAATATAATACAATACTTATATATAATTCTTCAGTGGTCATTTCAATTAGTAGATGTATTAGTCTCTATTTCAGGATCTTCAGGTGCTTCTTTCTTACCTTCTTCTTCAGGTTGAACTTCAGGTATATTTTCAGTTGGAATACTTGTTTTGGAGTTTATATCATTTTCACTGATAGTCAATTCTTTAATAGGTTTAGATTCTACAGAATCAATAGTAGTTTCTTCTTTTTCTTTTTCTTTTTCTTTTTCTTTTTCTTTTTCTTCTTCTTTTTCTTCTTCATTCTTACTATTTTCATTGTCTTCACTTTCATTTTCATCATTATCTTCATCTTCACTCTCACTATATTCCTCATCACTACTACTACTAAGTTCTAGAACCTTCCAAGGATTGTACCAAAGACTCTTCTCTTCAGTATCAGGCTTCACATATTTAGGTTTACGATTCTTACTTCGTCTCTGAGAGATCTTCACAGGAACAGAAGATTTCTCTTTAGGAATAACCTCTTTCTCTACTACAGGACGCTCAGCCCAAAAATCAACCTTTATATAGATATAATAGTTAAGCAAAATAAATAGAAAAAATTAAAAAAAAAAAAAAAGAAAAAAATAATAATAATAATAAAAATAAATAAGAATAAACTAATACTTGCATATGCATATCTCTTTGATCCAACATGGCTTTAACATTTCTAGCTATTTGTTCTGTGAAGAAGACAATAAGGACACCGTTAGGCTTAATCCATCGACGAATATGATACTTACCAATAGGGAAAAATGCATCAAAGAACTGAATAAAATAGAATATATAGAAATATATAAATAAAATATAAATAATAAAATAATAATAAAAATAATAATAATAATAAAAACACCATAAAAAAATAATAAAAATTATAATCATAAGAAGATATATATATATACTCGAAGAAGATCGTCATCTCTCACGAATTCTCGTCGATAATCATGAATATATAATGTTGCGAAATCTTTTTCTGTAGCTTTCTCTGGTAAGGGTTCTTTATAAACATATATATAATAAATTAATGTGCAATGAATAATAGAAAAATATTTAATGAATAATATAAATATACGTATATTGTGTTTTCTGGTTCCATCAACTAATCCATCGACTCGCTTATATGCATCTAATAGAGACAGTTCGGGGCGATGAGGGTTAGGACCTAAGACGGCCCATATCTTTTGAGGAGCTGTTGAAGAATAGATTCGAAGACCGTAGAAATTACCTAAGTCTTGTAACTATAAATGGAGAATAGATAGAGAAAGGATTGAAGAAGAATAGAGATATAAAAAGTATACATACATTTTTCTCATAGGTTTGATAAAGAATAGGAAGTTCGAATTCTTTACCTGTTTCCTTAGACATAACAATAGTATCAAATCGATTCACTATCCATTTAACGAACTCGGGCTTATTAGCAGCAAAAATAAGGAGAGAACGAGGATAAGGACAAACGAGTAATTCTTGTTCATATGCACGACGACGTTCCTATATTAGACAAGGTATAATCATAGGAATATAGAGATCATTAATTAATAATATAATAAATCGAAATTTAATATAATAATAATAGCATAAATATAATAATAGTATATAATAATAATAGTATATAATATACATCATCATCTGTAAACTGAAGGAGAGAGGGCCCAACTTGAAGAGCTGTAGCTAGTCGAATGTTTCTCATGATAATTTGACACTTCTCATCACATTCCAATGTTCTTTCTCTCATGGGTTTATAGATAGCTTCAGCTTGTTCCTCTGTTAGATTGGGTATGCCACCAATCATGCATTTCTCTTTGACCACTCGTCTTCCACATGGACATTTGAGTTCAATAAAGCATTCACACGGAGTATCAGGACATTCTGTTCCTGGATGACATAAGGCAGTACATGTATGACTACAATACTTACGTAATTTACCACATACTTGACCACAACCATGTTCTTTAAATGTATGTTCTGGATCACAAGGAAGAGGATGACAAGATCGTTTGCATATATGTCCACATTCTAATTGTTGTCCACAGAGAGCTCCACAACTGACATTTTCCTTTGAACAAGGAATATGATCAAGGTATACATGCCCTCCAGCACACATCTTTGTCATAGGGAACATACAGGGTGGACATTCACCTTCATGACAATTATGAGGAGGACAATTAACATGGCCATTAGGACATGGCTTATTACATGGATAAGGACATTTTAATTCTCTTGTTCCACAAGTAAATGGTGGATTGATAACAGTCTTACCACAGGCACAAACAAGAGGTTCAAGGTATATATGTCCACAAGGGAGACAAGGACCAGGATGACATGGCTGCTCACAGTAATGCTTCTCACAGTTCAAAAGACGACCACAAACATTATGACATTGATGAATAGTTCCGACAGATCTTTTGCCTCTATTTGGACAACACTTTACTTGACATAAATGTCTTTTACAGGATAGTTTGCTATTGCAAATATGATTACACAAATAGGGTTGACGAATACGATTAATATATTCTTCACTTACACCTTGAGGAGCAGGACTATATAGTTCAATAAGTAGATATAAAATATATTCATAAGGGAAATAATAAACAAAGAAGAAATATAAAAGTATAAAAAGAAAGAAAGATTGGTATTATGATATATATATATATCATACAGATTATTAAGTACCCAGCAAGGGACCTTTCGTTTGACATATCCACATCGACACTTCTGCATAACAGGTTCTGTACATGATTCACAGGGACCTTCATGACAGAGTTGTTTACAATAGTGTGTACCACAATTAAGTAGTTTTCCACATACATTGGTACATGTTGGAATAGGTTCATAACAATATTTACGATTTGGAGCTAGATCTTTAACGAGACATTTACCACAAGGACAGGTAGAAGTATCAGTTAAAACCCGTTCACATTTGCCACAGTCTCCAGAATGACACACCTTCTGACAACGATGATATTGACATTCTAGGATTTTACCACAGATCTGGCCGCAGGAGTATCCTCCTGTCCCTGCTTCCTTAAAGGTCTTCAAGTGATAGTCAGAAGGAGTAACAACATTTGTCTCTTTAGGAATCTCCTTATCGATATCTATAACTTTCTCTTCTTCTTCACTATCATCTATATCATCCATATCATCTATATCTATATTCTCATATAAACTGAGATCTGCAGCCTTTTCTGATGAACCTAAATAATAAACACAATAATAATAATAAATATAATAAACACAATAATAATAATAAATAAAATAAACACAATAATAATAATAATAAATATAATAAACACAATAATAATAATAATAAATATAATAAACACAATAATAATAATAAATATAATAAACACAATAATAATAATAATAAATATAATAAACATGATAATAATAATAATAAATATAATAAACACAATAATAATAAATATAATAAACATGATAATAATATACTTGTATTGTTGACGGTAGGAATAGGTTTAAGGAGACGTATATCATCAGGGAATCGACTTCTCAATTGAATATCTATATTTCCACAAATATCTTTTTTGTGTTCCTTTCCACAATAACAGGAGGTTTCCATTTCAAAAGTGCATTTTCCGCATTCTCCATCATGACATATACGTGTACAGTAGTGTTCTTGACAGGACATCAATTTACCACATACATTATGACAATGAGGCACTTCATCTGTTTTACCACATTGAACAGAAACTCTATAGGATAATAAAATTATTTAATATATATAAATATATATACTCTTCTTTACCACAAGCACATTTTCGTTTAACAATAATAGTACACATGGGACAAGGTCCAGGATGACAGAGAGAAGAACAAAGATGAGGACATAATGATCCTCGAGATTTCCCACAAGTTCGGCCACAACTATGTGGACTAAGGGAGTTTCCTTGAAGATGATCTTCATGAGATAAATCTGTTTGACCACAGAAACAACCTGAAGGACGTGTTGGGAAGGAAATGACTTCACGACAACGAGGACATTTACCTTCAATCTCAAGGAAACTCTGAGAGTTCAAATAAGTAAGGAATGCTAGAATAAATTATAATATAATAAATAATATATAGAAAAAATAATTATACAATAAATAAAATAATTATACAATAAATAAAATAATAATAATAAAAAATAAAATAATGAATAGAATAATAAATAAAATAATGAATAGAATAATAATAATAAAAATAAAATAATAAATAAAATAATAAATAAATAGAATAATAAGCTTATATACCATGAGGTGTTTTGATACTAGATGGGAGTTGACTCTTTATATATGCATCTGTGCTTTTAAATACCCAAGTGATCATACATTCAAGATGACAGAGACCATAACATTTAGGACAATTATATATTTTCTGATTACGACGAATATTTCCAAAACATATATTACAGCAATAGGTCTCATTAAATAGTTCTTTCTCCAACCGATCCTTCAGATCTCCTTGGTCATTATCATTTATATTACTATCTAATAAACCCTTCTATAAATAAATAATAGAATATATATAATATACATATTATCAATATTAACGGATTCAATATTAATATATATATATATATCTTATAAAGCTCTATATAATATTGTCAATAATATATACACTTTCAGGAGTTCGTTTACGATTATATTTCTTTTTATAATTCTTTTTAGGTTTTGTAGAACCATTTGCATTTGTTGAGGGTTTGTTTTGTTGTTGAGAGGAAACATCTTTAGAATCGCTATTCGATATTTGCGGTACATTTGTTCCTTCTTCTGCAGATGGACTGACAGGACTCTGAACATGAGGGGTTCGATTCTTTTTATTATAACGATGACGCTTCTTTTTCTCTTGATTTCCATTAACTCCATTAGGTCTCATTGCATTATCTCCTTCATTTTGAGGGGTTTGTACAGAAGTACTATTTGAAGTATTCTGACTTATAGAATTTGGAACAAAAGGCTTAGCATCTGTATTTAATGACCGTTTAGGGTTCTTCTTGTTTTGCTGAGAAACATTTACTCGCTCACCTTCTTGTTCTCCAGTTACAGAACTCTTATTCGCCTCATTGTGCTCTCTTTTATGATAGTTATTATAACCTTTCCTACGATAATTATTGTATCGTCTTTCACGGTTATCTCTTCCAGAACCATTCACTTCCCCAACTTGTCCATCAGTATTCTCTAAAAAACAAACAATGAACACAGAAACAATAGAAAATACTCATCACAACATTGTTGCTAGACTCTTGAACACCTTGGTTACCGTTTTCGCTCATATTATTACACTAATTTATGTAAAGCTTTAAAAATAAATATGAATCTTTTCCTTTTTATTAAAAAAATTCTATCGTACTTTCTTTTTATCACAAATTTCTTATTTTGCACCGAATACTTGATCATTTCCCCGTGATTATAATTATCCCAGAAGAACACGTATTTAACACTAGAATCTTAAACTTACTGATTATGTCTGAGATTAATCTTCTTTTTCTGTGTATTCTCCATAATTCTATTGAGATATATGTTTTATCATCTTGATATGAACTAATGGGATTACAATCAATAATATTTATCATTTCATTAAGTTTGTTAATGAGAATAGTATCTGGATTTGGCCATAATTATGCTGTTCTTGTAGCTCCGTCAATGTTCTTTAAGAATTATCGTCATACAGCAAATATCTTGGAAATCTATCGATTTCTTAAACAACATGATTTTCCAGACGAAAATGTATATGACCCTATATTACTAAAGTTTTACATGATAATTATTTGTTATAAAATCATTGATTAATAGATTATTTTGATGTTATCTGGTGAAATAGACGTAGATAATAGAAATCCAAATATGCCAAGTATTATAGGAGAAAATAATCCGAATGTTGATTTGTATATAAATATAAATAAATCTATCAACTTATAAAAAGTTCTAAAACTAATAATTAATAAGGATTCTTCACATTATATGTTTTTATATAAAAAAATGTTTTCTATAATTCAAAGTAATAACTATAATATATTAATCTCAATATTTAGAATGAAAGATGTTCAAGTGGATTATTATGGTTCAGAAGTCACATTAGATACTTTTGAGAATGTCTTATTAAGTATTATTTATTTCTTAATCCTTTTTAAAAATACTATAAAGATAAGATGAATTCTTCTATCTCTTTCTATCGTCAGCTTCATTCAGATGCTAATAGTAATATTCTTATATATATTCTATTTATTAATTATTTTATATATATATTATGTACTAGATATATATGAATGGTCATGGAGGAGAAGGATTCTTTAAATTCAGAGTATGTCATCGTTTCATAATATACTGGAAATATTATATATATATATATATATATATATATATATATATATATATATATTATATCTTCTATTATTTCACTTATTTCTTCTTCTTTATATCTATCATCTCTAGGAAACTGAAGATCTTACTACTAAACATCTCTCTATGATCTTAAACGAAATGTATATTCTTAAGAGGTATCTATATAGTATTCTATTTTCTCTGGTTTTTCATAAATCTATTATAATACATATATTCATAGATATAAACATATCCTTCTTTTTCTGGATACATGCCAATCTTCATCACTTCAACAATATCCTTTCCCTCCAAATATCCTTTCTATTTCTTCTTCTACGTCTCCTGAATCCTCTTATAGTTATGGATATAACAGACAACTTGGAGTAACTCTCACGGATCAATTCACTTATTATTTACTTCAAGCTCTACAGAGCAAACAATATTCAACACTTACTATTCATCAACTTATCACTTATTATTTATCTCCAAACATACAAAGCACACCAAATGTAGTCAGTACTATTCAAAAACCATATACAATGATTAAATTATCTTCTTTTTTCTCATTTAAACTTAAAATTAAGTTTGTATAACTATCTTATTCCTTTTGCTCTTAATGTTTATTCTTTTTTTAATTTTTTTTGTTTGTATTGTAGTGAAATCATTTAATGTTAAATACTATGTTTATAAATAATAAATGATATTCCATAATTGAAATCATAAGCTTACAAGTATGTTGATGAATCTATTAATTATAATAAATTTTTTTTATAAAGTTGTGATCATCATTATTGCTAAATAATTAGATAAATATATGTTGAAACAATGATATTGAAATCGAGGCAGACTTAAAAGATGTACAAAAACGTGTACAAGAAAATAAGAACAAGAATATTAAGATAACAGTGAAAGAAATAAAAGAAATGATAACTACGACAAACAATAGAATTAAAAACAACAAAAAAAGAGAGTAAATAATAAGAATTAAAAGAAGAAGAAGAAGAAAAAAAAAACTATTCAAAAATGAAAAATGAACATGAAGAATATTCATTTAGAAATTAAATAAATATTAAAAAAATGACATGATGAGAATCACATTGTTTGGAATACCTACAAGTATACTGAATATATTATAATAAAGTATAAAGCTAGATTATCCAAGAATAAAGTAGTGATAAAATAAAAGAATAAGAATAAATAAAAAGAGATTTACAAGTTTATATATGAATAACATTACATATTAAAAGAATAGAAATATTAAATATTATTGTTGATCTTTTGATCCCTTCTTTAGGATCCAATTTATAGCAGTTTCAACTGTACCATATATGTATCCCAAGGGTGATACAGGAAGATCGAAAGGAGCATACTCATCGATATATCGCAACTGAGGAATAATATAACGTACATCTGGACCACTATAAAATAATATATAATGATATTTATATAATTATAAAATATTATAGAAATATAATAATATAAATAAATAAATAATAAATAAAACAACTATAATAATATAAACAAACAATAAATAAAACAACTATAATAATATAAAAAAATAAATAAAACAACTATAATAATATAAATAAACAATAAATAAAATAATTATAATAATATAAATAAAATATAATTATATATATATAAATATACGCTCGAACTAGAACTAAAGACATAAGAGCAATAAGGTCATCTGTAGCAAGAGGTTTATCTGTATATAATATTATAATAAAGAAGAGAATAATACATTATATTCAATAATAACAAAACTAATCTATACCTATGATGAATATATACTTGTATTTGGATAATTCTTTTGAATATGTTTCGTAACACATTCCTGAATGAGATCAGCACATTTACTCCAATGTTGAAGAATATCTAAAGGATATAAACAACGAGAGGGTTCTAGACTTTGTATGTTGATGATAGGTTGTTGTTTAGGGATCAATGGTGTTGGTGACGGAGTAGGTGTCACTGGAGGATAGAGAAGAGGTGTTCGAAAGTCTGTAACAGAGAGTTGTTTGTGTTGAAGGAAGTTTTGCAGATGTTCTGAGATAGGTAGAGGTGATTGTAGTCCTGATGAAAGACTAAGAGAGGGAGGTGAAGAGACAGGAGGAGGTAGAGAATTAAGAGGAGGAGAGGAAGAAATAGGTGGAGATGAAGAAATAGAAGAGGAAGCAAGTATAGTTGGAGATGTAGTTGTAGATTCTGTAGTAGAAGAATGAAGAACAAGAAGAGGTTCTGGAATTGATGGAGGAAGAGAAGAGGCAGAAGCAGAAGCAGAAGTGGAAGAAACAAAAGAGTCAGTTATTTTATTACTAAATTGTCCTTTTAATCGATTTATGAGACTATTTTGAGGTGATTTATTGGGATTTAAAAATGGATCTATAGAAATATCATGGAGTTGATTGGATAATGTTGTTTGAGGGATAGGAATACTATTGATAGAAATATTATGAGAGTTTGATTGTCCTTTTTCATAGGAATGATGAAGGCTTTGAGTTGTAATAGGAGTTCGTTTGGATTTAGAATCTCGTTTAGTGAGAGATGAAGAATTATTATGATTGTTCTTCATTTCTTCTTCTTCTTGTTTATTACTATCTTTTCTTTCTATAGTTGTTTCTTTGGAGTTTATTCCTTCTTTTTTGAGATTATTTAATCGAATAGTTTCAGAAAGGTCTTTATCTGATTGTTGAAGTATACTTGCGAGAGATACGAGTTGAGGATGAGATGCGCTTAAGCTAAGAGGAGGAGCAGAAGAAATATCTGATTTAATAGAGGATGTAGAAGAGAGAGGCAAGGATGAGATAGATGAAGGTGGTAGTAGATCTATCGTATAAGGAGGATTAACATAATAAGTCCTGAGATATAGAATAGCTGGAGTAAGATCACATTGATAGTATTTATTAATATGAAAATCATGATAAGAAAAATCTTGTATAGCTTCAACAGCCTGAAGGAAATCTTCCATCTTTTGACGATATGTAGAAATATAGGGTGGAATAATATAGGAATGTAATCTTGAAAGGAAAAGGGTATGAACCATCTAAATATAGAATAAGAGTATTTATCATAATACTAGTAATATATACATAAGTTAAATAATTAATTTCTACTGATGAATAAAATTTTTTGTTTGATTTAATTAACTACATAGAAAAATAGAGATAGATAGATAGAGAAAAAAAAGGAATGATCAATTTGAGAGAATAAAGACATAATATACTTTAGCAATTCGTTTACTGAGTCGACTCAGTTGAGAATGAAGAGAAGGATATATACTATATATATATATAAATATAAATATATATAAATATAAATATAAATAATAAAATAATAAAATAATAAAATAATAAAATAATAAAATAAAAATAATAAAAAAAAAATAATACCGATGTTCTTGATGAGTTTTGAATTGGTTTTCAATAAGTTTACATAGATCTAATACTGTTTGAATGTGATAATATGAAGGATAAAGTTGTTCACATGTAACAAGTAATCTAAATAAAAAAAAACATAATAATAAATGATGTATAGAAAATACTGTTCTAAAGAGTATAAAGAAATTTTCTCATCAGTATCTGGAGTCACAATTCCACGATCCTATATGTATAAAATAAGTAACAATGAGAAAATGAATTATATAGAAACTCATACAAGACAATGAGAAACCACAACAAACGAAATTGTAGTACTTTTAGGATAGTTTTCGATTTTTTGTAAAATTTTCTTATCCGTTATTCTTAGTACAGATTCAAATTCATCTAGAGTTTTTGTAAAATATAAAAGCATTTTGATAAAACGTTTTTCTTTCCATCCACTTGTTGTGACGATCTCATCACCATTTACAGATAATTCCTTGCTATTCAGAGTCTTATAGTGTGTTTCATCTATCTTATTAACGATATGATTTGTAATATCGATCTTCTTCAGTTTCAATGGAATAGAATTATTAGGGGGAATCAATAATTTATATCCTTCACACAAAGAAATAATCCATTCTTCTCTTAAATACTTGCTAATATAGCGAACCAAATCAGAATTGTTTAAGATCGATGAGCTAGAGCATGCCATATTTTTCTTATATAGAAAAAGCACTTGATTCCTAGTATCTTTGGATAAAGGAAGAATAATATATAGTGTTTCGTTTTTAAAGATTTTCTTATTAAGAATTTCCCAGAAATATACATAAAACGTGAGAAATCTTATTTATTGTGAACCTGACAGAGATTCATAAGAGCTGAATATTTCCTTTGAAATATATATTATAGTATCATGTAAAATATTTTCTATAATTAAGTTAATATCTTATTGATCATTTTGTCGAAACCGAAATTTCGTTATAACTGCTATTTTTTCTAAATATATAAAGTATAAAACACCTGAATGTCATATTAAAAAGATTATTGAAGAACTATTTGAGGATGACAACAATTGATGGAGTGAGAAAACACGCTTTTTAAAATATTTACTTCTCATTGTGAGAATATAAATTTATTTAAGTGGTTTTGAATTCATAAATGTAATTTGTAATTATTTTTTAAGTAAAAAAAGAATTATTATATAAAAGTTTCATTCAATAATTAATGTATAGAATCATATAAGAATAGTAGCTACTAATTCAACAATAGAAATAAAGTGATATTTCAAATAATAGTATATTTATCAATTTGAATTCTTAGATTCCTTTTGAATCGACAATATTCTAAAGAATAGTGAATGTGAGAATAAATAAATAAAAAAGGAAAGATATACATAGTCACATCGTTGAGTGAGGTTTTCTACTCTGAATTTATCACTATATATATATGTGTCTTTCAGACGTACACCAATATTATGGAATTGTTTGGGTATAGAATCATCAGGTGGGAACTAGAAGAATATATATATATATATTATATATATATAATATATATATATGTTAAAGTGAATGTATATACATATAATTATAATAATATATAATAATTATAATAATATATAATCATATATAAATATGTTAAAATGAATAAATATACATATAATGCAGGTTCTAAAGTGAAGCACACTCCAGGTTGTAGTATTTGTGTTCTTGAAACATGAGGTGTGTCACAAACGTCAAGTCCAACGTATTTCCCAATGTAATAGGTTAAAAAACATATAATGATTTTAAAGAATAAAGAAAGCATGAGAATAATATAAAATAATAATATAATAATAATAATAATAAGGATATAAAATGAGGAAAGAATGGTTTATATAATTGTTGTTGAATGGCTTGTTGTAGAGATGTTGATTTGATGATTTTCATATGAATTAATAATTTAGTGATGAGTTCAATATATTGGTCCTGAAGGGATGCCAGAGAACTAGGAAGAAAATATAATAATAATAAGAATAATAATAATAATAATAAGAAGAAGAATAATAACTTGAACTAATTGAATTAAAAATGAATATATATATATATAACAAATGAATAATACCATTCTTCAAGTTGTATCGTTGATAATAATTGTTTGTAACTTTCTTGGAGTGCATCATAAATGACTTTTTCTTCGTCATTCACATTAACAAATCGTTTCATTCTACAGAGAATTGTCGAGTAACTATTGAGTTCACAACCAAAATCTAGTAATAATGTGTCATTCTTTTGAATATGATGTTTTCCATTCTGATAAGTGTATGAACAACGATTATTTCCACCTATATATATATATGATAATAGCCATAATATTATAGAATAATAAGAAAGAGAGAGACAGAGAAAGAGAGAGAAAAGAGAGAGAAAAGAGAGAGGAAGAGAAAAAGAAAGAGAGAAATATATACTAGCAATAAAGGGAGGATAAGCCATTCGAGTACCTCCTCGAGCTTTCACGCCAAACTCATAGATAGAGTTCAACATATATTCAGGATTCCCTATTTCTATATATGTATATACTCATATTAATAATCATTATTATTTAAATAAAAGAAACAAAAATATATATTATTAAATCAAATAAATAAATAAATAAATAAATACGAATTCTCTCCATAACATCAAGGAATGCTGCCACATTTACCATCCCTCCATGACGCAAATGTTTCTGTTCCGCGGGGGTTTTACGCCAACGGAGGGATTCAATGGAGGGAATTAGAGATCTAGATAAATCATATATTAAAAAATTGAATTATTATTAATGTATAGAGTATATTTATATATAATTAATGTAGTATCAATAATACTAAGAATAATTATTATCATTATATATAATATATACTCAACTTTAAATGAATTTGAGCATGATTTGAGAATTGTTTGTATTTGATCGTCAAGCTGAGAGTCATCCGAAATAGATGTATATATATTCTCACTCTTTGATATGTATTCTGACATTTTCTAAATAGCGTATTATAATATAATATAATATATTAAATAATAATATAATATAATATAATAAATAATAATAAATAATAATACAACATTAATAATAATAATAATAACATCACTATATACAGTGGGCATTTCTTTTAAGTCATAAACTTCAGAGATTTGGAAATTGGATTTAATATCATCAGATGTGAAAGATTGATTAGAAATGTTATCTGGAGAGCTTTAGAATAGAATATAATAAAATAATAAAATAATAATAATAATAAAAAAATACTTTTGATTCTTAGACATAAAAAGAATAGAATCAACTTCAGAGAGTTTTTTTTCAGAGGATCTTGATAATAGAAGAACCATATTAGGTTCTAAAATACCACAAAGATAATTAAAATTTGCATTTTGACGATACTCATAAGGAATATTCCAGCTCATATACTTGATTGAAGACGAAGTTACAATAATCGAACTTTTAGGAGGTAAATTAGACAATAAAAGTCTTTGACGATCTTTATATCTATGTTTCAATTGTTATGCATATGAATAAGATAAATAAAAATACTCTTCAAGAGGTAAATCAGGAAAGAAACCTTCTCCATCAATCGAATTTTCCGTAGATATGAACTAAGAATCATGATGAAACGATAAAATGAAACATAAACATACTCTAGGATATAATTGTGAAAGAAATTGTTTTTTCGGAAGTACTCTCCCTAATAATCCTATATATAAAGACTCAAATATATGTTTGAAAAGATAATACTATTAAAAGACGATATCATCTTTGAGAAATTAGTCTTTAATAGAAAAAAAAGCAGTATTGGTTTTTTTGTTATTTGTAGATAAAAATAGAATGTTTCCGTGATTATTCTTTAAAAATTAAAAATTATAAAAATATATATGTAACTCCCGTTAAAGCATAAAAATATAAGAATAAACATATCATAGATATGGGTATAAAGTGGGTTTATTATATGACTGTTAAAAAAAGTAATAAAGTAAACTATCAAAGGTATGTGTGAATGATGGTCAAGAAGTGATTTTTAGAAACAAAATGAAAAGTATAATAATAATAATTATATTACAAGTTATAATAAATGAATGTATAAGTATGAATTCTTATTTATGACTGATAAAATGACTTATTCTTTTAGATTTATAATACATGCATCAATAATTTCATCTTCTTTCTTTTGTGTTTTAAAATCATTAATTCCTTGAATAAAAGTGTTTTTGAAATTAAGTACAATTTTAAAATCAGGTTTTGGAAGAAAATCATCTTTTTTTATGATCTATAGAAATAGTAAGAGTATTCAATTGATACTATATATAATATACTTCATAAGTAGATTGAATTCGTGTATCAATTTGTAATCCAATAAAGAATAAGTTTTCATCTATAGATGATAATTAATGTAGTAGAATGTATATTCGATAGAATTAGAGTTTTAATATGCATAAATGAATATACCTTGTGTTTGTTTACATATGACTAAAGAGGAGTTGATTTGAATTGGAAGAGTAGCATCTGAGACAGGACGATAGATATACGATGATGGGAGAGGAAAGAGATACTCTTAAGAGATCGAAAAATAGTAAAAAGAGTTATAAAATAATATAGAGAAATAGATAGATAGAAAGAATTATAAAATAATATTGAGAAATAGATAGATAGAATGAGTTATAAAATAATATAGAGAAATAGATAGATAGAAAGAGTTATAAAATAATATATAGAAATAGAAAGTAATAAAAATAGATATAAAAATGAATTTATGTATAATCTATATACCCATAGCTTTATAGAGAATATCTCCACTATAAGTTCGACTACTCACTTTCATTAGATGGTCCATAAGAAGAGACATATCAATGACAGACAGCTCGTCATTATTTGATGAGTTCTTCTCATTAGAGATTGTATCTTTTCCTATTTGAATATTATATTCTTCAGGTTTATATATTACTCCTAATTGAGTATATAAAGAAGTCATGATTCGCTTAGTAATCACTTGATATCTATAGAAATAATAATGTATCAATAAAGTAAGGAGAATAATAATAATTAATAGAATAATAAATAAAATTAATATAATTATAAATAGAATAATAAATAAAAAAAAATATAATTATAAATAGAATAATAAATAAAATATATATAAAAAATAGAATACATAGAATAAAAAAATAATAATATATATAATACTAAAATAGCATATATACCCTGCTGTTCCTGATAATAGTTTGTCATTTACTGTCAGGGAGTCTCTTAATAAATCACGAAATATTTGTTTTTCAGTAGGATACTCAATAGATGAATAATGGGGAAGATAAGAAGAAGAAAATGATATTAATCCATCTTTATATATATATATATAGTATTATAATTATAAAATAGATTATTTACCATAAATATATACAACTAAAACATGTATCCATATACAATAAATAAATATAAATATATATATATACTTTGAGATAGTTCATTTAAGCATTGAATAAAAACTTCATCACTTTGAGATTGTTTTAGTGATTTGATAGAATTGTTAATTAATTCTTGATTTGTATACGAATTATTCTAATTATATATATATATAACTCGATAATCATTATTATCAATGTTAATATATATACAGTAGATGTAATAAAACTATTATTAATATCTTTATATAATGACTTTAATAAAATAGAATCTTCATGGATCTTTTCTTCCGAAATGTCAATTGATGTGACTGTACTGAGAGTAAATAAGTAATTATAGAGTGAAACCTAATTAAAAAAATAAAATTGTAATAAAAACGAAGGATTACTTTCTGATATAATTCTAGAACTTTAGAATTATATTTGTTTGTAATAAGATTTTTCATTTGATCAAGATATTTCGTAACCATCTAAAACAATGATAGTATAATTTCATTAGAAACAAAACTAAAAATACATTTCTTGTATCCTCAGATATATCTAATAAAGGGAAACTCGAATCTGGTTTAAGAATTGAATAATCATCGACAGTCTAAGAAAATAAAGAGTAGAAGAAAGACTTGAATATATACATCAATATTTTCCAACTCACTCTTTATAGATGCAACAGAAATTTCAGGCCAAGAATTCATTTTAATGAATAAAAAGAAATATTATTTAAAAAAAACAAACACAAAAATATTTTTTTAAAATAATTATTTTTGTTATCTTAGGTCAGTTGTAAAATAAAAAAATGTAAAAAAATAGGTGTTGTGTATAACAATGTCTTGTATTGAATAAAATAATAAAGATTTGGAAGAATGCTAATTTCTTTACATATTTATTTTTATATTTATAAAAACATCAATAATTATTAAATAAATATCAACAATAATAAATACAACAATATAAATGATTTATATAAATAAAAAGAATATAATCCCATATTTTTTTAATCCATTCTGACATTCATATATGTAGGTAAACGCATAGGAGCATCATTGATAACACTATAAAGATAATTAAAATATATTAAATATCAGATAAACATTAATAAATATAAAATAAATATAAAATAATAATAATATACGAGTTAATGTAGTGATAAACATAGTTAGCCATAAGGATCATTTGAGTGATTTGAGCACAGACGACAGTTTGTCCTGCTAAATGACTAGAGAACCAGTTGGCGCCACGATTTAATTCTTTCCAAGAAGAAGACCAGAAGAGGAAATTAAGGAAACGAGAAGCAGCTTGAGCAAAAACGAAATGAGAAGTAAAAGGTTCAACTTCACCTGACTATAGAATATATATATATGTTATTATTTATAAATGAGAAATAAAAAGAAAGAAATAAAAAAACATATAAAATAAAAATATTAAATAAGACACAATAAATACTCTATTCTTAGTGAACATAGTAAGTTGAGGAATAATAGCAACAGATTCTAATAATTGAGAAACAGACCAACAACTATCTAAGAAGTAGCTATGAGCTAAAGCAGGGTGGAATAAGAATCCAAGAATAAGACAAGGAACAATGAGAAGAAGAGCACCAAGTTTTTGAGATACATAATTATTACCGAAAGTATCTTGATGAGCATTATGAGTATATCTGAATTGAACCATAATACAGTAGATAACAACAAGAATAACTAAAAGAGTTAAACATTCAATTGTTTGATATAACCAATCACCAGAACGATCAAAAGGTAAATAACCTTCACTTCTAGTAATAGCAATAGTTCTAGTTAAAAAGACAACGGCATAACATTGAAGAGATTTTAATGAAAGACCTATAAATATAAAAATTAAAATTCATTCATTATCTACATATTTTTATATATATTTATGATTAAAGTGACGAATAAAAATAAAATAAAATAAAAACAAAATAAAATAAAACAAAATAAAAACAAAATAAAATAAAAATAAAATAAAATAAAAATAAAATAAAAATAAAATAAAATAAAAAACAAAATAAAATAAAATAAAAATAAAATAAAATAAAATAAAATAAAAATCAAATAAAATAAAAGCAAAATAAAATCTAATTAAGAGTCACATGAAAGTATATACCCATAACAGATTGAGAAGTAATAACTTTGATTAAAATTAAAATGAAACCAAAACAACAAACCATAGAACCAAGAGTTAATAAGAAAGAGAAATCACCATCAGAGAAGAAATGGAAGGCAAACATGATAAAAACAATGAAACTCGTCCATAATAATACATTAGCTCTATTTTTCTTGACAAAACGCTTTAAGTTTCTAATAAAATAAAATAAAATAAACTTGAACAAAATGAAAATATATATAATCTTCCAGCATAATCACTAACTGAAGAAATCATTTTATTCTTTTGACTAGAGATAATGGAATAAAATATAATTGAAAAATAAGATAACAATACCTTAAAAAACAACAAAAAACGGAAAGAAATGTAACTTTTGTTATTTTCAAAGGGAAAATGTCATAGAGGAAATAGTTGAACAATCTCTTGACGTAGTCAGTCGACCAATAGAAATGTCAAAACAGAAGTTTGTGCTTTTCCCATGAGACACCGACTTTTTCTGGGAATTCCACTTTTCTTGCAGTAAATTATGATTCCGTTCTTTTTGAAACATTTGATGAAAAGTCGTGTTTATTTTAGGTTTTTTGTTTGTTTTAAAAATAAGATCATTTCTATATTAACATAAATAATATACAAATAATGAGTCGTAAAGGTGAACAGGTGATAGAGAGTATTGATATGTCTGAAGAGTTAAGAGATGAAATCGTTGATCTTGCTCGTAAAGCTCTTGAAAATAAGGAATTCCATGAAAATAAAGATTATGCTAAGTTTTTGAAAGAAGAATTAGAAAAAACTCATACTGGTTCTTGGCATGTTATTGTAGGTAAAAGCTTTGGTTCTTCTGTAACACACGATAGAGGCTATTTTATATATTTTTATATTGATGATTTAGCATTCCTCGTTTTCCGTATTAATTAATTGTTTCATATAAATTAGTAAAATAACACTGTTTCTATTTTTGTTTTGTTTTTCTTAATTAATAAATAACAAAAGAAAGTTAAATAGCGTAGCAATCACTTTTTTTTATTATAAAAAAGATACATCATTAATATAAAAAACAATGAAAGTATTCAATAAGTAACACAAAGAAAACAAGTGGTCTAAATGATGATAATTGATTTCTTTTATAAATCAGCAAGATGAATTATTTCTTTTATAAATCAGCAAGATAAATTATTTCTTTTATAAATCAACAAGATAAATGATTTCTTTTATAAATCAGCAAGATCGTATAACATATCTTCATTGTTACAGTTAAGTTCTACAACTCTACCTTTTTCAACACCATCATGATAACGGATAAGAGTAGGAATCGATTGAAGTTTAATAAGAGGATTTACTCTGTAAGCATGTTCAGGATGTCCCTATATAAATATAAAGGTTAATAAAATATAGATGATCTAATTTAAAATAGAAATAAAACATAAATATATATATATATATACTTTATATTCATCTCTAATACAAGTGCAAACTAAAACTTTGATATTTTCTTGATCATCAAGGAAAGAATCAATGTTATGTTCACATTTTTCTATATTATAGAATATAATTAATATAATAATGAAAAGAAACTTGTAAAAAAAAATAGTATTATAAAAAGAAAAACTAAAAATGAATTTTTAAATATTCATACATGCAATCAGGACACCTATATAAGACATATTATGAATATATGAATAAAATAAAAGAGTAAATTAAAAAAAGAAATGAAGAAAAAAAAATTATGACAAAAAAAAACAAAATTATTGCAAAAAAAAACTTACCAAGATTTACCAGTAGATTCTTCAATAGCACCAGTGAATAAACAATATAATTCACCTTCCTTTTGAGCTTCAAAAGCAGCAGCGAAATCAGCAGTATTTCTTATAACAGTAATAGGGTATCTATATATATATATAAGATACGAATGACATGTATCATTTACTTTCTAGCCATGCCAATATGGAAATATTCAAATTAATTAAAAATGCAAATAAAGAGAAATGAATAACCTATCATCTACGTCTCTGCTACCAAATGACCCTAAAAATGATTCTTTTAGAGGTTTTTTTCTGGAATAAATAAAAAGTTTCCACGATTCTTGTTTTGAAGATAAACATAAGTTTTTCTTATTTCTTATCATTTCGAATAAAACAAGGACTGGACTTATTTTATTCATTCTATTATGTGTTCTTAATGCAAAGCATGACAGGCTGTGTGATACATTTTTATGTTGTATAGTATTCATTGATTATCATCAAGTATTTCGAGTTATTATTAGTGAACAATTTAAATCATAAGGATATTATATAGCATAGAATTTGAAGATCACAAACATATCGATAAAGATGAATATATACATTACTTAATATTTTTTTTGTGTTTTATGTAAAACTAATAAAAATTAGCAATGCTGCTGATAAGACAAAGTTATATCATTTGATAATTTCATACATGACTAGCTTTATTAAGATAATATTTTTAATAATCAATGAATTCGGTTAGTATTAGTAGAATATCATGAGATTGATCGTTTAAAAAGAAAGTTAACTCGTGTATCTCATTATATTTTTGTCTTTTACTTCACAATATTGTAAAAAAACATTAAAAAATGAAAAATTAAAAAATGAAAAATAAAAAACAGAATTCTTCAGTTTCTTGATGCATTGAATCCTGGGAAAAATGGTTTCATGCCACTTTTTTTTATACAGAATTAATAAAGAAGACTTTGGTTTGTTTGTTCTTTATTTCATTAAATTTTAATATATATTTATTGAAAAACTTACAAAGAAAACAAAATGTGGGGATTTTTACGAATGCCTAGTGAAGATAAATCGAAATCCAATTCGATTGAAAAAGAAGATGATGATCTCTTTCCTGAGGAAGAAGGAAATGCTTTCGGAATAGATGATGGTATTTATTTTTATTTTTAAATAGTGATTACAATGTTTTAGATTTGGATTTAGATGATATAGATATTAATTCTAAACAAACAACTTCAGATCTGACTCCTAAGAAATCTGAAGTATCTTCAACTTCAGATTCTAAGCAAACATCAACATCTACAAAAGAATCACTTCCAACACATTCTGGTACTGATATAGAAAATGAATATGTAGAATTATTAGCTCAGAAAACTGATCAGATTCGATCTCTTAGTATTGAACTTCAGAAAATTAAGGAACATGTATATTTTATGAATCATTATCATTCTCTTTAATATATATATATATATATATATATATTTTAATTTTTTATAATAATAAATATTTCTAGAATGATACATTAACAAATCAAATGAATCATTATGAATCACAGATATCGAATATTGAAAATGAAAAGGAAACTATAAAGAATAATAATGATCGAATCATTTCAAAACTTCGATTAGAAAATAGTAATTTACAAAAGAAATTAGCAACAAAAACAACTACTTGTATATATATATATATATATTAATTAATTATATATATTCATGGTATTTATATATAATATATAGCTTCTACTGATGATTTTTTCAATTTTAATCCTGCTGTAAGTATTGGATAGTATTATATTATTATATATTATTATATATTATTATATATTATTATATTTTATTATATATTATTATATTTTATTATATTTTATTATATTTTATTATATTTTATTATATTTTATTATATTTTATTATATTTTATTATATTTTATTATATTTTATTATATTTTATTATATTTTATTATATTTGTTGAATTTAAAAAGGATAACTCTATATATATGTTTATCTTATTCTAGGTAGATGAGATGAAAGCTGAGCTTCAAAAGTATAAGGATGCACTTCAAAAGGCTGATAAGATGAGAACAGAATATAAACAGCTAAAAGAGAAATATCAACGTACTTTCCAAGGAGTATATATATTATTATTATTATTATTATAATTTATATAATAATAATAATAATTTATATAATAATAATATATAAACTCTATAGACAGTTCAAGATAAGGCAAAGATAGTAGATTTACAATATCGTATTCAGGAATATGAAGACGAATTTAATTCAGATCCAAATCTTATCGATCAACGTATTAAAGAACATATTCAAACTATTGGATCTCTTAAAGAACAAGTATATATATTATCTATCATCTAAAGTTATTCATTTAAATTCTATAATATATATAAATTCTTTCCATTTCTATTATGTTTATAATCAATTATATATATTATATATACTACTTATATTATTCTTTTAGTTATTCCAAGAAAGTGAATTACGTAAAAAACTTGAAGAAGAATCCAAAAATTCTACTTCTACTTCTTCTTCTTCTACTTCTGATAATTCTAAGAAATTAGAGGAATATACTCAACAAATACAAACACTTGAAAATGATTTAAATAAGAAATCTACTGAAATAACATCATTAACTGAATCTTATGAGAATGAAAAGAAGATGAAAGAACAATCAATTACTTCTTTAGAATCTACTGTAAGTACACTTCGTAATACTATACAAGATCTTCAATCACAAGTTATGAATTTATCTGAAGAAAATAATAAACTTCAAGTATCATCCTCCACACCTGAATCAACTAATACAATTGATATTCAACAGAATGAAGAATATAAATCATTAGAAACACGTTATAACACATTGAATACAACTTATTCAGATCTTATGAAGTCTATGAAACAACTTGAAGAGAATTATAATCATATAAATCAAGAAAAAGAGAGTATTCAACATGATTATGATGTATATAAAGATCAATTTACTGTTGTAGAAAAAGAAAAAGAAGATTCTGAATTACGTTGTCAATCTCTTTTAGAAGAACAAAAGAATCAATTAAATGATTTTAATAAACAAAAACAAATATTAGAAGAAAAATTAACATTAATTGAATCTCAAAAAGTCACTATACAATCCTATATAGACAAAGAAACAGAACTATCATCTCAATTTACATCGCTTCAACAGAATTATAATACTTTAAAACAAGCATCTGAAGGAAATAATGAATTGAATAAACAATATATATCTCTTCAAGAAGAAAAAGATCAATTATCTTCTCAATGTTCTACTTTAGAAAATCAATTACAAATACAAATATCTCAAGTTTCTTCACTTGAAGAGAAGAACAAACAATTAATTGACTCGCAACAAGAATATACTACCCTTCAAGAATCTTTAGAAACCTTAAAGAAGACTTATAATGATGAATGTGAGAGAAATACTACTCTTAATGAGACATGTAAACAATTAGAACAAGAATTGAATACTCTTTCTGCTACAAAGGAAGATATGGAGAATAAACTTCATGGATATGAAGAAGAATTAAAAGATCTTCAAGCAACTAATGAATTATTGACACGTGAGCGTCGAGTATCTTCACGTCATAGTAGTGAAGATCATACAAATGATACTATAAAGAATAAATTAATCGAGATGGAAGAATTAGTAAATGCAAAGAATGAGACAATAGTTCATCTTCAGGAAGAAAAGGAAAAGATACAGAAAGAGAAAGAAATACTTCAATCTACTTTTGATTCTTATAAGGAAACTAGTGAAAAGAATAACGTATCATTAGATTCATTTAATACTATGAAAGAAAAATATCAGAAACAAATAGAATCTATAGAAATAGAATCTGATCAATTAGCTGATATGATTGATAAAGAGAAAGAACAAAATAAAAAGTATATAAAAGAAATTGATGGATTACAAAAAGCAAATCAAATTCTTACTACAGAACGTAGTGAGATTGGCAAAGCATATGATATGTTAGAAGAAGAACATGAACAATTATTAAAAACACAGGAAACTATGAAAGTTTCTTTAGAAACATTGAAGAAAGAAAAAAATAATTTAATGAAATCTCTTGATGATAATAAAATGATTACTAAAGATATTGAAGAATATAAACAATTACTTCAATCTAAAGAAGATGAACTTGCTGTTCAAATAACTAAAGTACGTGATCAAGAAGAAGAAATACAAAAACTTAATATTCAAAATGAGGAACAGGAAAAACAATGGAATATAATTATATCTAAGAAAGATGATGAATTAAATGAATTAAAAACTTCTCATGATTCACTTTTAGAAACACAAAAGAATATTTTAGAAGAGAAACAGAAATTAGAAGAATCCTTAAAAGATTCTTTATCTAAAGTATCTGAAGAGGAAATAGCATCAATTATGAATAAGAATACAGAGATAGTTCATGCTTTAGAAGAAGAGAAGAATCAGATGATGAGTTCACTTACTGCTAAAGATACGAAGATACATGAAATGGATACTATTATCCAAGAGAATGAATCTCTTATTATGAACTTAAAGAAAGAAAAAGAAGAATTAGTATCAGTATTAGATACAAAGGAGAAAGAGAAACAAAATAATGAAATAGTATATAATACTACTATTCATGATAAAGAAAAATCTATTGAAGAATTAACTACTGCTTTATTAAAGAAACAGGCTGAATTGAAGAGTGAAGTTGAATTGAGTACTAAGAAAGAACAGAATTTTATAAAGCAAATGAAAGAGAATGAGGATCAATATAAACAACAACTAAAACAATTAAATCAGAAATTAGAATCTACAATATCCGAATGTAATAATGTTATTAATAAAGAAAGAGATGAAATAGAGAAGAAAAAGAAGGATTATGAAGAAGAAATATCTCGTATACGTGCTACATGTAATAATCAATTAAGTAAAGTAAATCAAGGAGAACAACAATTACATAATGAAATTACACGTTTAACAGAAATTAATAGTAAATATAATTATGATATTCGTTCTTTAAATGAGAATATCAAAGATATTACTCAGAAATATACAGAGGCTCATCAAGAACAAGAAGGATTAAAGAGTCAATTAATAGAATTACAACAGAAATATGAACAGATTGAGAAGGAATATACTGATCTTCAAGATATTGATGTAGATTTGAAACAGGAGAAGGAAAAGATATTGAAGGAAAAAGATACTCTAGTTAATCAATTAAAGCAACAAGTATATATGAATAATAATAATATACTATGAATTCACTATCTATTTTATTATTTTTTGCTTATTATATACTATATAGGTAGATTCTCTTACTACAGAGCATGCGTCATTAGCTTCGTCATTAGAAGAAAAGAATACTATTGTAAATTCTCAAATTAATGAAATTAATGAACTGAAACTAACACAAGCTAAGCTTGTCTCTGATATAACAACTCAAAAGACAACAGTTTCTCAATTAAATAATCAAATACAATCTTTAAGTCAAAAGAATGAATCTATACAAGTGATTAATACTAATGAAGAAGAACGAAAACGTAAATTTAAGTTAATTCAAGTTAAATATGAAAAGGAGAATAATGAATTAAAGAAACAAATTGAAGATTTGAAGTCACAATTATTAAATGCATCATCATCAAAAACTTCTGAACAAGATAAGACTATGATTCAACAATTAACTCAACAAATAACTGATCTTCAAAGTGTTATTTATACGTATAAGACTGCTGAAGCACATGTTCAAGAGATCGAGTCACGTGAGACTAGTTGGATTATGGAGAAAGAGCAGATGACAAAGACATTAGCTATTAATAAGACTACTATTGATGAATCTCAACATAAAGTATCAGAACTTCAAGAAATGTATACTGTTATTATATATATATTCATATTCACATGTTTTATTATTATAATTATATTTGCTATTATTATTCTACGTTTATTTCTTAGTGATACTATTACATAATATCATATATATATAGTATTACAAAACAGAATGAAGAATTAAAGAAATATACTCTTCAAGAGACTCCTGGAACATCAACACCTACAAATAAAGATCTCCTTGAAGATCTATCTAATGAAAATACACAATTAAAATCACTTATTGAGTCCCTTCAAAAGAATAATGTTCGTTATGTCAATGAAAATAGCTCACTCACAACGAAAAACACGAATTTACAACGTGAAGTTGATGATCTTAATGATAAAATAGCTACTATTGCTTCTCAACCAGTTCAAAAAGAAACTGATATTGAAATAGGATCCTTTGTTGATTATAAAGATCATGCACCAACACTCTCTACTCAACTGAATAATATGGTTAAAGAAGTATCACGTGCACTCAGTAAAATGTCACCTGTCGTTAAATATGCACTTCTTGGATATTTTGTGGCATTACATCTCCTTATATTACTTCTTATGTTTATTTAATTATTCTTTTATATATATATATATTTCTTAGTCTTCTTAATCTTTTTATTTAATATTTCTTTTTTATAATTATTTCTGTTATTCTTTTTTGATGGATCAATCATCTATATATATACATCTTTATATTATTATCAATCGTTGTTGAATATTTTTATTACATATCTAATAAATAATTATCTATTCTCATTTCTTTTACTCTTGTAAATTTTTCATATTTTCATTTTTTTTCTTGACTTCTCTTTTATTAAAGTAAAATTGTTATAATTTATTATTTGTTTTCAATTTGTTGGTTAAAAAATTAATTAAATATATATTTATGAATTCTTATAAACAATAGGATTCACAAATCATTCAAATGAATCATTAAGATAAACATATAACATCAATAACTATTCTATAGAAACAAATAAAAGACTAACAAACAGCATTATTATTTAGATAAATCTTTGATAAGCACAGTATATGGATCTTTCTCTGCTCCTAAAGGATAATGACAAACACTACATTTATGAAACCTAAAGAAAAACAATGAATTATATATTTTTATTTATATTTATAATTATATTTATAAACGTAATATTTAATCATTAATCATAAAATAGAGAAATGAATACGCTTTCTTTCCATTATCGCTAACTAAACTATAAATGCCTCTAGTCATAAATTTTCCAAATGTGATTCTAAAATCTACTTTCGACAGTGTATTCTTATGGCAATTTGAACACCAACTTAGTACTTGTCTATATAATCATAATATATTATGAATAATATCATAAATATAAAATAAATATAATAGAATTATAATAAACAATACAGAATACATAAAAAAATGTATATATTGACAACAATAATAATATAAACAAAAAACTAATAATGTGTCAATTAATATCTATATAATAATATATATACTCTCTTCCTAGAATTCTTTTTAAAAGTACATATTGTTCTGTAGGAGGAAGACGATTATCTATAAATGGAAGAACATCCTTTTTATTTAATAATATCTTAAAGAATTTATTTGTTTTTGTACTTAGTTGATTCACATTTACTAGGGGTATCTGACCAAAAAGAGGGTGAACTAATGTATTATTTTGAATATAAGGTTGAAACATAGGAGAAACTGTATTGATATATTGATTATTAATCTCTTGAGGAATCATAGCTGTAGGAATCGATTGTTGATATGTTGGAGGAGCTAGAGTAGCAGTAGGAATAGACAGTATATCTGAAGATGAAGATATTACTATATGAGAGGAATCAGTTGAATTATTTAAAAATGTTCTAGAATCAAAAGGTTCAGATACAGTCACATAAGAAGATGACTGAACAGAAGGAGCTGATTGTAATGTTGTTGTAGTTGATGCTACAACAGGCATTTTTTCTATTCGTATATCATTAGCTGTTTCCGATAAATCTGATGATTTCTGGGAATTCTTATCTTGATATAAAGGAATCTGATGAACTGAATTATTTTGATTGGTTTCAATAACAACAGGTTGTTGAGGAGGAGTAATTAACGGTTGAATTGGTATATTTTTAGGATTATCCATAGGAAGAACATCTACATGTGGAAATATCGGCTGGATATCATTCACAGAATCATTTTGAGTATTTGGAGCAGTTAGAGGAATTGCTTCAACTGGAATAACTTCCACACCTTGATAACTACTGACTGCAGAAATGGATTGTCTATTTTGATTAGATACAGTCACAGGTTGAATTGGTATTATATCTTTAAAGATATATATATATGATTCATAAAGAACAAACCTGATTGCATTCTTTGCGTATTAAAATGTGTTTTAAAAGAGTGTTCAACTAGAATAAATATGAAAAAAACATAAACTTTTTTTTTTGAAAATGTGTCCAGTTTCATCTCATTCGAAAAAACTATTATTGATTGAATAAAATATCTTCATATTCAAATAGGAACATAGAGCTATTAAAATAATGCTTTGATTTAAAAAAACTAAAAAAAAAGTAAAAAGTAAAAACAAAATTGTAAGTTTTTATACATAGGTCATGCTTGTTTAATAATGGTATGCTCTTAAATGTTTCCTTAAAACTAAATTAAAGATAAATATCATAATTGAATCAATAATAATGGATAAACTCTCTTTTACAAAATAAAAACAGAAGTAAACAAAAGAATCTTGGGAATCGCATTTTATTGCCTATTTTTCATGAATAATCAGAGGAAAAGCGAATGACCATTTTTTGTTTTATTTTCATTAAAAGACTTGATATATAGTTTTTATTATTGAGATTATGATCACTTTATTGTATTCTGTTGTCAGTTATTTGATTATAGCAGGAATCTATGCCTATTACCGTAATCAATATACTGATCTACTTGATGTTGTGACTCGAATGACTGATTCGACGGCTTCACTCATTGTAACAATAATTAAAACATCATTTAGATAATATATTTGCTTATATAGGCTCTTTGTAATTGTGGACTTGTGACTTTCTTTTTGATTCTGAAGTTATTTCAATTGATATATATTGGAAAAATGAATGATCAAGAGAAAGAAAACTTCAATTCATCGCTGAAGTATATCTAATTATTAAAATTATTGTTTTTATTCTCATTAGGAAAGAACTCGGTCGTCTTATGATTATATTCATGCTTATGACACGTTCGTTATCTGTTGTTTATGTATTCCCTATAGCTCTCTGTATATTCAACAAATATATGATCTCTATGTTATATTGTCGTGTGGAAACTGTATTTATTGATTCTTTTATTTTATATTTTTGATTATTAATATTTATATTTCTTATTACCATATCTATATAATTATGTTATGATGATCATATATATTAATCACATAAATAATAGTATTATTCTATTATATACTTATTTATGACTATATAGTTTGGAATGATTCGTGTTTCTTATTTCTCTCTCTTTCGTACTTTAGTATTTGGACAATTTATTCTCTGGTTTAATCTTATATTTATATATGGAAATTGTCTTAAATATAGTATTTATATGGATGATATTGATACTATGGAATTATTCTTCTTAAATCAAGTATATACATTATAGTATCAACTTAATATATATATAGTATTTCCTATATTTTGTTGAAGGTTTCTTTTTATGTTTAAACATACTTCTCATTGCACTCAATTATATGAATGTTGTATATATATATTATAAACTAGTGATTATAGATAAATATGTTATATTGTATTTTCTTTCATTTATATGTTATTTATATATATAGGTATCTATTCATAATGTTTCCTTTGTCAGTCTTCTCTTCAAATGCTCCGAAAAAGCTATCATTCTCTTTGTTTATGTTATATATATATAGATTTTATTTATATATATATGTATAGTGTTTCTTTTTATTTAATATTTCTTATATATATAGATATATATGTTGTTAACTTCTATTGGGTCGTACAGTGAACTATTAGCTTATCCACAAATGGAAATCATGTTCACATTTAGTGTATATTTTTATTTTTATTTTTATATTTATTTTTATATTTATTTTTATTTTTATATATTTTTATTTTTATTTTTATTTTTATTTTTATGTTTATATATTTTTATTTATATTCATATTTATATATTTTTATTTATATTCATATTTATATATCTTTATTTATATTCATCTATATAAATATATGATTATTTTATCATTTCTCCTTTTAGGAATTAAATAATTATCGTAATAAAATCAGTGTATATATGACTCTTCGAAACCGTATTCAAACAGCATTCCCAACGGCAACAGAAGCACAAATACAAAATGACAACATGTGCGTCATTTGTCGTGATGATATGATTGCCGAAGAAGCTATTGTGTTACCCTGTGGTCATATTTTCCATGTAGATTGCATCAAAACATGGATTCTTGAACATAGTGTATATATATATATATACTTATATTCATCTACATCTCCTATAATTATTATTCTATAAAGTATTCTATAAATATCATTTTTCTTTCCTTTCCTTTTTATTTATTAATATATATATATAGACTTGTCCTACATGTCGTTTCAATCTGTTAGATCCTTTGACGAATAACGCAGCCCCTCGTCACAACATGAATCCCCCCAATCCCCCTGCTGATGCCAATCCTCTCCCTCCTCCTCTCCCTGATAATGCTCCTATCCCGCCACCTCTTCCCGCCTCTCCCTCGAATAATATGGATACAACATTACCTACTCCTTCTCCTTCTTCTTCTTCTCATCCTCAACAATCTATACATAGTATGACAGGTAGAGATATTCCTTATAATAATACAGATTCTCTATATCAATATACTAGTGAAGATGAACCCTTCTTAAAACCTCTCTCTCCTACAACTGCAGTGGAACAACTAAATAAAATTAGTGATGAAGAACTAGAAAAGATATTAAGAACTATGTCACCCGATGAATATATTATTCGAATGAAACTGTTGATGAATTATTATCAGAAATATAATGAATATGTTGTTCAGTATGATCAGTATTATCGTGATTATCTTGAAGCATATTATAGTTATTTAATAGATTATCTTTCATTCTTCAATAAGGATCTAGATAATCTCCCTGATGAGCCATGTACTGATCTTCCTGCTCCTATTCCTTTCTCTTTCACTCCTTCTACATCCAATCCATTCGCTAATAACCCTCTACCTACTGCTCAATCTCTTAAGAATCATTCCTCGAAATCTCCTTCTCCTCCTCCTCTTTCTACTATATTTAATAATCAATCTATACCCTCTATGAATAACTTTGATGGAAATACAAAACCTTCGCAATCAACCACTCTCTCTTCTATAGATAATAATAATAATAATGATGTTATTCCTATAAATAGCACTACTATATCTCCTTCATTGTCTTTTACTAATAACACAAATATATCTTCCCCAATGTATCCCATGAATATTACTACTTTAGATAAACTTAAAGAAGAACAGAATACTAAAGAAAGCCAGTCTAAACAATTAAATACATCCTTTGAGAAGTCTACTATTTCTTGTTCTAATACTTCTATTCCTAGCATGTCTTCTCCTTCCCTTATTAGTGGTATTCAGTCATCACCTACTTTAATAAAATCATCTCAATCACATAATACCATATCAACTACGAATAATAATACTATTCCTACTAATACTACTGTTATTCCTGTCAATGATAACAATACATCTACTTCTCCTTCTTCTACTACTATTGCTACTACAAATATATTAGGTAAATCTCTCTCTATGTCTATATCTTCATCTCAACATCCTATACTACATTCAAGTCTCTCTACTCCTCCTAACACATCATTTGTGGATAAATATAAACAAGCACAACAAGCATATCAAGCTAAAACATCATCTACACCCAATTTGACTCGTACTCCTTCAATATCTCTTTCTACTTCTATTTCTCCTCTTCCTACGGCATCATCACCAAATGACATACTTCGAACTTCATCATCTACAATCTCTGAAAGTATTCTTTATATTATAATCATAATCATAATAATCATAATAATTATTATTATCATTCTATATTTATTCTATATTATGACATATATAGGTGCTGAAATTCGTATGAAACGGTTGCAATATCTTGATTCTAAAGCTCTTAATGTTCAAAAAGGATTAACGGAAAAGAAAGAAACAGATAATTCTAAAGACTCCGAATAATTCTTTTATATACTTTTATCCATTGTATCTCTTCTGTAATCTTCTATAGTTTTCAATGTTTTTAATTATATTTGTTGTTCATGCAAATGTTTATTTATATATCTTTTCTAATATTTAAAATATATGTTGTATATTTGATTTATAATATTTATTACTTCATTTGTATTGTATCTTTTTTTTAAACTGATTGATATCAAAATAACTATTGAATGAGAACTATTTTTTTTTTCCAATTAATTCCATATATATATGATGGTAAAGAATAATTATATAATAATTGCTTGATCATAATATATTAATAATTTATAATAATAACGAGAACACTATATATTTAAAAAAATTACGAAAAACAGTGTATTCTGACACAAAGAGATGAGCAACGATAGTAAAGAGTCGATATGATATGTTTCAGTATTAATATATTATTCCCAACATATATATATGCTATGAATAACAAAAATAATTACGCATCTCTTCAATACGATTTATAATCGACTTCAAACTCTATGATCTTTTGCTTTTAACATCTAATACTTGTT
Organism: Blastocystis sp. Blastoise; assembly: GCA_039096225.1. Lineage (NCBI taxonomy): Eukaryota > Bigyra > Opalinata > Blastocystidae > Blastocystis > Blastocystis sp. Blastoise. Next base: position 1,465,872 of record JBBPEB010000015.1, read on the forward strand.
GTTCATCTACTCATTGACTTTATAAGTTTTCTAAAAGAAAAATAATGGATAAATAACAAAAACAAATTTTTTGGAAATTGAGTTTTGGGAAATAATGTTAAATCCAGCTTCATTTTATTTATTTTCGTAATTGTTTTTCAAATTTCTTTTTTGTGTTAAATCTATTAGATGAACGGGTCAATGATCAACTCAAGGTATATTTATAATAGACATGATTTAATTTGCAATGTAAACTTATTATTAGATCGAGGAGTGTATATCAATCTTCATATCAAGGACAATCTATGAATTCAAGAGACCACTCCTATTCGTATTCACAAAACAAGACTCCAGGAGTATATTTCTATCATTACTTTTATTTATAATATTATTTTTGAGCAATGTACACATTTTCTTTAGATATTTTTTTATTATTGAATAAAATATATATTCAAATAATAACTCAATATTATACAAATACATTAATTTATTATTTTTTTCAAAATCTTAGTCATTAACTGTTATTTGTTATTATATATTATCATTCTAGAATTACTCATTATACAATACTGTGAATGCATATCCGAGTCCTTCTCAACATTCTAGTAGTTATGAAAAAGAGTTGTCTGGTAGTTTATATGGTTCAATTAGTGGATCTTTTAATGAAGGATCATTTCATCAGATTAAGCCTTCGGAAACCCAGATGAGTATGGCTGATTATTCTACTCAAGCAACACGTAACATCGATGCGGATGACATAGTTAAAGAACGTAGTCTACAGGAAACAGCTGATTTTCAATCGTATTCGAAAAAGGAACTTGTTTATTGGCAGAAAAAAACTGATTGTATATCTTTTTTATATTCTTATATATATTTTTTATTATGATTTTATTATAAAAATATATAGTGTATTTCAATTATTATTATTTTTTTAATTATATTATTATTAATTAAATATATTATTATTAATTAAATATAACTACTTTTTTGAAATCTTTATTCTATATATATGTATATATATATGTATTATATATAGCAAAAGGTATGACTTTTTATATTCATAAAATCACGGGGGAAGTCAGTTATGTTCGTCCGCCAGATGTTGATCCCACTCCCGAACGAAGAAACTATCTACATTGCCCAGATGATGTATATATATATATATATATTATATTGTTACTTATTAATATATATATATATATGATTTATTATATGTATTTATCTTTATAATGAATATAATATATAATATATAATATATAATATAGGCATTAAGTGTAACTCAAGAGGAATCAGGACGAATTCTAAGTTTAAAAGAAAGATTTGCAGGTATATCTATATATATGTATATTAACATATATATATATATATATATATATATAGATTTAACTCCAACTCATAATCTTGATGGGGAGCATGTCATATCGACGCAGCAAGCGGGAGGAACACTATTCCAAACCGAAGATATACTCAAACAGAAAGATATTAAATATATTGTTAAATGGAAAAAGAATTTTTTTATGTATTTATATAAATTATTATTATTATTATTTGATTTTTTAGTATATATGTATATATACAAATTTTTATTATATTATATTTTCTCTGTATATATATATAGTACAAAAGTATGTCGTCTCTTGGTATCCCCTTTAAATGCATGTATGGAATTAAAGAATAATAAAGTATATTATATTTATATATATAGAAAGGATTATAATATATTACTTATAATTATATATATCTTATTTAGTTAATTATATATATATATATATATATATATATATATATATATATATATATATATATATATATATATATATATATATATATATATAGAATGAGAACATAGGTAAATTTGAGATTACTCAGATAAAGAAAGTAGATTTATATCGAAACAGAAATGATACTGTTATTATTACATTCTCTTTAGCAGAAGGTCTTTCTATGTATATATATAACATATATATATATATATAGAATTGTTTTCAATATATATGATACTTATGTAATATATATATATATATATAGTTCAAAGGCTGTTGAATCTAAGGTTCATCCTCCACTAATAATTACTTTTGAAAGTTCTAAAGATAGAACTATATTTATGCATACTATTAATCATATAAAACGAGCTAAACATGATGAACTTATTAAATCAATTAAAGATAATATAGAGAAAGAAGAACGGGAAAAAGGTATTATCAAATGGAATATTGCTGAAGTATATATATAGATAGATTATAACTATTTTAATCTATATATATAAATGATGACTCTTATAATATATGTACATAATCTTATCTAGTTAACTTATAAGGGTAGTCGTCCTTTGATTATTTCGTTTCATTTGCCTCATTCCGCTGTTGATTCAGGGAGACTTCGAATTGAAACTAGACAACATGTTATTTAGTATATATATATATATATATTAATCATTTTAGAATAATATAATCATTTTCAACACATATTTCGTTGTTTATTTAGATATATTATTATTTATTATATATATATATAGTAAAGAAGTTCTTCTTGTTGATATTAAGAATATTATCAAAGGAAATGCACTTGAAAATGGACTTGCATCTATATATTTAATTTTAAGTGATAATTCAAAATATTTGTTTTTATTTAATGACGTTAAGGCACGTGATTCATTCTTAACGATTATGGATGCTTATAGAAGACAATAATTATGATATACATATTTTTGAAAAGTATCAATTCTTTTCAATTTCTGTTATTATTAATTTTATTTTTATTTTCAATAATCATTTTTTTTATTCATATGCTATCATTATTTTTTTATTTTCTACTTTTTATTCATGATACAATGTTTTTTCTCTTTCTTTTGATGATAGTCTTTTCTTGTATTCTATTCTGTTACTGTTTCATTCATATTAATATTCTATTTAGCTTTCTCCTATCTCTTTTTTATATCCTTATTGAATACATACTCACTATATTATAAATAATCAACGTAAAGAAACTAAACTTCTATTAAAAAACTAACTATTTCTTAACATAAAATAAGACAATTGCATTAAAATAGTTCAAGTAAAAGAAAGCATATAAAAAGAAGATTTGTATTTTTATGACATGAAAAAAAGGTCAATGAACGTATTGTATGCATAAGAAGATATCTTATATATAATGTATGGTTATTTAAATAACAATAGCAATTCACGTTCTATGAATAATATCTTGTGATGGTTTCTTATTCTGATAATAAACATCTCCTTCTTTTCCTATTAACGCTCCACAATTAGAACACTTATGCTCACTAATAGAATTAATAATAGAATTAGCATTATTCTTTAGTAATAGAGAGATATAAATGTTACATATATTCTTTGTTATATATTTTATATATATATATATATTATTTATTATATATATATATTATATATTATATATACACAACTTTACACCAATCACAAATAAGGAAGAATAATGAGAATGGACCAATAAGAAAGAAGAATACTACTGTTAATAAAATAGTATATAATTAAGGTTATATCTATTATTGATAATACTCTTTAACATAATATATATATATGAATCTAAAAGATATCAGAAGAATCCTATTTTATGATTAATATGTGTTGTATTCACAACATCACAGTTATTACAATGAATAAATACACTCCTAATATATTATTTTATCATTTAGTTAAATGTATATTGAATAATTCTTATTTAAAAATTATGATATAATATAAATATTTACGATCGTCCAAGTGTGAGAGGATACTTTTCATTCATGGATTCTTGTTGAATAAGAACAACAGAATTATGAGAATTTTGACTTCTTGGAGGACCTTCTATAGGAATTGCTTCTACATACGTTTTTTGAGGTGCTTGAGGAACAACACTTTCGTTTTCCATAATTGGTTCACCTTGAGGTAATATTGGAACTGGCTTTGTATAAACTGGCTCTGAATTTCCTTGAGGTACAACATATACTTTAGTATCACCCATTTTCCTTTAAATTGATAAGATTGACTTTAATAGATCTTAGAAACTCTATAAATAGAATGAAAAAGATAATTGAATCTTGTGACAAAAATGTCTTTCTTTTTATATCCTTTGTATTCAATTTGCATCCATATAATTCTGAATATCATATCATACTTGTATATGATATAAAAATAATAGATCCCATGATATTTTGTAAAATATCCTCATTTAAAACTATTTTTAAATATATATGTGTATTCTGAGATCCATTACTTGTTCAATGAATCAGGATATAAGTTTTATATATATTTTAGAGTCATGATAAAAAGATTTTCTATTCATTATCCCATTTATTGTAAAATCAACAAAAAGAAACAACATATGTTTCTAAAAACTAGTTATTTGCTATTCACATTATTTTGTTTATGTTAATAAATGATATTCGTTAAAATTAAATAAAGTGACAGGATATAAATCAATTATTCTTTTAAGAAACCATTTCCATATTCTATAAAATAGAATTCTAATAATATAGACAGAGCATTTCGACAGAGTTTAATAAATGATTTATAATTTAAACAAGGATTCAAATGAAAATTTTTTTTTTAATTTTTTAAGAAGGAATGTGTTCTCATTTTCTGAATTCACATTATTGCAACTTTTCTTCTACTTAATATTCGGAAGAAAAGTCTGAAAGATCTGAATAGTTCTCCTTTTTATTAAACACAAAAACACTTGAATAACCAAATGAAGTTGTATATAGTATTTCCTTTTTATTTCAATAGATATAATGAAAACACAAATAGTTCTAGCTTTATTTTTATTTTGCTATGTATACGCAACAAATAAACCTAATATTGTTTTTATAAGTAAATGAGAAAACTTTCGACATATATTAAATCCTATTAGTTGCCGATGATATGGGTTGGAGTGATGCAGGATTTCGTAATAATGATCAGATCCATACTCCAACATTAGATTCATTTGTTGATAATCGTATTATCTTAGAACGTTATTATGCTCAAGATGTTTGTAGTCCTACTCGTGCTGTACTTATTTAATGTATTGCATATGTATATCAAATAGTCTATTTTAACTGGGCGATATCCATCTCATTATGGAATGCAACACAATGTACTCTTACCAAAACATGCTTATGGTGTACCATTGAATGAAACATATCTACCTTCTGTGCTAAAGGATTCTGGATATAATACTCATGCAATTGGTAAATGGCATCAAGGTTTTTATAAATGGGAATATACACCAACATTCAGAGGATTTGAAACTTATTATGGTTATTGGAATGGTGCTCAAACTTACAGTTCTCATATGAAACTTGATGGGTATATATATATACATATATATATATATATTATTTTATTTTTTTATACAATAGATAATTGTGAATTATGACCAAAAGAAAGGATCTGGAGTCGCGGTTATTATATATAAACAGTGGAAGTTATTACTTGGTCCTGCAGGTTGTCCTAATGGCTGACAGGATATGGAGGGAAAACAAATTAATCCTACAGATATGGGGTCTAGTATTTATTATATATTTATTATATATTTATTATATATTTATTATATATTTATTATATTATAAATATATAATGAATATATAATATATACATATATATAGAAGCTAAAACAGAGGAACAAAAAGAATTAATAAAACAACTTGGTTTTGGTGTTAATAGTATGCTACAACTATTTAATATTATAGATGATGAAGGAGAAACAAAAGAATGTAGTCCAGACTATAATGATGTATATCTATCTATCTTATATATATATATATATATATATATATATATATATATATATATATATATATATATATAATATTACTTTTATATATAGATTGTTGTATTATTATTAAATAAACTACTTGAATACAAAAGTATATAAATTCATTTATTATTATATTATAATTATTATCATTAGTATGAATATAAATAATATATATATATGTATATATATAGAAGGAGTAGTAGCTCCATTTGATCAGTGTGATGACCCTAAAGCTGATCCAGCCCTTCATAATAATACATGGGTACCGTGGGGAAGTCTGTAATTCTTATTAAAATAAAGAAGACATGATATATATTCTATCTATATATACTTGTACTACTTTGTAATTATTTATATATAGAATAGTTTTATAAATTGTATTTTTAACTTTTTTAGAATTAAGAGTACTTTTTATATTCACAAATTATTTTTATTACAATGTTGTTTTATCTTAATTATTTTAATTTAAAAACAGTTACGTTATCTTATGTCCTGTTTTATTATTATATCGTTCTCAAATCTGATTTATATCTTATTCATCATACAATAGAAATATGCATGTTTCAGTTGTAATAAACTCTTCTAGAATATTCTAAAATTAAAAAAAACCATTCTAAAAATTAAATACTCTTTAGCGTATTTTGTTTTTTATTTTAATATGTCGTTTAGAACTAATGTTTTAAATTCAAATACAAACTAAGAAGTATAGTAAAGAGTATATATATAAATAAACATCCCAAACAATCAAGAAAATATATATATATATGATAAACAATAATTGAAGAAAAAGTGAAAAAGAATGAAAGTTTATAGTTGCACCCAAATATATGATATTAGTAATATATATATAATGAATATATGAGTAAATTAATGATATATATATATATATTTAGAATTTATGTTTATAGAATGAAGAAAGCCATTGTTGAATAGAAGAAGAAGAAACTTTAATAATACCATTCTCTTCCTATATATATATATATTAAATAATAATAATCATAGTTACAATAATATATATATATACTGTATAAGAAACAGCAGGTCGAAGTTCTTCTTTTAGAATTCTTGTGATTCCCATTATTTTTTCATATTCTCCAGAAGTCGTGATTTCAACAGATGGATAGAGAACTGTAGGTCTATTATTAGTAACAAGATTTGTAGAAGTAGAATATGAAATAGAATTAGAAAAAGAAGAAGATGAAGAGGACGATGTGTAATTCTTTTTGATTTTTGAGAAAACAGAAAGAGTATTAAAACGTGAAACTGATAAGGGAATTGATGTATAATCAATATCTATAATATATATGTATATTAGAAATAGTATTTTAAATATATATGAATATAATATTGAAATGAATAATAATAAATAATAATAAATAATAATAAATAATAATAAATAATAATAAATAATAATAAATAATAATAAATAATAATAATATTATTATTATATATATATACATATAGTTCCTTTTCGTTTGACTTCAGGAATGACGTATTTAGTGACTGTGATCATTTCTCTTAATAGCCACAGGCCCTGTTCGCGCTGCTCGTCAGAGATATGACGACTTAAACATGAACGACTATATATATTATTAGGTTTATTTATTATAATGTTTATTATTATTAATATATTATTAATATGTTATACATATAGACTTATTATATTATCATTAAAAAATATTATTTATTATTATTAATATTATGATATACGTATCTACAGTTGTTTGTGCATTAATATCTTCTGATAATTGCATAATATAATTATATACACTACTATACACATTGGACTGGTCATATAGCTATATATATATAATAAACATTATTATTTCCTTATATATATACAGTAATCATATCAACGTAGACACCAATAGTAGGAGAGATACCTCGAGCACGCATATCGGTATATATAGCGATACATTTATCATACTGATGTAACTCCAATAAACTATATATATATATATATATATATATATATATATATAACAATAATAATAAATAGAATAAATAGAATTAGTAAAATAAGTAATAATTATAATAATAATAATAACATTATATATATACCTATGAATATAACATTGATAGGCTATATCATTCATTTGAGATCCCTCTTCTTCGAACTTCTCAAACACGTGGATACATTCATGATACATGTGACGACCTTGTATACCTATATATATATATATATAGAGTTATATAATAATATAATTAGAATTTAATATATTTTCAAAATTATTCTTTATTACTCATCCAAGAAAATATATAAAATAAAAAAATAATAATAATAATAATAATAATAATAATAATAATAATAATAATAATAATAATAATAATATATACCTGTAAGAATAGAAGCTACAATGGCAGGTGAAATGTATTTTCTCTTGGGTTCTACAAGTGTATATATATATAAAGCTGTTTGTAAATCATTATAATGAAATACACATTCTAAATAAGCACCTATATATATATATATATACAGTAAATAAAGAATAATTCACCAAAAAGAAAATAATAAATAAAAACATATATATATATACATAACAAAGGTTCACTTTTAGTTATATATTTATTATTAATTTCACTCCAAATATCTTTCAATTTATTTTCACAATTTCCCTCTTTTAAGGCTTTTAATGTATATACATAGGCATCTTCATTAAATTCTTCCTAGACATTATAATAATTATTATTATTATCACTATTATAATTCGCTATTATAATTAGAACAATTCATTATTATAATTATTTAGCGAATTATTACAATCACAATAAATATAATCAAATATATAATATATATACAGAGTCATGATATTTTTCATATATAAATAATGATAATCTCCATAAATGACGCGAATTCATATGCTTCATTATTTCATTAATTTCCTATAATATATTATAAAGATTATATATAAGTCTATTTATATACAATAGAACGAAGTTCTGTATTATTATCTAATAACATCGAAATAAGTTCGTAGAACTATAGAAGAAAAAAAATAATAAGCACTAATAGTGAATATATATAATAATAAAAATAGTTAAATACTCTAGAAACAGATGTTGATGTTTTAAAGAGTTGGAATAAAATATGAGCTTTATCTAATGCTTTCTCATTATTCTGCTTCATATTTTCTTGGTCTTCAGACTTAGTTTCCGTAATAGACACATCTTTTATGGAATTCTGAGGTTTCGAAAGAGAATTACTTAATCCAACTTTTGTAGATCGAATAGATATTCCTTCTTTCTTCAGATGCTCATTACTTACAATATCATAATATCGTAAACCAACGAATTGGCTACAAGCCCAAACTGATTTCGATGCAAAACTTGGTAAAGAGGAGGATCTACAAAGAATATTTGTATATCTCGATGCATTCTTTAGATTCTTTAGTATACTCAAACTCATTCACCTATATCTACAAAGAATAATTATTTTTATTACTAAATCATAAAACTCTGATTATTTTCTATTTCTTACTTGAAAGGAACAAAAAGTCGTGAAAGGCTTTTCGTTTTTCTAATCAAAACTTTATTATTCAATTTTGTCTAAAATACTCTCATATTTCAATATTATTTTAAGCATTCTTGTCAATCTTCATATAACTCATGGGTAAAGAAGCATTTCAAGTACATAAGCATATTAACAGAGTCTATTTAGAATATCAAGATTGTCAAAATGTATATAACGAGTTCTTAATATAATGTATGCATTGTTGCATACCTGAAAAAACAGTAAGAAAAATATTCAAAGTCATATTGATTGATTTCAAGATTATTTCCACTAATACTCTTTAGATTTTTCTAGAAACAAAACAGTGTTAAAGAAAGTACATAAATATAATTTTTTATTGCCACATTCAATATATTAGTTATAATCTTTTGACGGAAATGTACGTGTTTGTATAAAACTGGTCATTAACATATTAGATATGTATATATTATTTGCTTTTGTCTTTATACTTTAGTTTTATACTATTATCAATGTAACGGATGCAGTTTTTATTCATTTATACTTGTTGAACTACAAATAATTTTTCTTCATTGTTATTAATTATTTCAAATACTTAATTATTTATACATTCTTTAATGTGTCAAATAAATTATGAAGTTACTTCAGTTGATTATTTTTAAAAAAATTAAAAAAAAAACATTATTTATTATGTGGATAAAAGAAAATCACATTGAAATATAAAAAATAATAATATAAAATCAATATACTATTAGTATATTGTGAATAAAAAGAAAAAGAAATTAGAGATTGGAAGATATATTGTTTTTAATTGAATCATAATTATGATTCTCTGAAGAATTCTCATTATTTGTAATATGATTTTGATTATTTGAAGTTGATAAAGAATGAAGAGGAGGTACTGATAGATTATTCTTCATAGCTAAAAGAGAATGAATAAGAGATATATCACTAGAATTAACACTATACGGAGAATTAATTATATTATTAGTAGATTGAATATTCGATTGATTTGAAGGAGAAGGAGATGAAGTTGTTATTTGTTGTTGAATCGATTGACTACTAGAATTATGATGTTTTCGATGACTATGTTTATGTTGAATATGATGATGTTTATGATGTATATTTATAGGGGATTGTGATATTATTTTATTTGAAGGAACATCATCTGAAGGAGATACAATAGAATTCGAATCACAAGATATAGGGGAGTGATGATGACGATGGATATGACGATGATGGCGTCGATGATGACGAGGACTCTGTGAGTGATGATTCGATTGTTTTATTGGACTATTTATGTTTGTAGAAGAAAATAAGTTCCATATATTCTTATTACTTTGAGTAATGTCCATAATATTATTCTCTTCATTTAAAGAATTCTTATGATTATCATTATTGTCAGAGTTATTATCTATATCTATATTCATATCTTGTGAATTATAACCATGTTTATCATTACTTTTATTATAATCATTTATATTTATGGTCTCTAAATCTATAATATTATTATTTCTATTTCTTTTTTTCTTCTCTATAATAGAATTAGTCTCTTTTGAAAGAGGATTTGTATGTATATCTCTTTGAAGTATTTCATTATAAGATAAAGAATCTTGTCGACAAGAACTATTCTCATATGACACATCATCTAAAGACTCATTATCATTATTCTTCGAATTCTTTTGTAACACCTGTTTGGTATTTAATATATGTTTCTTATTTTTTAAGGAATTCATATGTTGAATATCATGATAACATGATTTGGGAGAGTTAGATAAATATTTATTATTATTATTATTATTAACATTATTATTATTAACATTCTTATTATTAACATTATTAGCATTATTGTTAACGTTATTATCATTATTATTATTACTACTATTGTTGTTAACATTATTATTATCATTATTATTATTAACATTATTATCATTATTGGATGATAAATGTAATGTTTCTTTTGAGGATAATGTATTTTGATTATTCTTATTTATAGACGTTCTATGATTAGTATTTATTTGTTTTGAATGTATTTTTGAGGCGATAGGATTGGAAGTAGATGAAAATGGAGAATGGATATAAGAAGGAAAAGAGTCATCTATATTATGTAGATTATATGAGTGTTGCATACTATTAGAGGAATCAGAATGATTGTGATAAGAAGATTCTTCTTCACCCATTAAAGAACGATTTTTGTAAGAGTTTTCAATATCACTATTATCATCAATATCAATATCATTATTATCATTACTATCATTATCAATATCAATATCATTACTATCATTATTATCATTATCAATATCAATATCATTACTATTATTATCAATATCAATATCATTACTATTATTATCAATATCAATATCATTATCACTATTATCATCACTATCAATATCAATATCACTATTATCAATATCATTATTATCATCAATATCAATATCACTATTATCAATATCATGCCTACACATTATATTATTGCCACGTAAACTTGATTTCAACGAATTACTACCAGTATTCAATATATGTTTTGATTTCTTCTTATTGATGATACTATTATTCTTCATTTCATTCAATTGATCTATAGAATGCTTAGATTTGCTTCCTGCCACAGTAGTAGTAGTAGAATCATTATTATTATTATTATTATTATTATTATTATTATTATTATTATCATTATGATTATGATTATCATTATTATTATCATTTGTATTCTTTAAATTATTTGTGTTATGTAGAGCATGTGTAGCCATCATATTATTCAAATTATTCATATGTTTAACTATATCAAAAGACTTATTATTACTATTATCAATATCCATATATTCATCATTATTATTAATAAAAGGACTACGTATAATATCATTACTAGTTGATCTAGTTTTCTCCATATTATTAGATATATCACTATTATTTTTTTTCTTTATCTTACTTAAATCATGTTTATTAGGGTGTAAACGGTGATTTCTCAAAAATATATCCAACATATCCAATGAGTGTTGATCAGATTCCTCTTGATTATCTTCACTACTGAGATCATTTCTCTCTTCATTACTACTATCCGATGTGTCATGATTAGGGTTCACATGATCATGTGGATGATCAATCGAATTGAAAATAGAGAATGTATTATTATGATTATTTCTATGATTATGAAAAAAACTATTAGCATCATGCATATCATCATCATTACTATTATTCATAATATCACTATCATCCATAATATCACTATTATCATCATCACTTGTATCATTCATAATATCACTATTATTCATAATATCACTATTATTCATAATATCACTATCATCCATATGGTCATTAATATCATCGTTATTCATATCATGAAACAACATATCATCAAAAATATTACCAAATAACATTTCATCACTATCATGATAAAAAGGATTAATATGTTCACGAAGGATACTCTTGTAATAACTTGATTTCTCTATACGTATTCTTCTATTTGCATTATATATATCTTTATACTTCTTCTTCTGTTCACGATGAACTTTTTTTTGAATATCATAAAAAGAAGCATTTTGTTTTGTTTCTATACATTGAATAATACGATCTCGAAGAATTCTTTTTGTTTCTTTATTAATCTCTTTTAACATTGATTTTACATAAGAATTACTAAGCTTATGGGTAGTAGAATTCGAAGAATCATCTGTATCACGTGGAGAAATGTTTTCAATCATAGGTCGATGAGAATTAATATTATTGATTGATATAACAGGATTCATAGTAGAAGTAGAAGAAGAAGGAAGTAATGAATTCGATATATTCTCTTTGGTTGTAGATAGAGAGGTAAATAAACTATCATTATTATCATTATTATTATTATCATCACTATTATCATCACTATTATCGATATCGCCACAATAATCATCATCCGAAGTATCACTTGTAAAATGTTCATTAAATTTATTCAATTCATCTTCTAAATCAAGATGTTCTCTTATTACACGACGTAATAAAGAATTAAAAAATATTTGTTTATTCATTCTTTTTCTAGATTTTATATCTCTCATATCTTTAAAATCATATATTGGAGAGTCTGTCATCATATAAGCAGATCTATCCATAGTATCATTAAGATAATCCTGAATCTGATCGAATAAAGAATCTTCTTCTGTATTATAATAAAACTTACGTACTATATAATATATAGAGAGTAGTGGTATAATCAATAGAATCGAATTATATATATATATATATATATACTAATATATGCAAATTTAACTAAAGGCATGTAATATTGACGAATAACACCTAATAAAGGAATTATTATATACTCTAGATTCACATTTGTAAGAAGAGAACCATCAACTAAATATATATTTATATATCTATATATATTTATATATATACATCCATATGCAAAGAATTCAATATATCTAAATAGTCCTTCTCGTATTCCCGTGATTATCGCCTCTATTCTTTTAGAAATAGTAATAATATTCTTATCATGAGATAAGTCAGAAAAAATTTTTTGTCCATAAATAAAAGAACAATCTATACATATACATGAAAATATTTAATATATATGATAATTCTATACATATATATATATATACTAAATTCTAGTTTCTTAATATGTTTATTTTTGGGGTCTCGAAATATGTCGAATAATTGACTGAAGAACAAAGAAGAGCAAGGCATGTCTATAATATAGAATGTTATATATAATATATATAATTTAATAATAAGTATATTAATAATAATAAATATGAAAGTATAATTTGTAAATGAATATGATATATATATACTAACGAAAGATAATGATACTAGATTTTCAGGAACAGGATTAATACTTAAAATATCCCTTTGAAATTGTTCAACATAACTATTATTATCTACATATATATAGTTTTATAAGTATATAAATATATTCATATTTATATATATATACTTATAAAACTAAGAAATAATAATTTGGGGAAAGAATTTTGATTGATTCCCGCGGTTAATGAAGAAAGGAAATAATAGCTATCGTTGTCATTTGCAGTAACAGATTGAAATGGAGACCGATTGTGAAAATATTCATCTATATTTATATTTGTATATAAACATATATATATATATACATATATATATATATATATATATACCTTCTATAAAGTATAAATACTTGACAGATGAAAACACGTTTCGAGTAAATAACGATATAATTGTGGGAACAATGTCCTGACAACATTTTGCATCTTTATAAAACAAACATAATAATATATATATATATATATATATAATTAACAATTAATATGATAATACATAATTGATTTAGAATAGAATATAATATATATATATATATATATATACATTTCTTATAAACAGAATCTCCATGAGTAAATGCGTCTTCTCTCATTTTCCCAAGTGTTTCTATATATTCACATTCATATGCATACACATTATTACAAACTATATATATATATAATGAGATATATATATATATATATATATATATATATATACAATGTATTTTAAGTGTATCTAGTTGTTTAAAATATCCCTGTTGAAGGAGAGATAAAGAGCGGGAAATTGAATGAATAGTATGGTTATCAAGAGTTACTATATATATATATATATATATATATATATATACAATAGAGTTCTAATTTTTCAATATTGCACAATTCTCCTTTCTGAATAAGAGTAATAAACTGTTTATAGTAATCCATACACCCTATATATATATAATTAATGATTCTATATAATAATATACATGTAGGTTTGAAAACGAATGTTTTAACAGATTTGAGAGACATCTTTTCAAGAGGAAGAACATGAATATGTCCCTCTGGTATATCACATACTGTTGAATCTATATATTATATTTATAAGGAATAACATAGATTGTAATTGAAAATAAATAGTATATATATATAATAGATATATAGAATTGATATATATATAAATATATATATAATTTTAAAATCTATATATACTAACTAATTTTAAAGTATCTCCAATAAATAAACGATTTTCATTTATATATTTTATTAATATATCCAAAGAAGAATTAACATTTGTTGTATAATCTATATAAATAATATTAATATTAATAATAATAATATATATATATATATATATATATATATATTAGATTACCTAGAGTAAAATCATTTATAAATAATTTGACATTTTTCTTTTCATATAATTGAGTAATAAAACTAATAAACAGTTTTTCCATAGTAGATTCTAAAAGAATATATATATAAGGATATATAAGAATATATAAGAATATATATATATATAAGAATATATATATATAAGAATATATATATATAAGAATATATAAATATATAAGAATATATATATATAAGAATATATAAATATATAAGAATATATATATACCTTGGATATGGACTTCTTCAAGATGAGGGAAGGAGGTGTGAAATGAGCCACAAATATAAGGAGTATAAGAATGAATATCTATATATTATTATATTAGTAACATAATAGTAGCAGCTGAATATAAAATATTATTATATTATAATTGTATTTAAAAGTTAATATATTTAAAATAATAACAATAATACTACTAATAATAATAATATATATATATACTTAGGTAAATAACTTTAACCATTTGTATATAGGGTTCATTTAATAATCTTAATTGTTCTTTTAATAATAAATTCCTTGTATTCTTATCTATACCCCAAAGATGACTATTCTCTAAACTATATACATCTATAAAGATATACATATATATATAGAAAGAAATATGTATTAGTATATAGAGTATATTATATATTTACATAGAATAATATGTAAAGAAATGTATATATATATAACAACTAATAATTATTAAATAAGGAATATTATCAATAAACAATATATATATATAAGATTACCTAAATGTAGTGTTTCTAATAATGAATAATACTCTTCTTTATATATATCTGTTAAATAGTGAACAGTTTCAGAATCGAACGAACTGAAAGCAGAATCATCTATTAAGATATTATTAAAAACTATATATATAGTAAAATGTAGTAAAATAATGAGAATGTAAAAAAAATATAATAATAAGAAATAAATTTAATAATAATGGCACCATTATTTTTATAATATATGAATATATAATGAATAGATCAATATAAATTATATATATATATATATATATATACAACTTAGTTCAATATATATATCTTTTAAAAACATATAATGCTTTTTTTTCATTAAATCTATAAATTTTGGATTTATACCTATCAAACAATTATCTATATATATTATTATTATTATTACTATATATATGATGTTATTATCATATTCTATACAAAAAATATATATTTATATACATATATATTCTTGCATAAATAAATAAATATATATGTATATACATAGACAAATATATATCTTATAATTATTAAATAAATATGAATAATATATATATATATATATATATATATATATATATATATACGCACACGTATGTATTCAATATATGCATCCATCTGAAGATCTTCTAAATATAATACTACACTCTCATCATATAATCCTTGTCTATATATATATATATAATTAGTAGTGAATTCATATATAGACTAATATATATATATACATAGAAATTCCATTAATATAGAAATTTGAGTATTTATCTATATATATGTATTATATTAATAAGAGAAAAGAAAAAAATTACATAATATCATTATAATAATATATAACAAGAATTATTATAATTTATTATATAATAATAAACATAATAAATAATAATAATAATAATATTAATAATAATAAATAATAATAATATATTAATAAATATATATATATATACATAAAGGATCGTCATGTGTCCCTCGTTTAAGGAAGAAAGTGATTGTAAACACGTCCGGTCTGAATGAACCCTCTTTATGAATAATATATAGAGAATTATATATATATATATATAAAAGAAAGAGATAGAAAGATAAATTTAAATAAAATATATAACATATTGAATAAGTGATATCTAGCTTTATATAAGTATATATATACTAATAAGGTTTATTGACTTCACTTTTGGGAATATTTCTGGGATTTTCATATTTAGATAATTATTAATGTTATTTGAAGAATTTAAATTTCCAAATGACTTTGATTCATCAACTATATTATCATTATTAGTTAATAATAATATAAATAATTCATAACCATAATAATCATAATAATCATAATAATCATAATATAATCATAATAATCATAATAATCATAATAATCATAATAATATATTATTAAACATAATAATAAACATAATAACACTATATATACCTCTTGATAAAAATGAATGTTCATATTTTAAGAAAGGAAAGGATATAAACATTCCCATAATATTAATACTACTTATATAACGTTTATAATAACTTAAAGTGATTAATAAATCATTACTCAAATAATCTATATATATATATATAATTTAAAACTGATAAAAATTCAAAAAAAAAACTTATGAAATATTATTTTTTATTAATAAATAATTTCATTAATATACATATATATATATACTTGGACTATAAATACACACAGGTAATTGAAAATCAATTAATTCAAAAGAATCAATTCGATATGGAAAAATAGAATACGAATCATTATATGGATATATTTTTATATTATACATATCACAAATCCTTTGAAATCGATATCTAAATTCTGTTGAAATTTGTGCTTCTAATTGAATTTCATGAGGAAAAAACGTAATTAGACAGTCTTGGAAATAAGATAATGTTTGATCAGAATATTTCAAAAATAGATTTGTTTTGGATTCATAATCTGGGTCTTGTTGCATTTCTTTAAACAAACCAAGAATAGTAACCAGACACATCTGTGGGTAATCAACATACCAGGCCAAGTCGTCTTCAGCAAAATTATCTTCGTTCTTCATTATATCTTCAAATAAAGAATCTGGATGACAATCAAGAATATCCTGTGGAACATCAATGACCGTTTCATCCTGAAAAAGAAATTTAACTACATAAATATAATATAAAACCTTCAATTTCATTTATCAAATAATATACCCATTTATTTATAGATTTTGAGCGAGAAATGGATCTGTTACTGATAAAAAGCACTTCTAATGTTTTAAGTAAATAATGCAACATAATCTGAATAGTTTATATACTAAATATGTGATTGAATTAAAAAATAATAATGATTATGTGATAAAAAAAATATAAAAAAACAAAAAAAATAAAATACTCTAAATCTTCTCAAGTTCAAATATAAGGCTATCACAATCTTATCTTCTATGCACAACATTGTTAGTTTAAGCCATATCATTACTAAGATAGATGAATATTATTCTTTTGACGTTTCATAAGAATGATATGTGACTTGATGTATCATAATTTCTTGAATATCGTGTCTCTATAAATATACATATATGATTTATATTGATTGAATAGCATTCTTTCTTTCGAAAAAAACAAATCTACATTTTTTCTCCTGAATTCCTGGTTTTAGCTTACTCATATATGCGTATTATAACATATGTTTATTGTTAATATTTTTTATATATATTTAAACGATTCTTATTCGTTTATATGTTATTAGATACATTAATGAGGTAATAATTTAATTTATTTATCAAATTGAGAATTCACATTATTTAGTAAAATAATAATAATTATTATTATTATAAAGAAGTTCTCTAAATTTATATAATTCTAGTAGAACATATAATATGGTGAATTCGTGTAAATAGAAAAAAAAATAAATCTTAACACAACAAATTGTGAATTGGAGTATTATTATTCATATTTATATAAACATATAATAATAATAATGGAAAGATTAATAAAATTAATTCATTGAGATATTTTATTATATATAATTTAATTAATATGAGATGATATTCCACAATAAGAAACAGAAGTATCATAAACAGAAGTCACTTGACTTGATTGAGCATAATCCATTAGTGTAGTTGTCATAGAATAACCTGATTTCTTAATAAGATGAAGGTATATCTATAGAAACAGAGAACATAGGTTATATATATAATAATATATATAATAATAATATACATAATATACATATATATATAATAACATATATATTATAATAATTAATATATATAATTCTATATATACAGCGATAGGATTCTTGCCACAAATAGTATTTTCATATTCATCAATATAATCATTAAAACCCTAATAAAACAAATAATATACATAATATTAATAAAATAATAAAATATATTATAATTATATAAATACTTTAGCATCATTATTACATATATATTGAGCTCCTAGTTTATCAAGCCATTCTATAGATTCATATATTTTCCCTTTACTCTTATTATATAATGTATATTCAAAGTCCATTCCCCAATGACAGAAATCAGAACTGATCACGAATAATGTATTATCATCTTTCATATAGGGTAATAATACACTATATACAGAGGGAGATAATATATAGTTTAAGAAATATCTTTATGTATATATGCTTATAGTATTTTAATATAGATATTTTAAATATATATATATGATTTTTTAAATAGAAATGATAATAATAATAATCATATATATATATATATATACTCTGCATATTGTTCTTGTTGTTGGTTCGTAATGTCACCAACCATAATAAATATACACTTAAATTCATTTGGAATCGCATATTTTAAGAATGGAAGCATTAATTCTAAACTAAACAATAATTATATATATATATATATATATATATATATACCTATGTTCTTGTTGTTCCACTTTCATAGAAGCCGTCTTAAATAGATTCTATATATATTGATATATATATATTATTAATTAAATTTATACAAAAATTAAAGAAAAATAATTTTTATAAATAGAAATGAAATATTAGCAAATTAACAATTCTTTTGAATATTTCATATATTCATATATAAAAAGCATACAGAAGATTTTAATTTATTAACAGCATCAACATCTACTTTTATATTACCAAGGGGACATTCCAACTCTGTAGCTTGAGTTAATAAGCATGAATCTGTGTAATAACGATGGCAAGGTCCTAATACGATGACTCGATCATAATGTTTTCCGAGAATTGTAGAAAAACCCTTAGAAGCTACTGGTGCTGAGTAGGTATAACCTGCGTGAGGAGAAATAATTCCTTTGACTATTTTTTCTTCAATAAGAGATTTGTCAAATTTCTCTATAAATCATTGTTAATACTTTCACATCAAGAATACAGTCTTACTATCAAAAAGAGATATAATTTCTTTTGCTGTTCCCGGATACCTAATTCATTGTAACAAATGCATATAGTAAAAAATACCAAGATCCACAAAATGCGGCTCGACGTATAATACTTTGCATAATGACTAAATAGCAACTATATCAAAAAAAGTAACTAATATCGAAAAAGAAGAAATTATTATTGTTACAAAGATGGAACTAGCAAAAATTTCTGGAAATTTGTCTACAAATTAATTATCATGGGAATAAGAAGTAATTAAGTATAAATATATATATTACCGTGAATAGGTGTGTAGATTTATTTTTTTCAAAATAATAAGAAATATTGCTTCATTGTAATAATAACAAATGCTCGTATGTTCATTCGCTTGCGTGAGAACTTATGAAAACAAATTATTATCATTTTATGCCAAAAAGTAGTTGAAAATGCCTTTATCAGTCTTGCTGATTGAATAAAAATAAAATATTTTTATGTATTATAAATTTGCATATTGAAATAATATTTTAAAATCTTCTTTGTAAGGCATTCAACTGAGAAAACGATTTCAAATTCTATTATAATAAAAAAATAATTGATATTCATAAACGGTAATAGTTATATATGAAACAACATTTTAAAATACCATATATATATTTAAATATGACAACAAAATTTGTATTTAAAAAAGAATATATAATAAGAAACAATCAGTCAATTTTCAGTCAGAATAATTCTTTTTCAATTTGACTCATTTCAATACATTTATTAATAATAAAAATATAGCTATGGAGATTGAAAAGAAGTATATAAATTGAGAATGATCATATAAATGAATTTTAAATAGTTTAAATGATGAAGTGAGCGCTAAAAATGAGAAAGATGTTCAAGGTTTTCCTTGGGTTGAGAAATATAGACCTACTGAATTCGAAGAGATTGTATCTCATGATGATATCCTTTCTACAATTAATAAATTGATTGAAAATAAGAAATTACCACATCTTCTATTTCATGGTCCACCAGGAACAGGAAAAACAACAACTATTTTAGCTTGTGCTCGAAAGATGTATGGTTCAAACTATAAATCAATGACTTTAGAATTAAATGCTTCAGATGATCGTGGTATTGATGTTGTTCGTGATCAAATAAAAAACTTCGCAGGAACTCAGAAACTCTTTAGGTATATTGAATAGATAATTTTTTTTCTATAATAAATATAAATATTATTGATTATATTATATATAGTTCAGGTGTTAAATTGATTATATTAGATGAAGCTGATAATATGACAAATGTAGCACAATTTGCACTTCGTAGAAGTATTTCTATTGTTATTTTTTTTTATTTATTTTTTTATTTATTTTTTTTTTATTTTATTTATTTATTTATTCTATTGATTTTTATTGACTTTTTTCATTATTAATCTTTATTATTATATATACTATTATATATATATATTAGTTATTGAGAAATATAGTCAGAATACTCGTTTTTGTTTAATCTGTAATTATGTGAGTAATATTATTCCTGCACTTCAAAGTCGTTGTACATATCCTTCTCTATATATTATATATGAATTTTATTCTGTTTATATATATATATTATTTTATTATTATGAATATATTTTATTGAATAATAATTGTCCTTTATTTATTGACTCGCTTCCGTTTCGCACCGTTAAATGTCACAAAAATACGATCTCGTGTCGATACAATTATTAATCAAGAACAGTATGAAACTTATAATTCAATTGGCCCTATTTATTTTATTTTTCAATATTTATAGTATATATACTATGTTCTATATAGTATAAATATTACAGAAGATGGTATCAACGCGTTATTAGAATTATGTGAAGGAGACATGAGAAAAGTCATCAATCTTCTTCAAGTATATATATTTATTATATTTATTATATTTATTATATTTATTATTCTATTTATTATTATTAAACTTATTATTATAACCATATATAGGCAACTCACATGGCTTTTCCTATAGTAAATCAAGAGAATGTATATTTATGTTCAGGTTCACCTTCTCCCGTGATTATTCAAAGTATTATGGATACTTTATTACAATCCTCTTTCAATGAAGCAATGAAGAGTAATATTTATAGTTTTCTCAAAATCAACTTATTTATATTTATATATATTATTATTATTATTATTTTATATATAGAAATATCAGAAATCAAAGAATCACATCAATTTGCACTTCAAGATATAGTTCCATTAATTAGTAAAAAAGTTCAACAATTAGAATTACCTCCTCAAGTTCAAATCTATTTATATAAACAACTAGCAGATCTAGAGTATATATATATATATATTGTTTTATATATAATTATTTATGAATATATACATTTTTATACTATTCTATCTATTATACTAGATATCGTCTTGCTTCTTCATGCCAAGAGTCTATTCAATTAGGCTCTCTAATCAGTATATTTATCCTTTCAAAACCTATGTTAGAAAATAATACACTATAAATATGTTGATATTATTATTCATATGTTTTATTTTATATGAATTATGAGTTTTTTGTTATATATTGTATATTGATATGAATAGAATGATAACTGATTATAATATATTTTTACTTTCTAATTAATTAAGAATATTTCAATGATTATTATACATATATACAAAAAAGTATTTATAAGAGTAATCAATATTGAAATATGTTTTTAAAATATTCATTTTATAGTTATTTAGATTCCTTTCTATACTAATCACAATGTTCTATCTCTTTAATAAGCAGCAATCACCATTTATGCAAATTTTTCATTATAATATGAATATTTTTAATCAAAATTTTATGAATTATAAATTATATTATTTCTTTAATATTCAAAATAGCAATAATAACGTTCAATACATATAAAAGCACGGATAGCATCATATAAAATCAGTTATAAATCATTCAATATACATTTATTTGAAGCAACCCGTATTTTATCTAAAAATTATATTGAAAAATAAACTTTATATTGATTATATATCACCAAACTACTCAAAATATGAAAATTTTTTTTGCGTGAGAAAAATACAATCTTCACAGTAATCATTCAGAATCCCGTTGGAAATATGTAAAAACATATAAAATTTGTTTTTCATTTATTATAAACAATAAACACATTTAAAATATTCTAGATATCTCATTCATATTCTGAATATTAAGTAAATAGATCTGTTATCTTAATCAAGCCAACAACATAGATTTCGTATCTTCCTGTTGAAAATCTGTTTCAATAGCAGCACAAAATATCTAGAAAATTCACATCAGCATATATATGTGTGGTAATGTGGCCCATCTGAATCTGAATATAAGTGACATATGATAATTGAGTATTCAATTCCATTTATCGCTATTTCATTTACATAATCTTATTAAAAATTGCATTGAATCGCTGCAAACACTCTCAATTCATGATTATACTAATATATATAAGAAAAATATAATGTTTTTTCGATTTCTGAAAAAGGATATATATAATAATGATGATTCTTTCATTCCTTCAATGTCAGCCTATTATTATGATTCATTTGACAAGATAAAAGGATTTGAATTGGATATACGAGTGTCTGTTCTTTACATTTGTTGTTAAATTAACTAATAATATTGTCTATAATGTCGTCAATAGTATATAATTATTTTAAATGAATCTATTATTATCATGTAGATTGTTACTGACATTGAATTACACAGTCTTGATGAAGCAGCAAATGTATTTTATTATTATTATTATCGCATAAATAAATAAAAATACATTAGTTAAATCAAGAAAGGAAAATATTAAAGAAGAAGAATGTAAGAAACGTTAATAAATCAAGTATATATATATATAAATAGTAAATAAATTATTCATGTAGTTGATAGTAATTCTTCGTCAATTAATTCGTCTCCCAAGAAATCAGCATGGAATACAGCCTATCATATATGTGTTCTAAGTTATTTATTTGGATTAAAAAGTAATTTATTTCTCTTATTTCCTAAAATATTGTTATTAATATTTATATATATATTTATAGAAAATAAGAGATATGTTGGTTTGCTTAGTATTTTTAGTTCAATGTTTATGATAGCAGTATATATTGATTTTTTTCATTTATTTTATTTATTATTCTTCTTATCATTATTCTTCTTTCTAATATTTATAAACAATTGCTATTTCTATATAATTTATATAATAATAACATAATATGTATATATATATAGATATATATTGTATTGACATTCACTGTTGGTTCATGTCCCTTGTCTCTATATACACAATCACATACTTATTTACCTTGTTCTACAAACTATCAATGTCAAACAGTATACTATATAGATCAAGATAAAGTAGAAGAAGTTATTTTACCTGAAACTGGAACAGAATATAAATATTGTGACCTTCAAGCAGGTGGATATTGCAGGTATATATTTATCGTGCTCTATATATTGTTATATTGATATTGATACATATTAATTATTATTATATATAATGATAAAAAGAATAAATATATATTATTTTAATTAATATTATTCTATTATATTACTATTATTATTCTATATAGATATAAGAATTATGATTCTATTTGTTCATCAATTTTCTCTACAATCACACTTGGGGGTCTAGAAACAGGAAATGTATCTATGTCTTATAAGAATATAGTTATGTAGATAGTTAAAAATATATTAAATGTAGTTATATATATTATTAAAATAGATGTCTATTTCTTTATATATATATTAATGTCTTTTCTTTATCATTCGATCACCTTCTTCATCTTATAGTATTATTATTATTATATTATTCTTTAGACTCCTTCTCGTCCTCTATCTCTATATACATATTCATGGTACCATTTGAATCTATTCCATATATTCACAAATATACTATTATATATACCTCTTTCAATATCTATGGAATCTATTACTTCAACTCTTCTTTCTATTCCGATTCATCTGTGTACATCTCTCAGTGGATCTCTCTTAATTTTAACTCTATATAAATATAATACTCTAGTTATTGGCTGTAGTGCCATTGTTTATGGATTCATCGGCTTTATTTGTATTTTTAGGGTATCTATTAATGGCTTTTTATATTAATATATTCTTATTTATTAGTATTATTCTTATTCATTCATTTACTTTTGATTAATATTATTTTTTATATTGATATATTCTTATTTATGAATATCATTCATATTTATTAATACAATATATATATATTTATTATGAATCACAACCACTATTATATCATCTATTTCATATTATTATAATATTTTTATTTCTATAGTTATTCAACCCTTTGTATACAATTCACTATTTTTTATCGATACTACTATTTATATCTGTTTGCATATCCTTCTTTATTGAGTATTATTATATAACTGGAGTCTCTACAGAAGGTCATGTATACATATTATATATATATATATATATATATATATATATATATATATAATACTTTATATATATATATATAGATTGGTGGATTTATTGGTGGAATTATTCTTGCTTTTATGTATACAACAATTGAAGACTATACTAATTGTATATTCAATTATCTATATATAACATATTCATAACTATTATTCTATTTATTTCATATATATATATAGTAAAAAAAGATTATGAACAGTATCAAATGTATTGGATTCCAAAAGTTATTGTGAACTTCCTCCATAAGTATATTAATATATATATATATAATGATATAATACATGTGTTGATATATTATACTATAAATGATATATAGGACTAAATGGTATTTTAGATCTCTCGGTTGGCTTTTATTCTTCATTTATTTCTGTGGATTAATATCTTTTCATTTAGTCTATATTATATATACATATTAAATATTATGTATTTTTCTTAACAATATACGCCTTCTATCTCAAATTAAAGAGGAAAATATAAGAAATTATTAAATATACACTTATTGGTATTTACTTATATACACACAGTGTCATATGTATCCTTAAACTTATTGTTATATTACATATCAATTCTGTTTTTTTAAGTGTTTTTTGACTGTTTAAACTATACATATATTAATTCTAATAGAGGTTCTTGTCTTGTTATCTATCATAAATACATTAAAGAATTAATAGAATGAAAAAGGTTATATGAATCATAAAAACTGAATGTCAACATAGTGTAAAAACTTGTAATGTTCATATATCACAGTAAACACTAAAGCAACTCGATATCGAATTATTATACATAGATTTACTCATATAATATAATTCTATTAATACACTATAAAATCATATACTATAATCAACTAATTCATGAATACAGAATTCTGATTATTCTTTCAATTCAAATATATATACATATTTATTATAAAATATTATAAAAATATTTTAATCAATCACCATTCAATTAATTATCGTTTTCTAATTAGTCTTGCTAGTACAGCAATCATTTTGTTTATTAAAAAATATTTTCTAGAAGATAGCATATGCATCAATCGTTGGAATATCAATTGGGTAGCTCAACAGTATTCTTATTTCGTTAAGAAGCATAATAAAAAAGATGGATCATACAATATATATACCATTTTATATTAAATCTTGCTTATTATATTGAATTAATACTAGAATACTATTGCACACATCTTTCCAACATATCTGTATTTATATTTCTTTTTGATATACGCATTAACAAATAATAATTTTAGTATATCAGAGACTCCACATCAAGTAGTATTATTTGTGACGCCACATTAGTATCCGATAACGAAATATTATATTTCTTTATATATAGCAAGTTATTTCAGAGAAATCTTAGAATCAATCTAACCAAAACTATAATCGTTTAAAAAATTGAAATTACAGTTCTAATAAATGAAATAAACGTGATAAATTTTATTCTTTTTGATTACACTGTTTTTCCTTAGGATGAGAGTATTCACATTTTCAGATAACGAAGAAGGCATTGAGGTTGAAGAGAGTGTGTTGGATCTATTTTGTGACTCATATTTGTATCAATTACATCATGATTCAGATTATAGCTCCGATGAACCTATTTATATCGATCACACTTCAGATCAGTTCGATTCCATCTATGAATATATGAAAACAAAAAAAATCGTTGATGTTAATAGTACTAATTTGGAAACAATAAAACGTCTCTATGATGATATTCTTTTCTATGGACTTCCAATACCTGACGTGTGGCTGGAATCGGAATTGGTTTCCGCTTTTCAATCATTTGTCAATTTCATTACAAGTCAAGGTGGTTTTGTAAACGTTGATGCAGAAATAAAATCATCGAATAATTTCGAAATGATATTTTCCAAAGAAATATCTATATCTTTTCAAAGTATATAGATAATCAACATTTTTTTTATAATTATATTATGATAGATGTTCATCTTAAGAGCAAGAATTTGACGACTCTGATCAATTATTTAAGGATATTCAATCATTTTACACTTAATAAATTAGAATTAATTAGTATTTCTATTAATATATTTTTGTTTTATCTATATATATATATATATATATATAAATATATATATAAGCAATATTTTATTATTATTATATAAATATATTAAATAGATTGTTTTCGTCAAGATTCTGATTTTGAATTTCTTGGTAAATTAGCAAATCTGAATTGTGTTCATTTAAAAATCCTCAATCTTTCAAGTATATATATATATATAAGATATATGTATATTATATTAGGAAATACTTTTTCGATTTATTCCATGACTTTATTATGTTCATTGCTCCAAGCATCAAGTAAAACATTAACTGAATTATATCTTGACTGTATATATATATACTCTTTTATAGATGTGTTACCTCAATAGTAACGCTATATAATTATTATATATATTTAATATATATATATATATATATAGATTGTTTTCCTGATGCAGATGTTATTAATAAATTTTTGTTGAAGATTATATATAATACTACACTTGAAGTTCTCTCTCTTAAAGGAGCAAGTATATATATATATATATTCTATTTATTATTTATTATTTCTTTTAATATTTCTTCATTCCTCTTATATATATAGATAGTGTAAAATGCTTAACAATGTGTGTCAACAACTATCTAATTATTCCTTTATTTCAACATCTATCGATCTTTAATATTCCAATAACTTCATGTGAATTAGACATATTTAGATTCTGTGAGGATCTCTGCGATGGATTTCTCCCTCTCTTATCTATACTAGATTTAACATGTATATTTATAACTATTCTTACTTCACTATATATATGTTTTTTTTTTTTTTTTTTTTTTTTTTTTGCTTTATTATTATTCATTCAATTGGTCATTAATTTGTTTATATATCTATGAATATAATTTCATATACTGCATATATATAGCTTGTCCTTTATTCTATGAGAATCGACATAAAACTATTGTTACTGTCCCTCGTGAGTCAAAATGTACCCCTAAACTAGTCGAATACTTCTCTAAAGATACCTGTAAACACATAACTAGACTCATTCTCGATCGTATATTACTATTATTCATATATATTTAATATAATTAATGTATATATATACATAAATTTGTTGTTTTCTATTTTTTAACTTCATTATTATCATATTTCTTCTTGATATTTTTCAACATAGATGTATATTAGTATTTATTTATATCTAAAAGTATTTATATATATACATAGATACCAACGTTCCTGATTCCTTTTTTGATTTGCTTGTAACAAATTTCTATGTAGATAATATTATTGAAGATATATATATATCCAGTATTTCTTATTATCTATTCTCTCTTTCTATATATATATATACAATTATCTCTATTACTTATATTTTTATACTATATATATATATGATTATCTTCTATTACATGTTTACTCTATACATATTCTCTCTCTCTTCCTCTAGAAGCTGTTCTCTCTCCTCACTCCTTCTTTTGTTTATCAGAGATGTATATGAAGATGTCACTTCTTAAACATATTAATCTTATACATGTATCATTAGATGCAGAAGGTATTCAATATATATATAATTATATCCATAATACTCCATCAAATAATATTGAAACTATCAATCTATCCAGTATACATATATATTTATATATTATGAATACTAACTATATCTCTATCTCTATATATATAATATAATTATATAGATTTCTTCTTATATTTTAGTATAGCATCTTTCATAATATATATATAGATAATAATTTGGACACTTCGTGTTGTAATATTATATTCGCGTCGTTAATTCATGACGAATGTCCACATCTGACGCATCTTATTCTTGATGGTATATATATATATATATATTATATATATTATATTTATTTAGTTATTCATTTTATTTGATTTATTTTATTTATTTAGTTATTTATTTTATTTATTTTATTTATATTCCTAAATAATTCCAGTTATTCTAGTATTTGATAACTATATATCTATATATATATAATATTAATTATACTAAATTATTTTATTATATCTAAATGAATGTACTATAATTACATGAATATTCTCTATAGACTGTAAGATATCTGATATAAGTATATCATATTTAAATAGATTTAAGTTAGAATCATCCAGTTTAAGTCTTAAAGTACTTTCTCTTGCAAGTATATATATATATATATATTATTATTATTATTATTATTATTATTATTATTATTATTATTATTATTATTATTATTATTATTATTATTATTATTATTATTATTATTATTATTATATATTATTATTATTATATAGATAACGGTCTTCGTGATGAGTCTTGTATTTATTTAAACGAATTTTTATTTTCTGGAACTCTTCAACATATTCAAAATCTCAATTTAGCTAGTATACTATATATATATATATTCTAAATTAAATGATTACTTTATTAATACTATATTTATTATTATTATTATTACTACTATATATAGATAATCATATACGTGATAAAGGTTTATTAAATCTGTTGGGAGGGAAAAACTTGGGGAATTTATTATTTTGTGATCAACTTCGTTCTATTAATTTAGAAAATAATGCTCTGAGCTTTAATTCGTGTAAACATTTAATGGAATTCTTTTCGAACTGTGAATGTGACAATAATTATAATACATTACACATTAATAATAATAGAATAAAGGACAAGGGCTGTAACATTATTTCAGAGTTAATTTCTCTACCTAATATTCATATTCAATGTCTTTATTTACAAGAGAATAGTATTGGTCCAGATGGCATGTTATATTTATATAACAGTTTATTAACTCATTCTGTCTCTATTCTCAATCTACAAGGTATATATATAATTATATTTAATATAATTATTATTATTATTATTAATAGTTTTCTATATCATAATTTATTACTATTACAATTATATATAAAGATAACGAAATACAGAGTGATGGTGGTACATTATTATGTTCTCTTTTTGAGAAACATTGTTTTCTAGAGTTAACGGAATTAAATATATCAGGTTGTAGTATTGATGAAGAACAAATGAAGTCTCTTTTAAGTATAATTACTACAGAAACAGCTCCTCAACTTCGTTCTTTATATGTTACAAGTATATATTTGATTATTCTGTTTTTTGTTATTTTTACTATATATAAATGTATATATTTATAAGTATATAATTTCTTTTCTTTTTTTTTGTGTTCATTTATATATATTGATATAACTTCTATAGATAACAATATTTCTGATGCCATTATATCTTCATTTATTGACGATATGAGTGAAACTATTCCCTATTTAACTATATATAACTAAATATATTGTAATCAAACGAGTATGAAAGATATTGTTATCTTCTTTTTTTTTGTATTTTACTATTAAAGAACTAAAATATTAGTTTATATATTATTTTTTTAAATTTTAAAAATATATACTTATTTAACGAGAAAAGAATAAAAATTAGATTTTAATAAGATATAATAACTCTAATATTAATAAAATGTAACTAAACAGCAAATATTTTCTAACAAAAACAGCTTTGAACGCATAATACCAATAGAAAAGATGAATAATATTAATAAACCTCTTTAATATAGAATATACAAGTATTTCTTTGAAATATATATATATAATGATTTACATATATATAAGAGTATAAAAAGGCATACTGTTTACATATAAAAATGAATAATCATTTAATAAAAAAGAGAAATATAATAATATAAAAGGAAATTATTTTTAAAAATCTAAAAGAGTTGCATATGAATAATACTATATGTTCATGCTTATAACAAAAGATAGTAGATATATAAATAGGCTATTTGTAATGTATTTTAATATATTTATAATTGTATTGACTAATATATTGATATATAGTATGAATTAGAATTCTATAAAAAGAGTAACAACTGATAATACTCCGACAACAACAGAGAAAACCAGTAATAGCCAGCAAGATATAGTAAGGAAAGTAGAGAGTCTATAGAAGAAGAGAAATAGATATTTGAATAGAAATAGATATTTGAATAGAAATAGATAGTTGAATAGAAATAGATATTTGAATAGAAATAGATATTTGAGTAGAAATAGATATTTGAATAGAAATAGAGAAGTAGAATAAAAAGAGAAATAAAATAAAGAAACGAACTCTTTCAATAAGACTCATTGTAGTAGAAAGATATATTTATTTAAAGAATAAAATGATAATAAATGCATAAAGAAATTCAGAATACAATAATAAAATAATGATGATTTATATATTAAAGAATAAAACTATATTTATATAAATAAACATATACTAACATAATATATTAAAGAATAAGAATAAGAATAAAGAATATATAGTGAAACATACCTTAATAGTTTTTTGTGCTTGAGATATAAGCAGCATATAGCAGGGAAGGCAAAGCAAAGAAGTGTAGAAGCAACACCTATATATATATTAATAGACTTGTATAATAACATAAAATAGATCATTGAAAAAGGCACTGAGAAATAATATGTTTTAAATTGATATATATAGATAGCTTATTAAATGCAAAGAATTATTTATTAATAAAATATGATTTATCCTTATAATAGGAAATAATATATATATATATATATATACCTCCAATAAAATTGAAAACGACTGACAAATCATCGACAAGAGATCCCACAATAAGGCAACCTATATATAAGATATATATATTATTATATATATATATAATATATATAACATTCTATATATATTATTATTATATATATTATGTATAATATAATAAGCTAAAGGAAATAAATATAAGAAAAGAGTATATGAATATATTATTATTCTATAAAGTAGTTATATATATATATATATATATATATACAGAAAGAGAGTAAGAAGCTGATGATATAGTGACGAGCAATTTCACCTTTTGTCGTGGCCTTCTTTTCAGCGGCTTTTGTGCCCCAAATCATGGAAATAAGCGTAAATCTAGAAGAAATAATATATAGAGAGAGAGAAATATATATATAAATGAGAAATAACTAGGGTTAAAATGTAAATAATTATATTAACATATAAATAAATATAATAAATAATAAATATATTGAATAATATTTTGTATTCTAAAAAGTACATAAAAAGAAAATTTTGTTTAAATGAGAATAAGTAGAATTCATATATATATATATATACCTAGCAGGGAATATATTAAGAGGGAAAGCCATAATAATAGTAAATGTAATAGCAAAGAATCCAGCAATAACATAAGGTTCAGGAGTAGATGCAAAATTAAGTAGAATATTACCCTTAATATCATTTCCATAAGTAAGAAATCCAGAAACACCCATACAGATATATATAAGAGAAGAAATAGTCATTCCATAACGAGCTACAGGCTTCATCTCTATATATAGATATATATATAGATATATATATAGATATATATATAGATATATACAGAGAGAAAGAGAGGAAAAAAAAAAAATATATATATATATATATATATATATATTATTATTATTAATCTAATTATGATTACTACTATAATTATAAGAGATCATAATATATAAAATAGTTTATTGTTTAAGCATATAATATGAAAATAGGATATCATTTGTAGATGATTATGATAATATTTATAATATTATAATTAATAAATATATATACTTTTATCTTTATCATTTCCAAGTTCTGTTTGAATTTCATAAACATTAACTTGAGAAGAAAAAGCAAAGAGCATAATAGGAATAGCATTTAATACCTTTGAAGAGAAAGAAAAGGCAGGAATTGAATTAAATTTCTCAGCTGAGAAATTAACAATGCATAATATAATAGAGACTATAGCTAAATAAGTTACAGTAATGATACCAATAAAAGAAGAGAATCTTAAATTATCCATAGATCTTAATAAAGAAAGAGGAAGCATAAGAATAAGCCAGAAGAGAGATGTTAATAAATATTTATTATTCAGAATATCAGGTAAAAACCCGAATCCAATAACATTATCCATAATATCACGAATAGCAATAATATACCTAGATGAAGAAGAAATAATAGCATATGATAATTTATATATATATATATTTATGTATTTGTTTATTTATTTATGTATTTGTTTATGATATATACATATATATTTATATATATATACCCGATAGCAGTACCTAAACAGAAAACTAAAACACCAATATTAACAAAAAATAATGCAATTTTTCCAAATAATCCCAACTATAGAGAAAGAGAAATATATAGAAATAAATATAGAAAATCATATTAATCAAATATATAGAATAGTTCATATAATTCTATGTAATTTGAATATAAATATATAACATATATGAATTAAATTATAATAAGAAAAAATAAACGATGCAATATATATACAGCAAGTGATTCATATGAATCAAAATGAGAAGCTTTTCTAGCTAAAATCATGAGATCAATAGTGAAAACAGTAACAAAAGCACCTATAAGAAGAAGAATTGCACCAAGAGCCCAACCTGTCATTTGACAAGCACTTGCTAAAGATAATGCACCTGCACCTAAAGTAGCAGAGCAAAGATTAAAAGTAGCACCACGAATAGATCCAGGAGCAAAAAAACGAGTGAAACAATTAGGTGAAGGATGAGCTTCGAGATCTTCATCTTCCTTTTTTTCCTCAGTATCAATGATAATACTGCTATTATCAACTTTAACTTCGTCTCCCTTTTTCTCCTCAGAATTAGACTGAGTTAACTTTGATTCACTATTTAATTCATCAATTTCAGTCATACCTATACCTTGCATAACCTGGTCAGTAGTCATAGTAGGAGTTTGTTGAATCTCTACAGAACCAGAGTTTGTGCTGAGTTGATAATCTTCAACAGGTAAGTCTACTGGAGTAAGTCTGTTGCTCATTTATACAAACACGTTTATTGAATACTAAATAATAGAAATATAATCCTTTTTATGACGCAATTGACGAAGAATCCTTTAAGACAATTGTATTCTTTATAGAATTATTTGTCCTATAAATTTTGTTGTCAGTAATGAGCCAATCATGACGAAGTTCTCCTAACTTAAAAAGAGAAACATTTCTCCTTTGTTATTCTAATTCGCGGGAAATAGTAAATATTCACTCGGAATTTGGAATTCTTATTCAACCTATTTCTCCATAAAGCATACACATTATGGGGTACTTCCCACCATTCAATAAAACAGAATACCGAATATTATTGGGTCACTAACAAAAGGAGAATTCTATCCGTTTTGCCAATAAAAAAGTGAGAAAAGAAAAGAAAAAAGAAACAACCATTCAAAGAACAAACAAGCCTTGATGAAAAAATGATCTTTTTTAGCACATATCACAGTTATTCCTAATAATAGTTTTATAATATTCTGCCAACATGATGCAAAGACATCCTAAAACAACTTAAATATAAAAAAGAGTGAGCAAAAACCGTCATTTTCCACAAAGCAGCTTCAAAAACTTAAAGAAATAGATATAAAATAACTGAAATATAAATCAGAGACAAAAAGCTATATTGGAATATTGAAATTAGACGATTTCTAATGACAAAAAGAAAAACAGAAACGAATTAACAGCAGAAAATAGAAACTTTAAAATTCATTAAATGCTAGTGGGCTGAAATACTTCATAATACTATTTTGATTCAGTTTTAGCTGGAAAAAAAAATATAAATAAAATTTGAAATAAATTAGTAAAATAAATACAAACTATATGTATATTTTACATTATAATACATATATGTGAAACATATTTGTGCCTAGAAAACTTAAATTTTGGCAAATGTCACTCAAGTTATACATAAATTTGATGTTTTCCTTATTTTTTTGAGTAAATTATTTATGTTCTGTACGTGTTAGTCTTAGTAAACGCATTTCTAATAATAATATATTAGAATAAAGAATGAGATACACGAAAAAAAACATGATATTTCTAAAAGAGTAGTAAATCTATAATTCTGTGCAGCGCCCAATTCAAAATATATAATAATAGTAAAAATAGAATAAATATATTAAAAATTTTAAGAAATAAAGAAAACCAACAAAAAATATAACGTTATTTTTTGTGAAAGTATAAACTTCGTTAGATTATTTATTATTGGACTTTTATTAATAGAAAAATAAATTTTATACATGACAAGAGATTATTTCTTATATGAGATAAATATA
This sequence comes from Blastocystis sp. Blastoise, assembly GCA_039096225.1. Lineage (NCBI taxonomy): Eukaryota > Bigyra > Opalinata > Blastocystidae > Blastocystis > Blastocystis sp. Blastoise. The sequence continues at coordinate 1,501,772 of JBBPEB010000015.1, forward strand.
TTTACAATATTAGAATGATTTCAGAATGAATTATAAAAAAAATTAATCCTTTTTAACAAATATACTACATTACAGCTATATCGAATTATTTAAAAGGCAGCACTATATATGATTTACAATTTAAACCAATATAAAAGCAAATAAAAGAATATGGAAAAAATGGATATCCTGAAAGAAACTCATAAATGGAAGAAAAACATAAGCCTCGATAGCTCAGTCGGGAGAGCGTATGACTGAAGATCATAAGGTCCCTGGTTCGATCCCGGGTCAAGGCGTAATTTTATTTTTGTTTATTTTTTTAGATTCTATGAAGCATAAGGATCATAATGGTGGTCCTTTGGAGTTCAAACTCTACACCAAAAATATTTTTCCTAAATGGGAAAAATATCTTTATAGATTTCAAATTTGGAAATCTCAGTTCAGAGATGATGGTCTACAACAACTGTATCAAAAGTCGTTGTCAAACTATCATTCTTCTTCACTGAGAAAACTGAGTTTAAAGAGATCTACTCATGTATTCAGCTGGAAGTTTACTCAAAATAAAAAGTTTCAAATTTGCAGTCAAAATTCAAAAATAATCAGAAAAATGAAAAATTCAAATTTTTCATGTTCTTCTTCTACCCCTTTTTATTTCTCTAATAGAGAAATTAAGAATTCCAAAGCTTCTAATAATGGAATCTACACGTCTTCCGCCATTGAATCTCAAGATCCAAACCACAAAAATTTTGCTCATTTACTTAATCGGCGAAGTGAAGTGGTTCGAAAATTGGCTTCTAAGGTTCCATCTACTACTGATAAGGGTCCTCATTGCAAAAAACCATGTTTCAGCTCAAAAGCTCAGAAACAAGAGAGAATGGTGAAATACATTATGAAAAAGGTCCTTTCCAAAAATATCAAAATTGGTATTCGTGATGGTTCTTCTTACTCTACATCAAATAATGGTCTTCGTTTAGATTCTTCTATGGTTTCCAAAAACAGAGAGAATGGTGACTTTAAAGAAGTTTCAAAAAATGATGAAAATGGTGTGGAAAGCAAGATAAAGATGAATACGAATGGCTGTGATGATATTAATAATTCAATGGCTTTTAATGAGAGAAAAGAAGCCAAGAATGCTGATGAAAAATATATATATATAGATGTTATTAATGAGAATACTAATATGAATAATAATATAATAGATATCAATAATGATGAAAATAATATAAATATTAATTATATAGATAATAATAATGACGAAAATAATATAGTCCATAATTATGTAAAGAATAATAAGAATATAGATAATAAGAATATGGATAAGAATACTAATGAAATTGGTACTAATATGGAAGATAATGATAATAATTATATAGAAAGTGATGATTCTTCATATGTTCCAGATTCTGAAATGGATGATGTTGATAGTTATACCTCTTCTAGTTATTATACATCAGATATGGATGAAAGTGAAGATATGAATGCATTCCAGAAAGATGAAATAGTGAAGATAGATGATATAAGTAATGAAAATAATAATATAAATAATCCTCTAAATATACTTATGAATGATCTTCTTAATGATGTTAATAAGTATATAGATAAAAATGAATATATAGATAAATATAAATATGAAAATAAAATATCAAATGATATAGATAATAAAAATATGAATAATACTCCTATTACTCCTATTACTTCTAATAACACTATAACTCCTATAACTCCTATAACTCCTAATACTTCTATAACTCCTTCTATTCCTATAACTCCTTCTACTCCTTCTACTTCTATAACTCCTTCTACTACTATATCTCCTAATACTCCTATAATTCCTTCTACTCTTATAACTCTTATAACTCCTTCTACTGCTAATACTTCTATAACTCCTAATACTCCTATAAATGTTTCTACTCCTATAACTTCTTCTACCCCTATAACTTCTGGTACTTCAATAACTCCTATAACCCATATTACTTCTATAACTCCTATTACTCCTATAACTCCTCTTGATCCTATAACTCCTATAACTCCTTCTACTTCTATAACTCCTATAAACCCAATAACTCCTATTACTCCTATAACTCCTATTACTCCTATAATTCCAATAACTACAATAACTCCTATAAATCCTATTACTCCTATAACTCCTATAACTCCTTCTACTCCTATAACTCCTATTACTCCTATTACTCCTGTAACTACTATTAACCATTTATATATTAATTCTCATCTAAATGTTAATACTAATAATAATAATAATAATAATAATACTATTAACAGAGATACTGACATAAATAGATTTAATAATATTAATAAATTGTCTAACAATAATAATAATAATAATAATAATAATTCTTTAGATATTAATTCCTCAACTAATATAAATGAATCTACTAATATTAATAATAATATGATAATAGATTCTTCTTCTTCTGATAATAATAATAATAATTCTACAGATATCGATATTAATAATACTAGTATATATGATAATGATATTGATTCTACTGATATTAATATTATAGATATTACAGAAGATGAAACTGATGCTATGAATACCTTTGATGATCATGAAGATAATAATAATAATAATAATAATAATAATAATAATAATAATAATAATAATAATAATAATAATAATAATAATAATAATCATTACTATTATAAAGCAAATAGGCAAAAAAATTCCCATTGGTCAGTTTTTGGAAAATGCATTTGATTGGCTAATGTATACTATAGTTTGTGGACACAACTCCTCTAAACTTACGGGAAGTTAACTTTTGGGTGAAACACAGTTCAATAGGATATAACCTGTAGTTGTGCACCATATATTTGGTTAAGCGATATTATTTATAATTAAAAAGTTATTAATAAAAAAACAGAAAACATGATTTTTGAGTCGTTTTTGATTGGCTCTTTGGGATGACCCCGATAAAAATTGTTGACCAGACAATTGAAAAATAAACATGGGGTAAACTTGATTTTTTCTCAATCCCACAATATACGTTATCCGTGTTTATTCTTTATATTTATCTATTTTTTAATACTTTTTCATATTGAACACGTGAGGCCTTAACGGTCAAATTTAGATTGTCAATTTGACATCATATTCTGATTCAGGAGGTCAGAAAACCTAGGTGTACCAATTTTCAGCTCCTGAGAACGATTTTTGAGTGATCGATATTTTCTTCGATCTTCTTATAATCGACTAATATTACAGTATTGTAATTAATAGGTCCTCAAACCACTATAGTCAAAGCAGAGTCTTAAAATAATGAGTTTAAAAGTGACAATTTTGAAAAATGTGAATTAAGTGGTCTTAGAGTGAGAGATTCAATATAATAACTTTTGTTTAGTATACTTTAGATATTACTCTATTCTATGTTAAAAGGAGAGTCAAAATTATGATGGTCAAAGTGTATGACCAAATGACAAAATGTGTCTTAAAAAGTAAAAGGGTGTCTATATGTGTTTCAAATGTTAAGTCAAGTCAATTCTATGAATAATAGCTTTAAATAAATAGTTTAAGGTTGTCAAATTTAAAAGAATGTGTAAAACATAGTCTTAAACTGTGAATAAAAAATTTAGAGATATTAATTAGTATACAGTTGTAGTAGCTCTACAACATATCAAAAGTATAAAGAAAATAATTTTTAGAGAGTGGATGTGTGAAGGGTTGTGAGAGTTATTAAAAATTTATTTTTACGTCAGTTTGAGCAAAATCGTGAATTTCGTGCACTGTAGAAAAATTGAGTCAAAAGGTCAACTCTAAGGGTCTTAAATTTAAAAAATGTAAAAATGAGTGACTTAGAGGACGAGATTCAATATTTGAGTGTTTAGTCATTAAACTAGAGTGTATGAGCTATATTATGTTAAAAGGAGGGACAAAAATATGTTGATCAAAGTGTATGACCAAATGGTAAAGTGTCTTTAAAAAGTCTAAAGTGATGACTAATATGTTTATAGAGTCTTATAAAGTCTACTATGAAAATATTAGCTTTTAAAAATATGTTTAAGCCTTTCAATTAGTAAAAATATGTTCAAAGAGACTCATAAAATGAGAGTTTTAAGAAACGAGATATTGTTCAGTATACACTAAGAGACACTCTACAACATATCAAAAATCTAGCAAAAACTATTTTTAGAGAGTGGATGTGTGAAGGGTTGTGAGAGTTATTGAAAAAATATTTTTACTTCAGTTTGTGTAAAATCGTGTTTTTGGAACACTGTAGAAAAATTAACTTCAGAAATCAACTCTAAGGGTCTTAATTTTGAAAAATGTGAAAATGACTGACTTAGAGGACGAGATTCAAAATTCCCCCTCACTTTCATATAACTAGAGCACACACTCTATATTATGTCAAAAGAAGGGACGAAAATATTTTGGTCGAAGTAAATGAGCAAATGCAAAAGGTTTATAAAATGTCTTAAAGTGATGACCAATGTGTAGCTAACGTTATACTGAGTATAGTGTGTAAATATTAGCTTATAAAAATGATTTTAAGTGTGTAAACTTTTCATAATGTGTCAAGAAGGGTCTTTAAGAAAGAGATTCAAAACATTTGCTTTTATTTAATAAATTGTATAATAAACTCTATACTATATCAAAAGACTGAAGGAAATTATTCTGATACAGTGGATCTTGAATGTGTAAAGTCTCTTTAAAAGTTACATTTTTGAGTTATTTATGATTAAAATCATTAGTTGAAATTAATATAAAAATATTAACTTTTTAAGTAATGTTTTAGTTGTCAAAGTGACAATGAATGTTGACTTTGTTATACTTAAAACTTCAAAATTCTTTTAAAAAGTATTGAAATGAGTTAAAATTATTATATTATGCTTATTTAAATGAATTTTATGACTTAAAAATACTCAAGAGTACTTCACATTGTGACTCATTTCTAAAGTTGTTGACTTTAAAAACTCAAAAAATGCTTAAGAAAGTTGTTTAATTATTAATAAATACAAAATATATTTTAAAAATAATAAATAATATGTATAGTGATTCAAAATAGTTTTTTAATTTTCTTTCAAGTATTGTTTTTAGTTTTTTTGATATCATTTAAAGAATTTATTTAATTCTTATATCAGGAATTGAACCTGATTACAATCAATAAATGATTGTAACTCTCCATATAGAGTATAAGAAGTGTTATTAAAGTAATATATAATATATAATATATAATATATAATATAAAATATAAAATATAAAATATATAATATATAATATATAATATATAATATATAATATATAATATATAATATATAATATATAATATATAATATATAATATATAATATATAATATATAATATATAATATATAATATATAATATATAATATATAATATATAATATATAATATATAATATATAATATATAATATATAATATATAATATATAATATATAATATATAATATATAATATATAATATATAATATATAATATATAATATATAATATATAATATATAATATATAATATAATATATAATATATAATATATAATATATAATATATAATATATAATATATAATATATAATATATAATATATAATATATAATATATAATATATAATATATAATATATAATATATAATATATAATATATAATATATAATATATAATATATAATATATAATATATAATATATAATATATAATATATAATATATAATATATAATAGATAATAAATACTAATATATAATAGATAATATATAATAATGAAAAAAAGAAAATAAAAGCCAAACTGTTATTATTTTATGCAGCCGCGGTCCGGTGCCGTTAGGCCCCGGACCTGCGGCGTGACCCTAGTAATCATTACTATTATAAAGCAAATAGGCAAAAAAATTCCCATTGGTCAGTTTTTGGAAAATGCATTTGATTGGCTAATGTATACTATAGTTTGTGGACACAACTCCTCTAAACTTACGGGGAGTTAATGTTTGGTTGAAACACAGTTCAATAGGATATAACCTGTAGTTTTGCACCGTATATTTGGTTAAGCGATATTATTAATAATTAAAAAGTTATTAATAAAAGAACAGAAAACATGATTTTTGAGTCGTTTTTGATTGGCTCTTTGGGATGACCCCGATAAAAATTGTTGACCAGACAATTGAAAAATAAACATGGGGTAAACTTGATTTTTTCTCAATCCCACAATATACGTTATCCGTGTTTATTCTTTATATTTATCTATTTTTTAATACTTTTTCATATTGAACACGTGAGGCCTTAACGGTCAAATTTAGATTGTCAATTTGACATCATATTCTGATTCAGGAGGTCAGAAAACCTAGGTGTACCAATTTTCAGCTCCTGAGAACGATTTTTGAGTGATCGATATTTTCTTCGATCTTCTTATAATCGACTAATATTACAGTATTGTAATTAATAGGTCCTCAAACCACTATAGTCAAAGCAGAGTCTTAAAATAATGAGTTTAAAAGTGACAATTTTGAAAAATGTGAATTAAGTGGTCTTAGAGTGAGAGATTCAATATAATAACTTTTGTTTAGTATACTTTAGATATTACTCTATTCTATGTTAAAAGGAGAGTCAAAATTATGATGGTCAAAGTGTATGACCAAATGACAAAATGTGTCTTAAAAAGTAAAAGGGTGTCTATATGTGTTTCAAATGTTAAGTCAAGTCAATTCTATGAATAATAGCTTTAAATAAATAGTTTAAGGTTGTCAAATTTAAAAGAATGTGTAAAACATAGTCTTAAACTGTGAATAAAAAATTTAGAGATATTAATTAGTGTACAGTTGTAGTAGCTCTACAACATATCAAAAGTATAAAGAAAATAATTTTTAGAGAGTGGATGTGTGAAGGGTTGTGAGAGTTATTAAAAATTTATTTTTACGTCAGTTTGAGCAAAATCGTGAATTTCGTGCACTGTAGAAAAATTGAGTCAAAAGGTCAACTCTAAGGGTCTTAAATTTAAAAAATGTAAAAATGAGTGACTTAGAGGACGAGATTCAATATTTGAGTGTTTAGTCATTAAACTAGAGTGTATGAGCTATATTATGTTAAAAGGAGGGACAAAAATATGTTGATCAAAGTGTATGACCAAATGGTAAAGTGTCTTTAAAAAGTCTAAAGTGATGACTAATATGTTTATAGAGTCTTATAAAGTCTACTATGAAAATATTAGCTTTTAAAAATATGTTTAAGCCTTTCAATTAGTAAAAATATGTTCAAAGAGACTCATAAAATGAGAGTTTTAAGAAACGAGATATTGTTCAGTATACACTAAGAGACACTCTACAACATATCAAAAATCTAGCAAAAACTATTTTTAGAGAGTGGATGTGTGAAGGGTTGTGAGAGTTATTGAAAAAATATTTTTACTTCAGTTTGTGTAAAATCGTGTTTTTGGAACACTGTAGAAAAATTAACTTCAGAAATCAACTCTAAGGGTCTTAATTTTGAAAAATGTGAAAATGACTGACTTAGAGGACGAGATTCAAAATTCCCCCTCACTTTCATATAACTAGAGCACACACTCTATATTATGTCAAAAGAAGGGACGAAAATATTTTGGTCGAAGTAAATGAGCAAATGCAAAAGGTTTATAAAATGTCTTAAAGTGATGACCAATGTGTAGCTAACGTTATACTGAGTATAGTGTGTAAATATTAGCTTATAAAAATGATTTTAAGTGTGTAAACTTTTCATAATGTGTCAAGAAGGGTCTTTAAGAAAGAGATTCAAAACATTTGCTTTTATTTAATAAATTGTATAATAAACTCTATACTATATCAAAAGACTGAAGGAAATTATTCTGATACAGTGGATCTTGAATGTGTAAAGTCTCTTTAAAAGTTACATTTTTGAGTTATTTATGATTAAAATCATTAGTTGAAATTAATATAAAAATATTAACTTTTTAAGTAATGTTTTAGTTGTCAAAGTGACAATGAATGTTGACTTTGTTATACTTAAAACTTCAAAATTCTTTTAAAAAGTATTGAAATGAGTTAAAATTATTATATTATGCTTATTTAAATGAATTTTATGACTTAAAAATACTCAAGAGTACTTCACATTGTGACTCATTTCTAAAGTTGTTGACTTTAAAAACTCAAAAAATGCTTAAGAAAGTTGTTTAATTATTAATAAATACAAAATATATTTTAAAAATAATAAATAATATGTATAGTGATTCAAAATAGTTTTTTAATTTTCTTTCAAGTATTGTTTTTAGTTTTTTTGATATCATTTAAAGAATTTATTTAATTCTTATATCAGGAATTGAACCTGATTACAATCAATAAATGATTGTAACTCTCCATATAGAGTATAAGAAGTGTTATTAAAGTAATATATAATATATAATATATAATATATAATATAAAATATAAAATATATAATATATAATATATAATATATAATATATAATATATAATATATAATATATAATATATAATATATAATATATAATATATAATATATAATATATAATATATAATATATAATATATAATATATAATATATAATATATAATATATAATATATAATATATAATATATAATATATAATATATAATATATAATATATAATATATAATATATAATATATAATATATAATATATAATATATAATATATAATATATAATATATAATATATAATATATAATAGATAATAAATACTAATATATAATAGATAATATATAATAATGAAAAAAAGAAAATAAAAGCCAAACTGTTATTATTTTATGCAGCCGCGGTCCGGTGCCGTTAGGCCCCGGACCTGCGGCGTGACCCTAGTAATAATAATAATAATAATAATAATAATAATAATAATAATAATAATAATAATAATAGTAATAATAATAATAATAATAATAATAATAGAAGAAATAGATCTGATTCAATTTCTTCTTCTTCATCTTCATCTTCATCTTCCTCTTCCTCTTCCTCTTCCTCTTCTTCTTCATCTGGAATGGATATAGAAGAATCAAATATTAATAATAATAATAATGATATTGATATAGATAATATGCCTTCTATTATTCCTTCTATTATCAGAAATTTAAATAGAAATACAAATTCTATTCAACAAATTAATAATAATAATAATACTTCTCCTCCAAATAATAATCAAACTATAAATCAATCAATTCCTAATAATAATATTAATAATACTATAAATGATATTGATTTAGATTTATCTCTTAATAATCATATAAATAATCCTATTATTCCTAATTATCTTCATATTCCTATTCAAGATAGAATATATCCTTATAATTTAGATAATCTTGATTTACCTACTGGAATAATAGAAAACAATATGATGAATACATTATTTAATTCTAATAGAAGAGTATTAACATTAGATTCTTCTATTTATTCTATAAATTCTATTCCTAATAATATTCCTAATTTTCCTACAGAATGTAATTGGATATTTCCTTGTAAACCAGATTTCTTTATTGGTTATAATGAAATACGAAATCATGAGAAAGGAAAAGTATGGAAATATTTAAATGAAATACGTGAATGTTTTAATCATATAATATTAATGTTATCATGGAATAGATCTATTAATCATTCTAATTTAACAAGATTAGATGCATTCACTTTATTCTTTCCTAATATAGAAAAGAATGCTATAGATTCATTATTACGTAAGATAAGGAGTAATTATAGACAAATAAATAGAGATACTAATATTCCTACTTTAGGTAATAGAAATAATAATCGTATTCCAAATAATCAAAGATTAAGAAATAATCAAATACAAAATGGTTATATTAATATTAATAATAACAAGCGTTTCACGACTGGCTACGCCAGCCTACGCTTGAGTTTTGATAGTTGTCATCTCTTAATTGTTATATTTTATGTTGTTTTTTTTTTTAAATATTATGTTTATTTTTATGTTTTTGTTATTCATTTCTATTTTTTTATTTTTAGGATGAAGACTATTTCATATTTTATAAATTATTATTTCAATTGTTTTAGTTGTTATCTTCTATTGTTTAGTTATTAGTTTAGTATATTCTAAATAATTTAATTCACACTTTATTGATAATTCCTATTTAACATTTTATATTACATTTTTTGAGTATTATTTCCTTTTTTATTTAGTATTTTTTTAGCTATTTTTATTATTGATTATATATATTTATTGTTTATTAATAATAATTGATTAGCTCTTGTGTTTTATTTTTGATCGTATTCATATTTCTATTTCTATTTCTATTTCTATTTCTATTTCTATTTCTATTTCTATTTCTATTTCTATTTCTATTTCTATTTCTATTTCTATTTCTATTTCTATTTCTATTTCTATTTCTATTTCTATTTCTATTTCTATTTCTATTTCTATTTCTATTTCTATTTCTATTTCTATTTCTATTTCTATTTCTATTTAGATTTAGATTTAGATTTAGATTTAGATTTCTATTTAGATTTAAATTTATATTTTAGTTTTCTATATTAATTCACTTTTCTTTGTTAATTTATTTATAACTGTTTTTGTAATTATAAATTCATTTAGTTTTATAAATATTTTATACTTTAAACAATATTATTATGATTATAAAATATTTTTTCTTTTAAAACTTATTATCAGTTATTTCTTATCTTTAAGAATTTATTTTTTATTTTTAATTATTCTATATAATTATTATTATGAGAAAGAACTTACTCTTTTGTCTAAAAAATATTATTTATTCTTTTATAAATTTTCTCATATATTATTTTATTCCATTTTAAATTATTATCATTTTTATCTCTATTTGTTTTTTTTATTCTATCATTTCTTTTTATATATACTATTATATATATATATTTAATATTTTATTATACCCCTTTTTCGTATTAATAAATGTTTAATTATATGTAATAGTTACTATATTTTAATACTATCAGATTCAAATGTTTATAATATTATTCTTTTTTTATTACTCCTATTTCAATTTGGATTTTTAAAAACAAAAAATATTTTTAATAATTAAAAAATATATATTATTCTATATAATCGATAATAACTCATAGAGTTCTTTCTAAATATTTATCATATATAGAATTTTTTTATAAAAGAAAAAAAGAATTATTTTTAAAAATTATCTATTCAATTTTTATAATGTTATCATAATCATTTCATAACTAAAAACTAAAAACTAAAATATAAACCAAAAATTACATTCTATATCATAAATAGATTTAGTACTTTAAAAACTGTAACTATCATACATAAAATATAGCTTCTAAAACAAATAAGTTATCATAAAAAAACTCTAAAAGACTTTAACGTTTTGAAATACACATATCCACTTTTATTTTAACTAATTTTATGCTAATATACATATATATTGAATTTATTATTTAATTTGTAAAGAATAACTTGAATCTCTTTTGTTTTAAGTCACAATTACAAAAAATGAGTTCTTTTGAAAGACAAAAAACATTCTTTAAACAATAATAATTTTGTATTTAGTAAAGAATAAACGTATTATACTGTTTTAGAAACAATTAAAATCTTTTTACCCATTTTAACACTCCTATCAAACAGTCAACCATGTTTAATTAAACTAATTTTTAGTATTTTATATTCTATTATAAGTCTATTTATTATTATTACAAAAAGTGACTTGAATCTCTTGACATAACTATTGTAATTCTAAAAAAATAATTTTTTGAACAACTTAAAATATTTATTTATTGTAGATTTTAATATAAAACACTCATAAAACACTCTATACATACTTATTACAACCATTTTTTAAAAATAGACTCATTTTAACATTTTGGTCAAACACACAACCACCTTTATTTCAAACAATTCTTTTATTATTATAAACATTAAACACTCTAATACTCATTTTTACAAAAAGTGTATTGAATCTCTTGACTTAAGACAGTCAAACAGACAATTCAAAATTATTTTACCCTTTAAATTCATTATAGAGTGATAATATTTTCAGAATTGTCCTAATATGTGATTTAGGACACATTTAACTACTTTTTATAAAATTATGAGCCAACATGTGCATATACTCATACACTCGTCTAACCCAATTTTGACCATTTTTTTGAGAAATGCAATACATATAAGGTCTAGTTTTCAAATATATAAAAATTATTTGTCAAATATGAATTTGATTTGTCAACTTTCTGAAAATTTTGAGAAAAATGATTTTTCAATTTTCAGTTTTTTAACATGTTATACTATTGACTCTACTGAACTCATTTTTTTATTAATTTCAAATATTAAAATTTATATTGTTAATATAGTTTATTCTCTATATTTATTTGTTATAATTATATTAAATAATTAAATATTGACTGAGAAATTAAAACGATAAACTATACCCTTTTTTCAAAAATTTCTATTTTTATGTTTTGCATATATAATTTTTTTTCTCAAAAGTTATTTAATATTTTTATAATATTTTTATAAATATATAAACCATATGTTGTCTAGTTTATAAATAGGTTTTATTTATTTTTTAAAAATTAATATTGATGGAGAAATTGTCAAAACAAACTATAGTATCAAAAATGTTTTCTTTTTTTTAAACAATTTATTTCACTGATTAAAGACAATTAAAAACAAATTTATTTATTTAAAGCTTATTTATGACATTTAACACTTATTAAGACTGATAACTGACTTTTTAAAGCAAACATTGTCAGTATCAGTTCAACATGTTGTCTTAACTTTTGTGAATGAGTGATGTATAGTGTTTATGAATGTTTATATATAGTAATTGAAACATTTTAAAGTTTATTGAGTTGACATTATTTGGTGTTTTTTCACATTATAAAAAATAATATCATTATTTAATACCAATACTTTATATCTGAGTATTACATGATCATATACACAGAAATAATACAAAATTAAATTGTTTAAATAGACTTTAACATTTCGAGATACACTCGACCTTTTTTATTTCGTCTGTTGTTTTGATATGTTATACTATTGTGTCAGTAGTGTAATAAAATGTACTTAATATATTGAATCCCTTATTTTAAATAAATGAAAAAAAGGAATTATTTGTAAAGTGAGTTTAAAAAGATTTAAAAATTTAAAAATACAACTTTTATGACTATATTAAGGGTCAATACATTCAAATATCATGTTATTAAACAAAATAAAAAACAAATCTGTAACAACATACAGTGAACTTGAATTTATATTAAGAAATTCTTGTTCTAATCTAGATATTACACTTATATAATACTCATAAATACCGTTTTAAAAGAAAATAAGAACAAAAGTTACGCATCCAATTCTTAAAAGTGTGAGTTTTGACAAAATAAAAAAATGAATTTAGTTTAACATTATATTAATACAAAAATAAATTTATTTTAATTTAAAAGTCATTAATGAGTGAGAACGACGAATCACAAAAATAAATATGTTGATTTTTTCATTTTATTTTTATGTTTTTTACTTTTATTTGAATAACTTCGTCAAAATTTATTATTTTTTCAAAAAAAAAAATTATGAATCGAGTTTAACTAATATAGATGAGTAATAAATAAAATAAATATAAAAAAGACTCTTTTATCAATATAAATTATAAATCACAAAAGTAAGTATAATGAATGAAAAAGTAAGATAAATATAATTGGATGCACCAAAACACAATTTTTAATGGCTCCACAAAACTGTTTATGTCGAATATTCTTTTTTCTTAAAAGTCGTTTTTCTCCTTGGATTTTCAAAATTGACCAATCAAATTTTGAGTATCAATTTTTGTCATAAGTATCTTGTAAATTACAAAAAATCTTGCCGTTACAATAAAATGCACCAAAGTTACAGCCATTTGAAATTTTTGAAACGGCTCAGTTAGGCTGCTAAATTAATATATATAATAATAATAATAATAATATTGATATTAATATAAATAATTCTGATATTAACTCTAATAATAATAATAATAATAATTCCAATAATAATGAATCAAATGAAATGGAAATAGATAATGAAATAAATAATTCTAATAATTCTAATATTATTAATAATATTTCTAATTCTTCTAATTCTTCTAATTCTAATAGTCATATATCAAATAATAATAATAATAATCATAATAATATATCCTCTCAATCTTCATTAGATTCTGATATTGATATAGATATGAATTTAAATAATTCTAATTCTAATAATAATAATTCTAATAATAATGGAAGAAATAATAATAATAGAAATAATACAAGACCTTCTAATATTCCTACTTTACAAACTAGAATAAATCATAATCCTAGAACAATCCAAGGTAGAAGAACAAGAGAATTAGAATTAAATAATAATAATAATAATATGAATAATGATAATGAAATGGAAATAGAAAATGAAGAAGAAAGAAATAATAATAATAATACTAGAAATACTAATGATAATAATAATCCTAATAATAATAATACAGAAATAGATTTAATATCAACTTATTCAGAAAATAATATTAATAATATTATTAATAGATCAAATAATCTTCATTATACTTCTAATGTGAAAAGAAGATTATCTAGATTAGCTTTAAAGCGTTGGTCTAATAATAAAACAATAAATCGATTTAATAGATTTGTAGAAGAGAGATTATATGATCATATTCGATGTTACCCTATAGAAGATTCAAATCATAATCCTACTATGACTCCTGAATTAATAGAATCATTTAATAAGAGTTGTGAATATGTATTTAATGAAATATATAGATGGATATCACAATGTGATAGAGGAAGAATAAATCATAATGATAGATATAATAATAATAATAGAGATGTAGGTAGTTCTGCTAATGAAGATCGTAATTATCATAATGAAACTAGAAATAGAAATCATCATTTTCATGATAATAATAGATTTAATAATAATAATAATAATAGAAGATATATTAGAAGATATAATAATAATAGAAATCAAAGAAGATATAATAATAATAATAGAAATACTAGAAGATATAATAATAATAATAATAATAATAATAATAGAAATCATAATAATCATTACTATATATATGAGAATAGGCAAAAAAATTCCCATTGGTCAGTTTTTGGAAAATGCATTTGATTGGCTAATGTATACTATAGTTTGTGGACACAACTCCTCTAAACTTACGGGGAGTTAATGTTTGGTTGAAACACAGTTCAATAGGATATAACCTGTAGTTTTGCACCGTATATTTGGTTAAGCGATATTATTAATAATTAAAAAGTTATTAATAAAAGAACAGAAAACATGATTTTTGAGTCGTTTTTGATTGGCTCTTTGGGATGACCCCGATAAAAATTGTTGACCAGACAATTGAAAAATAAACATGGGGTAAACTTGATTTTTTCTCAATCCCACAATATACGTTATCCGTGTTTATTCTTTATATTTATCTATTTTTTAATACTTTTTCATATTGAACACGTGAGGCCTTAACGGTCAAATTTAGATTGTCAATTTGACATCATATTCTGATTCAGGAGGTCAGAAAACCTAGGTGTACCAATTTTCAGCTCCTGAGAACGATTTTTGAGTGATCGATATTTTCTTCGATCTTCTTACAATTGACTAATATTGTAGTATTGTAATCAATAGGTCATCAAACTACTATAGTTAAAACAAAGTCTTAAAATAATGAGTTTGAGTGTCACAATTTTGAAAAATGTGAATTAAGTGGTCTTAGAGTGACAAATTCAATATAATGACTTTTATTTAGTAAACTAGACTTATAACTCTATACTATGTTAAAAGGAGAGTCAAAATTATGAAGGTCAAAGTGTATGACCAAATGACAAAATGTGTCTTAAAAAGTAAAAGGATGTCTATATGTGTTTAGAATCATGTATTAAGTCTATTCTATGAATAAGAGCTTTAAATAAATAGTTTAAGGTTGTCAAATTCAAAAGAATGTGTAAAACATAGTCTTAAACTATGAATAAAAAATTTAGAGATATTAATTAGTGTACAGCTGTAGTAGCTCTACAACATATCAAAAGTACAGTTAAAATAATTTTTAGAGAGTGGATGTGTGAGGTGTTGTGACTATTATTTAAAATTTATTTTTACTTCAGTTTATGTTAAATCGTGAATTTCGTGCACTATAGAAAAATTGAGCCAAAAAATTAACTCTAAGGGTCTTAAATTTAAAAAAATGTAAAAATGAGTGACTTAGAGGACGAGATTCAATATTTGAGTGTTTATTCATTAAACTAGAGTGTATGATCTATATTATGTTAAAATAAGGGAAGAAAATATTTTGGTCAAAGTGTATGAGCAAATGGTAAAGTGTCTTTAAAAAGTCTAAAGTGATGACTAATGTGTTTATAGAGTCATATAGAGTCTACTATGAAAATATTAGCTTTTAAAAATATGTTTAAGCCTTTCAATTAATAAAAATATGTTCAAAGAGACTCATAAAATGAGAGTTTTAAGAAACGAGATATTGTTCAGTATACACTAAAAGACACTCTACAACATATCAAAAATATAGCAAAAACTATTTTTAGAGACTGCATGTGTGAAGGGTTGTGAGAGTTATTGAAAAAATATTTTTCACTCAGTTTGTGCAAAATCGTGTTTTTGGAACACTGTAGAAAAATTAACTTAAATAATCAACTCTAAGGGTCTTAATTTTTAAAAATGTGAAAATGATTGACTTAGAGGACGAGATTCAAAATTCCCTCTCACTTTCATATAACTAGACCACACACTCTATATTATATCAAAAGGAGGGACGAAAATATTTTGGTCAAAGTAAATGAGCAAATGCAAAAGGTTTATAAAATGTTTTAAAGTGATGACCAATGTGTAGCTAACGTTATACTGAGTATAGTGTGTAAATATAAGCTTATAAAAATGAGTTAAGGTGTCTTAACTTTTCATAATGTGTCAAAAATGGTCATTAAGAAAGAGATTCAAAACATTAATTTTTATTTAATGAATAGTATGATAAACTCTATACTATATCAAAAGACTGACGGAAACTGTTTTGATGCAGTGGATCTTGAATGGGTAAAGTCTCTTTAAAAGTCACTTTTTCGAGTCATTTATGATTAAAATAAGTATTTGAGACAACTGAAGAAATATTAACTTTTTAAACCATATTTTATTAGTCAAAGTTAGAATGAATGCTGACTTTGTTATGATTAAAGCTTTCTAATTCTTTTAAAAATTATTAAAATGAGTTAAAATTATTTTATTATGCTTATTTAAATGAATTTTATGACTTAAAAATACTCAAGAGTACTTCACATTGTGACTCATTTCTAAAGTTGTTGACTTTAAAAACTCAAAAAATGCTTAAAACAGTTGTTTAATTATTTATAAATACAAAATATATTTTTAAAATAATAAATAATATATATAATGATTCAAAATAGATTTTTTATTCTCTTTCAAGTATTGTTTTTAGTTTTTTTGATAATATTTAAATAGTTTATTTAATTCTTATATTAGGAATTGAACCTGATTACAATCAATAAATGATTGTGACTCTCCATATAGAGTATAAGAAGCGTTATTAAAGTAATATATAATATATAATAGATAATAGATAATAGATAATAGATAATAAATAATAGATAATAGATAATAAATAATAAATAATAAATAATAATATATAATATATAATATATAATATATAATATATAATATATAATATATAATAGATAATAAATAATAAATAATAGATAATAAATAATAATATATAATAGATAATAATATATAATATATAATATATAATATATAATATATAATATATAATATATAATATATAATATATAATATATAATATATAATATATAATAGATAATAATATATAATATATAATATATAATAAATACTAATATATAATAGATAATATATAATAATGAAAAAAAGAAAATAAAAGCCAAACTGTTATTATTTTATGCAGCCGCGGTCCGGTGCCGTTAGGCCCCGGACCTGCGGCGTGACCCTAGTAATAATAATAATAATAATAATAGAAATACTAGAAATTTAAATACAAATAGAAATGAAAGAAGAATGAATAATGAAATGGAAATTGAAATTGAATCTGAGAATACTAATAATACTAATACTAATTCTAATCAAATTAATTCTTCTAATTCTAATACTTCTAATAATGATACTCAATCAGAAAGAGAATCTTATATTAATAATTCTAATAATAATCGTTCTAATACTCATTCTAATACTCATTCTAATAATAATTCTAATACTCATTCTAATACTCATTCGAATAATAATACTCATAATAATAATAGATATAATAGAAATAGAAATAATAATTATCATTCAAATAATAATAATAATAGATTTAATTATAATATAAATGATGAGAATGAATTGAATGAAGAATTAATAAATTCAGAAATTCAATATTATAAGAAAGTATCTAAACTTCTTAATGAATGTATTCAATCTATTAATACATTTACTTCTCAAATATCTATGAATAATAATAATTCTATTTCTATTCAATCTTCTATAAATATATTTATAGGTAAATTAGTAGAAATATATGAAATGAATACAGAAGAACCTATATTAGGTACAATATTAGAAAATCTAAATATATCAAATATTAATGAATCTATTAATATAATGAATATAGATTTATGGAATGATAGTAAGAATTCATTAAATCATTTTTATGATAATTCAAAAAGAATGATTGAAGATTTATTAAAGAATAAAGAGAATATAAAGAATCATAGAGAAGCATCTAAAATAAGAAAAGATTTTGAAATTAATTCTAAATCTACTCTTCGTTCTCAAATATGGAATAATAATACTGGAGAACATTGTACTATTCCTCCTGATACTCTTACTCAATTATATTCTGATTTATATTCTTCTCATGAATCTAATACTAATTCTACTTCTACTTCTCCTCCTTTATGGTTATCTTCTAATATTTCTACTATACCTGAAAATTCTTCTTCTTTCAATATTATTAAATTTAAAGATGTTACTAGAATTCTAAGGAAACTTCCTAATAATAGTACTCCTGGTGCTAATGGAATTCCTTATGAAATCTATAAAAGAAGTACTTCTGCTAGATTATTATTAACTTATATCTTAGAAGTATGTAGATATAATGAAATTACTTTAAATAGTTGGAATGAATCTATTACTTGGTTATTAGATAAAGGAAAAGATGATAAATCTTCTTTAAATAATTGGAGACCATTATGTCTTCAAAATGTAGAATCAAAAATATTTTCTTCTCTTATAGTAGATTATATTAATAATATTAATAATTCTTATCATATTATATCTTCTTATCAAAAAGGATTTACTCCTAATGTAGCTGGTTGTGAAGATCTTAATTATATTCTTAGTAATATCATAGCTGATTTCTTATATATAAAAGGGATAAGTAAGCACAAAATTGTACTGATATAAATGGACCGATTACTTTTTTGTGTTACGTATCTATGTTACACTGATAACAGAGTAAGATACTAAATGAAAAACGTATTCTGACGCGCTTTTAAAATTTTCAAAAATTCCACGTCTAAGGGCCTAAAACGGTCAGACAAAAAAAAAATTAACGGAAATGCCCCAAATAATTGGCTAAAATTCAAAATTAAAATTTGTATCCAATAAACATATTTCGTACATAAAATTCCTATTTATTTTTCATTTTCTCAGAAATTTTTTCATTTTTTACATTTTTCTACTTAAAAATTTCTTTTTATATTTTGTAAAATTTATTTTTTATAAATTTCATTTTTAAGTTATATTTTTCTTTATGATGTACTTTATATTTGTCATTAAATATTAATATAATTTATTTTAAATGCATAACATTTCTCGCCACATGTATAAACGATTTTTAAACTTTAAAAAGACAATTAGACAAGAATCCTTTTTTTAAGAGACTTTAATTGATTGAAATTAACTTATATACATAAAATAACCTGAGTAATGATAATATATAAAGCTTTTAAAAAAATTGATCCACAAAGTATTGAGATATCGGACACATTCTCTTTTGACTCCTTTGAATTTTAATGAAAACTATCTGGATCATCATGATAACTCATGAAACCATCCTAAAAGTCATTAAAACCTGTTTTTGACATGTTGAAAAATTGACAAAAAACTTCAATCGCGCGTTCTGTCAACATTTTTTATTTTATTAATTTTTAAACGTTACAGGATTTATCTTATGAGTTTATATTCATAAATTATTTGAACACATTTTTAAAATAAAAAGGTCGAAGAGATATCGAAATCATTTCACTCTTAATAAAGAAATTTTGACTTAATATTTGTAGTTTAGATAAAATTCGCCACTCATTGAACCCATCAGGTTTCTTTTAAGACAAGAATGAGTGGATATATGTTTGGTTGACCCTCATAAAATCAAATTCTGATTTTATATATGAATACAGTGACCTCTACCATACACAAATATATCATTATTGCATGTTTATGACAACAAAGTTGGTGTATATTGGCAGATTTCGACCCCATTAATTTCGACTTATGACTTTATATTTGGTGTAAGGATGCCCCATAAGATACATTATGATATTTTATGTCTTTAAAGGCTTTTTAAAAAAGGTCAAAAAAAGTTAATTGCGACTTTGTACCAAAAAAAGTCGTCCTAACACACTTTTTAAAAGTCATATTAATAGTTATTATACTATTACATAAATATATAAAGTCAAAATATAAAATATCGTTGGGTCTCGGTGTCAAAAATGAAAAAGAAATTTTGATACTTTTCAAAAATTTTATTTTTGATGTTTCAACTAAGGTCAATTTCGACCATTATTATTATGTTTTTATTATTTATTTTTGTCATATTTAATACTATATGTGTCTATCTTATAAAATATATGAAAACTTTATAATATTATATTATATTAAAAGTTAAAATAAGATAAAAAAAAAGAGGTCTTGACAGAATTATCTACATTATTTTTTAAGTCAAACACATGAAGATTATGGACTTAATTCATAATTAATATTATATTTCTACATAATAATATTATAAATGTTTTATTATTATGCTAATTTTTATAAAATAATACTTTTTGCAAACTGATATAGATGTAATTGTTTTACAATCTTAATTAAAAAGGTTCAAATTTTTTTATAGTGATCAATAATCTTATTAATCTCTGTTTGAAACACATAAGAAGATGAGCTAACAATAAAAATGAAAAAGAATATTTTAAAACTTTCAGTATTTTTCTTTTCTTTTCTTTTTTTTATTGTACTGTATTTAGAAATAGATTTAAATACATTTAGCAAGTCATTTCATGAACAGAATTAAAAGCGCCAATTGTAGAATGTCTAATTAATGAATTTTTAACTGATTGAAAGAATGATTGCCTAATTGTGAACAAAGAAACTTTAGCTGATTTTAGAGTGATATAAGAAAGGGTTACTTAAAACTACTATGCTATTTCTACGTTCAACATATTAATATATTGGTAACAACCAAATCATTCTTTATTTTAATAATTCCTTCTGTAAGTTTATTTTCATTTTTGTCTTTATCGTGTTTTTATTAATTAATTTATATATGTATAGAGAGTAGATGATAAATATAATAAATTATATTTGGTAATGATACAATGTAAATGGGTAAACTAATGATACAGGGGATAATGTATAACTTTTTTATTAGGTATGCTATTACTCATCTTAAGAATTGACTGTTACAACTATGCTATCCAAAGAAAGAAAAGAAAGAAAAGAAATGTAGCTGGAAGTTATAAATAAATGGTTGGTTATTATGAAAAAAATGATATGAAGATTCCGTTTTTAAAAGTTCACCATTCATTTTTTGATATGTAAATTCACCACAAAATATCTTTGATGTCATGTATATATTTATATTATAATATATTATTTCTTTTATTATGTATATCTTTTTGATTTATTAAACCATTTGTTTTAATATACCTTTTATATATATAGAAGGTGCTTTTTGCTAAATCTTTCAGTATTGTTTAAGTACTATGGAATCTGATTGTCCAGTCTTATCGTTATTATCACAATATGAGGATGCTGAATCTTCAAATAATAATGGTATATATTTATTTAGCTTTTCATTTTTGTCTTATAAAATATTTTTATGCGTATTTATAAATCCACTAAAAATAAATACGAAAAGTATGTATATATATATTATTAATTATTATCAAGTATACAATCATTTAAACTATTATACTATATTATATTATATATATATATATATATAGATTCAGGATCAAAGCTATTGACTCAAGGTATTTATATGCTATATTCTATTATATTCTATTATATTCTATTATATTGTATTATATTATATATATATATATATAGATTCAGGATCAAAGCTATTGACTCAAGGTATATATATGCTATATTCTATTATATTCTATTATAATCTATTATATTCTATTATAATCTATTATATTATATATATATATATATATAGATTCAGGATCAAAGCTATTGACTCAAGGTATTTATATGCTATATATATATATATATTATATTATATTATATTATATATAGATTCAGGATCAAAACTATTGACTCAAGGTATATATATATATATATATATATATAATATTATATTATATTATATTATATTATATATAGATTCAGGATCAAAACTATTGACTCAAGGTATATATATATATATATATATATATATATATATATATATAATATTATATTGTATTATATTATATTATATTATATATATAGATTCAGGATCAAAGCTATTGACTCAAGGTATATATATATATTATATTATATTGTATTATATTATATTATATTATATATATAGATTCAGGATCAAAGCTATTGACTCAAGGTATATATATATAATATTATATAATATTATATTATATTATATTATATTATATATCTAGATTCAGGATTAAAACAATCGAGTGAAGGTATATATTAGATTATATTATATTATACTTATTATATATATAGATTCAGGATCAAAACTATTGACTCAAGGATATATATATATATATATATATATATATATATATATATATATATATATATATATATATATATATATATATATATATATATATATATATATATATATTATACTTATTATATATATAGATTCACGATCAAAACTATTGACTCAAGGTATATATATATATATAATATTATATTATATTATATTATATTATATTATATATATAGATTCAGGATCAAAGCTATTAACTCAAGGTATATATATATATATAATATTATATTATATTATATTATATATATAGATTCAGGATTAAAACAATCGAGTGAAGGTATACATATATATATATATATATATATATATATATATATATATATATATATATATATATATAGATTCAAGATTAAAACCGTCCATTCAAGGTATATATTAGATTATATTATATTATACTTATTATATATATAGATTCAGGATCAAAACTATTGACTCAAGGTATATATATATATATATATATATATATATATATATATATATAATATAATATTATACTTATTATATATATAGATTCACGATCAAAACTATTGACTCAAGGTATATATATATATATATATATATATATATATATATATATATATATATATATATATATATATATATATATATATATATATATATATATATATATATATATATATATAATATAATATTATACTTATTATATATATAGATTCAGGATCAAAGCTATTGACTCAAGGTATATATATATAATATTATATATATGTATTATATTATATTATATTATATATATAGATTCACGATCAAAGTCGTTGACTCAAGGTATATATTATATTATATTATATTATATTATATTATACTTATTATATATATAGATTCAGGATTAAAACCATTGATTCAATGTATATATAATATTATATTATGTTATATCATATTATAATATATATATAGATTCAGGATCAAAACCATTGACCGAAGGTATATATATATAACATTATATATCAACACTATATATATAGATAATGAATTGAATCATACTTCAAATAATGGTATATGCATATATATTATATACTAATATATATATATATACTATACTATATATATAGCTGAATGTAAGCGATCAAAGCATTCCCTAATGAAAAGTATATATATATATATATATATATATATATATATATATATATATATATATATATATATATATATATATATATATATATATATATATATATATATTCATAGAAAGCCGCCGAACACTGTCAAAAAGTAGTTCAAAAAAGCGTTCAAGCAACAATTCATTCGAGGGTATCTTTTTAGTTTTATAATATATCTATTATTATTCTTAGACTCACAAGATGATGAAATACAATTCAAATACAAAAAAAATAAAAAACATAATGTGTCCTCTTTGTTTAATATAAATTGTTCGAGTATTCTTTTTAATTTTTTTTAATTTTTCTTATGTTGTGATATTTTTCATCTATTCTTATTAAATATTTTCTTCTTAAATATTTTTCTATTTTTATTCTTTTCCATTTTCATTTCTCACATTATTAAATATTTTACAATTTCTATTTTATTTTGTTTTCTTATAATTTACTTGAATATATATATTTGTTATTGAGTTTAACCTATATAAAATGCCCGACTCTGCTTTATAAAAGTTCATGATGTCTCTTTATATAGTTTAAAGTTTATGAACTCATATAATATTTTAAATATATCATTTAAACTATAAGATACAAAATAGAATGTTGTTGTTTTATATTTTATATGTGTTTGCTTTGTTTTTGTGTTGTAAATTATTTGCTATTGCGAATTAATATTACACACTTTTGTTTTTGATATGTTTGATCTCGAAAATATTTTCATTAACTTACAAAATATATTATCATATATATAGATTGTAAAAGAGTTGAAAATACTTTTGAGTTTCATACATCTTGCTTTTGTCTTAACAACAAGGGAGACAAAGGTATATTATTGTCTAATAAAATAATAAAAATATTTTTATTGTTTCGTCTTTAGATAATAATAACTACAAAAACACCCTTGAGAAAACATTTTTTAATAGTAAGTTATTTACTATTAATTGTGAAGGTATGTTTTGATGTGAAAACAACCTAAAATATATATAGGAACTACAGACTCAGAAATAACAAATAAATTTATATTTAAAGACAACACAACTCTTTTTGCAAATAAAAACAGATTTTCAACATGTCCAACAAATCAAGGTAAATATTTTTATAATTTAAATTCTATTATGACTTGATAGTTACTTTAAATAATAATAATCAGGAAAATGAAAGTGACGAGGATCTCTCAAGTCCTCCTTATTATGATGAAAGGGTTTCACCTCCTACTTCTCCTGTTTATCCTGTTTCTTCTCCTGAATATTATTAAGGAGTTTTTTAAATTTTTTTTTGTTTTTGCTTATAAATATTTTGTTGTTTTGTATTATTTTATTTCTTTCTTTAATTATTTATTCTTTTATATTATATTTTGTTTAGTTAAATATTTTATTTTTAAATTATTAAAAAAGTAAAATATTTTATATATATATGTTTACAAATATCTATATTGTTTAATTAATTAAATCTTATATATAATACTATAGGAAACAAAAGAAAGCGATTTAATTCTCTTAAAAGAAGAGATATATTTGGAAATTTTATTAATTCACAAAATTCAAAAATGAAAAATAATCAAGTATTAAACGAAAATCAAAATGATTTTAATCAACACAATTCGTTATTAAATAACAATAATTCTTTAAATAATGAAGAAATAGTAACTGAACAACACCCAATACAACTAAACAATATAGAAACTATATCTTCTTCTTCTTCTATTCCAAGTGTTACTTCAACTCAAAGTAATAATAATAATCTAATTGAAGCATCAATTAATGAAACAAATTTTATTGAATCAGATTTAAATAATAATACAAATTTAAATAATGGAATTATATATGAAACTTTAATAAATGAAACAGATTTTATTGAAACTGACATAAATAATAATGAAAATATATCTCAATCAATAGTTGATGATAGTTTTAATTCCACTTTTGTTTTTGAAAATAATGAAACAAATAATAATACACAACCTACTATATTAAATAATCCTATAACTCCTTTACATAATCAACACAATAATGATATACTTTCAGATAATAATAATAGTATCAATAATAATCATATTCCATCTATACATAATACACCAAATTCTAATACAAATAATCAAATAGTATCTCCTTCTACTTCTCTCATTATAACACCTCCTAGATTATCTCCTCTTGATTCAAGATTAATTAGTTCTTCTTCTTCTTCTCATAATAATAATAATAATTCTATTATTCCTCCTCTGCCAAGATCATCGATATTAGATGTATTAAATTATTATCAAATATCTCCTATTCAAAATCCTAATAATAATAATTTATTATCAACAAATATAAATAATCATAGAAGAAGAATTAGTTTTGATTCTTCTACTTCAGATGATGATACAAGTTCAGATAATGATTTCACACCTATTATTCCTCCTAATACTACTAATAATCCTCTTCTACAAATAGAACCAATAAACACTACAAATAATAACGATATAGATATAGATAATCAAAATGAAAATAATAATGAAGAAAATAATAACAATATTCCAATTGTTATAAGATTTGAAAACTGTGAAGCATGTATTAAATTAAGTATGCTTAATATTATATCATTTTTATAATTCTTTCTTTATGATAATAAAACTATTATTATATTATGTATAGGAAATGGAGATCAAATAATAGAAGAGAATGAAAGAGATATTCAAGGAAATAACAAATATGAATATTATAATATAGGTAAAATGAATCATGTTTGTATTCATTGTGAAGCTCTTCATTTTGAAGCAGAAAAAACAAACTTTTATATCACAAAAAATTCTACATATAAAAAATACATTAATTTAATTAATGATTCAAGAATACAATTTGAATACTATGAAGGAGATCATGATTATATCATTACAAGAAATTCAAATTATACAATGTGTTGTAATAATGGGAAAGTGAAAGTAGAATCACCTATAAATCTTCCAAATGAATTATTAAATCAATTAATGAGTCAAACACCAAATAATAAATTATTTAGAAATGAGATAAGAAGATATAATAATGCTTTTGCTTTTGCTTCTATGTCATGTTCTAATGTAGTAACAAGAATGAATGGTCCAGGACCATATTTTTATAGAGTTCATGGTAATGTATATCATTCTATGAGTGATTTATATCCTTCTGATAATTCTCCTCCTTCTTTTAATCAAATATATATTTATGATGAAGAAGAAGCTCTTCATATTCGAAATGGAAATAGTATGTTTTCAGAATTATCTTCTGATTTATTATTAAGTATTGATTCTATGATAAGAAATAATAATAAAATATATGAATCTTTTAAAACATTACATGAACAAGTAACAGAATCAAGAAGAATAAATAATACTACTTATTCACAAGTAAATTTAAAATTACAATTTAAAATAAGTAATTATGATGATAGAAGAAGATTTAATGCTCCTACTACAACAAATGAAATAGCTATGATTATACCAAAACAAAATGATGAAGGTTTACCAAATATTAATCTTTCATGTTATCCAAGAAGAAGAAGAAATGATAATAATGAAAATGAAAATGAAAATAATAATAATAATATATCAGAACAACAAATAACAAATCTTAGTTATAATAATCCTTTTTGTGATCCTTTAATATATCCATTAATGTTTCCTTATGGATTACCATTATGGAGTTTAGAATCTACTTCTAATATTATACGTAATTCTGAATTACATTTAAATCGTCAAAATAATAATAATAATAATAGAAATATTTCTACAAGAACAACAACTAATAATAATAATAATGAGAATGAAATAATAGAAGAAGTAGAAAATGAATTAAATAATAGAAATAATTATAGAATAAATAATAATCATACAGAGAATAATGATAGTAATGGAGATGATTCAAAATCGATGAGAATTATTCCAATTTTTAGAAATAGATCAGAAAGAGGATTTCCATTAGATATTTTAGGAAATGAATTTTATACTATACCTACTATTTCATTAAGAGAATTTTATTCTTATTTATTATATACAAGACATCCTAATCATAAGAATTATTTATTATTATTTGAAAAATTATTATTACAATTTATGGTTGATGCAGCTACAAAAATAGAATATTCAAGATTATTATTTATAGCAAATAATCAAACAAAATTAAGATCAGAGAAATATTCTGTATTTAGAGATACAGTGAATGAGATGATACGAAATGGATTTAGTGATGAATATATAAGAAGTAGAATGGGAAAAGCAGTTATTATTCCATCAAGTTTTGTAGGTGGTCCTCGATATATGAAGAATTCTTACTTAGAAACAATGGCTATTGTAAGAGCTTATGGTAAACCAGATTTATTTATAACCATGACTTGCAATCCAAATTGGCCAGAAATCTTAGAATCATTAGAAGAAGGTCAACAACCTTGGATGAGACCTGATATAGTAGATAGAGTATTTTATATAAAATTGAAAATCTTAACTCATTTGATAACAAACTTTAAAGTATTTGGAGAAGTAAAATGTTTATGTTATTCAATAGAATATCAGAAGAGAGGAATGCCTCATGCACATATTTTAATTACTTTAGAGAATGAATATAAATTAAGAACTCCTGAAGATATAGATTCCTATATATGTGCAGAAATTCCTGATCCTATAAAGAATCCAAGATTATATGAAATTATTACTTCAATGAATATGCATGGTCCTCATACAAGAACATCTCAATGTATGAAAGAAATAAATGGTCAACAATATTGTTCAAAGAAATTTCCAAAAGATTATAGAAATGAAACTACAATAAATGAAGATGGATATCCAAATTATAGAAGAAGAGATAATGGTAGAATATATGTAATAGGTAGACAATCAAATGTAAATAATACTTTAGATAATAGATGGGTAGTTCCATATAATCCATATTTATCATTAAGAATAGGTTGTCATATTAATGTAGAAGTATGTTCTTCAGTAAGAAGTCCTAAATATATATTTAAATATGCTTTTAAAGGACATGATTCTATTAATGCAGAAATAGAAAGAGAAGATACTAATAATAATACTACTAATAATAATCCAAATAATTCAAATATAAATGAAATAGAAATACCAAATGAAATGAAATCTTATTTAAAAGGAAGATATTTATCAGCTCCTGAAGCTATGTGGAGAATATATGGATTTCCAATAAAGTATTGTAATGTGAGTGTAATTACTTTAGATATTCATGATGAGAATGATAGAACTGTATATTATGTAGAAGGAGATGAAGAAAGAGCTTTAGATAGAATAATGAATCAAGATACAATGTTAACAGCATATTTTAAAATGAATGATTTATATATAAATGAAGAATCAAGAGGAACAATGGATGAACCCTCTATTTTAACTTATATAGAATTTCCTAAATATTATACATATGATTCAAAATTAAAGAAATGGAATCATAGAAGAAGAAATAATAAAGTAATAGGAAGACTTCCTTATATAGATCCTACAAATGATAATTTATTTTGTTTAAGAATACTTTTATTACATGTAAGTCGTCCATTAAGTTTTGATGATTTAAAATGTTATGAAGGCCAAATATATAATACATATAGAGAATCCTGTATAGCAAGAGGATTATTAGTAGATGATACAGAATATTATGATATTCTTGCAAATGAAGTAATAGATGCTACTCCTTGGCAATTAAGACAATTATTTGGTTTACTTTGTTCTTATTATCCTATTACTGATCCATTATCTATTTGGAATACTTATAGGAATGATATGATAGATGATTTCTTTCATCAATATATAAATGAATATATAAGTATAGATAGACAAGATGCATATGTATTAGATTCAGAAGATAATGAAGTGAATAGAATAATAGAAGAATATTGTATACCTAGAGCATTAAATCATATAAGAAGTGTCATAGATACAAATAAACATAATGGAGGATATCAAAGTACTAATTTACCACAATTTGATAATAATACTAATATGATAGATTATGAATCTGAAGGAATTAATTTTGAAGAAGATCATAGAATAGCAGAAAGAAATATAAGTTTATTGAATGAAGGACAAAGAAGAGTATATGAATCAATAATGGAATCAGTGAATAATAATGAACCTCATAGAAATAATATGTTTTTTATAGATGGACCAGGAGGAACTGGAAAAACATTTCTTTATAATACAATAATTAAATCAATAAGAAATAATATAGATGATGTGATAGCAGTTGCATGGACAGGTATTGCAGCTACTTTATTATGTGGAGGAAAAACATCTCATTCACAATTTGGATTACCTTTTGAATTAAATGAATCTTCTTCTTCTTCTATTTCAAGAGGATCTCCAAGAGCAGAACAAATTAAGAAATGTAAAATAATAATATGGGATGAAGCTCCTATGGCTTCTAAATATGCTTTAAAAGTAGTTGATCAATTATTAAGATTCTTATATAATGATGAGATAGATATTCCATTTGCAGGTAAAACAATAGTATTAGGTGGAGATTTTAGACAATGTTTACCAGTAGTAGCTCATGGAAAAGAAGCTGATATAGTTCCTTTATGTATTAAATATTTAGATATTTGGAATGAATTTAATCAATTTCAATTAACAGAAAATATGAGAGCAAATGCAAATGAAATAGAATTTAAAGAATTCTTATTGAAGATAGGAAATGGTGAGAGATGTAATAATGAATTAAGATTATTATCAAAAGATAAAGTACATATTCCAAGAGAATGCATTTGTGATGAGAATATAGGTGAAGAGATATTTCATGAATTCATTAATGATTCAAATACAGATATATATAGACAGAAATTAGCTTCAAATTGTATATTATGTGCAACAAATGAACAAGCATTTTTAATTAATGAAAGAATTCAAAATATGATAAGATCAAGTTCTCATCATTATTATAGTCATGATGAATTAGCAGAAGAAGTAGAAGATATAGATGAAAGAGATGCTTATAGTACAGAATATTTAAATAGTTTAATTCCTCAAGGATGTCCACCTCATGATTTAGAATTGAAAAGAGGTTCAGTTATTATGTTATTAAGAAATTTAGATATAAAGAGAGGATTATGTAATGGAACGAGATTAGTAGTATTAGATACAAAACCAAATGTAATAAGAAGTCAATTATTAGTAAGAACTGATAATATGTTAGAAGGACAAGATATAGTATTGATTCCAAGAATTAAATTTATAGTAGATGATAGTGATTTACCATGTAAGTTAAGTAGAAAACAATTTCCTGTCAGATTAGCTTTTGCTATGACTATTAATAAATCACAAGGTCAAACATTTCAAAATGTAGGTATTTATTTAGAAAGACCTGTATTTAGTCATGGTCAATTATATGTTGCTTTAAGTAGAGTACGTTCTTTTCATGGTATAAAAATGTTTATAAAGAATGATAATATTAATCAAGGTCAATTAATCAGAAATAGTAATGAATGGTATACTAAAAATTGTGTATTTAATGGAGTATTATAATTTATTTTTGTTGTTGTATTTTGTTATATATTTTTTTCGATTTTCTAATTTTTCTTATTTTTCTTATTGTTTATGAATACTTTTTGTTAATTTTCAATTTTAAATTGTATATTTGTTTATTTTTATTTGTTAATAATTAATTCTTAAAATTTATATTGTTTAGTTTATAATTCTTTATCATTATCAAAAGAAAATAAATAAATAACAAAAAACAAGAAATAATTGACTGAAATAGACTTAATAGATACATAGCATCGGCGAAGCCGATGCCACCCGCTAGTATAATATATAATATATAATATATAATATATAATATATAATATATAATATATAATATATAATATATAATATATAATATATAATATATAATATATAATAGATAATAAATACTAATATATAATAGATAATATATAATAATGAAAAAAAGAAAATAAAAGCCAAACTGTTATTATTTTATGCAGCCGCGGTCCGGTGCCGTTAGGCCCCGGACCTGCGGCGTGACCCTAGTAATCATTACTATTATAAAGCAAATAGGCAAAAAAATTCCCATTGGTCAGTTTTTGGAAAATGCATTTGATTGGCTAATGTATACTATAGTTTGTGGACACAACTCCTCTAAACTTACGGGGAGTTAATGTTTGGTTGAAACACAGTTCAATAGGATATAACCTGTAGTTTTGCACCGTATATTTGGTTAAGCGATATTATTAATAATTAAAAAGTTATTAATAAAAGAACAGAAAACATGATTTTTGAGTCGTTTTTGATTGGCTCTTTGGGATGACCCCGATAAAAATTGTTGACCAGACAATTGAAAAATAAACATGGGGTAAACTTGATTTTTTCTCAATCCCACAATATACGTTATCCGTGTTTATTCTTTATATTTATCTATTTTTTAATACTTTTTCATATTGAACACGTGAGGCCTTAACGGTCAAATTTAGATTGTCAATTTGACATCATATTCTGATTCAGGAGGTCAGAAAACCTAGGTGTACCAATTTTCAGCTCCTGAGAACGATTTTTGAGTGATCGATATTTTCTTCGATCTTCTTATAATCGACTAATATTACAGTATTGTAATTAATAGGTCCTCAAACCACTATAGTCAAAGCAGAGTCTTAAAATAATGAGTTTAAAAGTGACAATTTTGAAAAATGTGAATTAAGTGGTCTTAGAGTGAGAGATTCAATATAATAACTTTTGTTTAGTATACTTTAGATATTACTCTATTCTATGTTAAAAGGAGAGTCAAAATTATGATGGTCAAAGTGTATGACCAAATGACAAAATGTGTCTTAAAAAGTAAAAGGGTGTCTATATGTGTTTCAAATGTTAAGTCAAGTCAATTCTATGAATAATAGCTTTAAATAAATAGTTTAAGGTTGTCAAATTTAAAAGAATGTGTAAAACATAGTCTTAAACTGTGAATAAAAAATTTAGAGATATTAATTAGTATACAGTTGTAGTAGCTCTACAACATATCAAAAGTATAAAGAAAATAATTTTTAGAGAGTGGATGTGTGAAGGGTTGTGAGAGTTATTAAAAATTTATTTTTACGTCAGTTTGAGCAAAATCGTGAATTTCGTGCACTGTAGAAAAATTGAGTCAAAAGGTCAACTCTAAGGGTCTTAAATTTAAAAAATGTAAAAATGAGTGACTTAGAGGACGAGATTCAATATTTGAGTGTTTAGTCATTAAACTAGAGTGTATGAGCTATATTATGTTAAAAGGAGGGACAAAAATATGTTGATCAAAGTGTATGACCAAATGGTAAAGTGTCTTTAAAAAGTCTAAAGTGATGACTAATATGTTTATAGAGTCTTATAAAGTCTACTATGAAAATATTAGCTTTTAAAAATATGTTTAAGCCTTTCAATTAGTAAAAATATGTTCAAAGAGACTCATAAAATGAGAGTTTTAAGAAACGAGATATTGTTCAGTATACACTAAGAGACACTCTACAACATATCAAAAATCTAGCAAAAACTATTTTTAGAGAGTGGATGTGTGAAGGGTTGTGAGAGTTATTGAAAAAATATTTTTACTTCAGTTTGTGTAAAATCGTGTTTTTGGAACACTGTAGAAAAATTAACTTCAGAAATCAACTCTAAGGGTCTTAATTTTGAAAAATGTGAAAATGACTGACTTAGAGGACGAGATTCAAAATTCCCCCTCACTTTCATATAACTAGAGCACACACTCTATATTATGTCAAAAGAAGGGACGAAAATATTTTGGTCAAAGTAAATGAGCAAATGCAAAAGGTTTATAAAATGTCTTAAAGTGATGACCAATGTGTAGCTAACGTTATACTGAGTATAGTGTGTAAATATTAGCTTATAAAAATGATTTTAAGTGTGTAAACTTTTCATAATGTGTCAAGAAGGGTCTTTAAGAAAGAGATTCAAAACATTTGCTTTTATTTAATAAATTGTATAATAAACTCTATACTATATCAAAAGACTGAAGGAAATTATTCTGATACAGTGGATCTTGAATGTGTAAAGTCTCTTTAAAAGTTACATTTTTGAGTTATTTATGATTAAAATCATTAGTTGAAATTAATATAAAAATATTAACTTTTTAAGTAATGTTTTAGTTGTCAAAGTGACAATGAATGTTGACTTTGTTATACTTAAAACTTCAAAATTCTTTTAAAAAGTATTGAAATGAGTTAAAATTATTATATTATGCTTATTTAAATGAATTTTATGACTTAAAAATACTCAAGAGTACTTCACATTGTGACTCATTTCTAAAGTTGTTGACTTTAAAAACTCAAAAAATGCTTAAGAAAGTTGTTTAATTATTAATAAATACAAAATATATTTTAAAAATAATAAATAATATGTATAGTGATTCAAAATAGTTTTTTAATTTTCTTTCAAGTATTGTTTTTAGTTTTTTTGATATCATTTAAAGAATTTATTTAATTCTTATATCAGGAATTGAACCTGATTACAATCAATAAATGATTGTAACTCTCCATATAGAGTATAAGAAGTGTTATTAAAGTAATATATAATATATAATATATAATATATAATATAAAATATAAAATATAAAATATATAATATATAATATATAATATATAATATATAATATATAATATATAATATATAATATATAATATATAATATATAATATATAATATATAATATATAATATATAATATATAATATATAATATATAATATATAATATATAATATATAATATATAATATATAATATATAATATATAATATATAATATATAATATATAATATATAATATATAATATATAATATATAATATATAATATATAATATAATATATAATATATAATATATAATATAATATATAATATATAATATATAATATATAATATATAATATATAATATATAATATATAATATATAATATATAATATATAATATATAATATATAATATATAATATATAATATATAATATATAATATATAATATATAATATATAATATATAATATATAATATATAATATATAATATATAATATATAATATATAATATATAATAGATAATAAATACTAATATATAATAGATAATATATAATAATGAAAAAAAGAAAATAAAAGCCAAACTGTTATTATTTTATGCAGCCGCGGTCCGGTGCCGTTAGGCCCCGGACCTGCGGCGTGACCCTAGTAATCATTACTATTATAAAGCAAATAGGCAAAAAAATTCCCATTGGTCAGTTTTTGGAAAATGCATTTGATTGGCTAATGTATACTATAGTTTGTGGACACAACTCCTCTAAACTTACGGGGAGTTAATGTTTGGTTGAAACACAGTTCAATAGGATATAACCTGTAGTTTTGCACCGTATATTTGGTTAAGCGATATTATTAATAATTAAAAAGTTATTAATAAAAGAACAGAAAACATGATTTTTGAGTCGTTTTTGATTGGCTCTTTGGGATGACCCCGATAAAAATTGTTGACCAGACAATTGAAAAATAAACATGGGGTAAACTTGATTTTTTCTCAATCCCACAATATACGTTATCCGTGTTTATTCTTTATATTTATCTATTTTTTAATACTTTTTCATATTGAACACGTGAGGCCTTAACGGTCAAATTTAGATTGTCAATTTGACATCATATTCTGATTCAGGAGGTCAGAAAACCTAGGTGTACCAATTTTCAGCTCCTGAGAACGATTTTTGAGTGATCGATATTTTCTTCGATCTTCTTATAATCGACTAATATTACAGTATTGTAATTAATAGGTCCTCAAACCACTATAGTCAAAGCAGAGTCTTAAAATAATGAGTTTAAAAGTGACAATTTTGAAAAATGTGAATTAAGTGGTCTTAGAGTGAGAGATTCAATATAATAACTTTTGTTTAGTATACTTTAGATATTACTCTATTCTATGTTAAAAGGAGAGTCAAAATTATGATGGTCAAAGTGTATGACCAAATGACAAAATGTGTCTTAAAAAGTAAAAGGGTGTCTATATGTGTTTCAAATGTTAAGTCAAGTCAATTCTATGAATAATAGCTTTAAATAAATAGTTTAAGGTTGTCAAATTTAAAAGAATGTGTAAAACATAGTCTTAAACTGTGAATAAAAAATTTAGAGATATTAATTAGTGTACAGTTGTAGTAGCTCTACAACATATCAAAAGTATAAAGAAAATAATTTTTAGAGAGTGGATGTGTGAAGGGTTGTGAGAGTTATTAAAAATTTATTTTTACGTCAGTTTGAGCAAAATCGTGAATTTCGTGCACTGTAGAAAAATTGAGTCAAAAGGTCAACTCTAAGGGTCTTAAATTTAAAAAATGTAAAAATGAGTGACTTAGAGGACGAGATTCAATATTTGAGTGTTTAGTCATTAAACTAGAGTGTATGAGCTATATTATGTTAAAAGGAGGGACAAAAATATGTTGATCAAAGTGTATGACCAAATGGTAAAGTGTCTTTAAAAAGTCTAAAGTGATGACTAATATGTTTATAGAGTCTTATAAAGTCTACTATGAAAATATTAGCTTTTAAAAATATGTTTAAGCCTTTCAATTAGTAAAAATATGTTCAAAGAGACTCATAAAATGAGAGTTTTAAGAAACGAGATATTGTTCAGTATACACTAAGAGACACTCTACAACATATCAAAAATCTAGCAAAAACTATTTTTAGAGAGTGGATGTGTGAAGGGTTGTGAGAGTTATTGAAAAAATATTTTTACTTCAGTTTGTGTAAAATCGTGTTTTTGGAACACTGTAGAAAAATTAACTTCAGAAATCAACTCTAAGGGTCTTAATTTTGAAAAATGTGAAAATGACTGACTTAGAGGACGAGATTCAAAATTCCCCCTCACTTTCATATAACTAGAGCACACACTCTATATTATGTCAAAAGAAGGGACGAAAATATTTTGGTCGAAGTAAATGAGCAAATGCAAAAGGTTTATAAAATGTCTTAAAGTGATGACCAATGTGTAGCTAACGTTATACTGAGTATAGTGTGTAAATATTAGCTTATAAAAATGATTTTAAGTGTGTAAACTTTTCATAATGTGTCAAGAAGGGTCTTTAAGAAAGAGATTCAAAACATTTGCTTTTATTTAATAAATTGTATAATAAACTCTATACTATATCAAAAGACTGAAGGAAATTATTCTGATACAGTGGATCTTGAATGTGTAAAGTCTCTTTAAAAGTTACATTTTTGAGTTATTTATGATTAAAATCATTAGTTGAAATTAATATAAAAATATTAACTTTTTAAGTAATGTTTTAGTTGTCAAAGTGACAATGAATGTTGACTTTGTTATACTTAAAACTTCAAAATTCTTTTAAAAAGTATTGAAATGAGTTAAAATTATTATATTATGCTTATTTAAATGAATTTTATGACTTAAAAATACTCAAGAGTACTTCACATTGTGACTCATTTCTAAAGTTGTTGACTTTAAAAACTCAAAAAATGCTTAAGAAAGTTGTTTAATTATTAATAAATACAAAATATATTTTAAAAATAATAAATAATATGTATAGTGATTCAAAATAGTTTTTTAATTTTCTTTCAAGTATTGTTTTTAGTTTTTTTGATATCATTTAAAGAATTTATTTAATTCTTATATCAGGAATTGAACCTGATTACAATCAATAAATGATTGTAACTCTCCATATAGAGTATAAGAAGTGTTATTAAAGTAATATATAATATATAATATATAATATATAATATAAAATATAAAATATAAAATATATAATATATAATATATAATATATAATATATAATATATAATATATAATATATAATATATAATATATAATATATAATATATAATATATAATATATAATATATAATATATAATATATAATATATAATATATAATATATAATATATAATATATAATATATAATATATAATATATAATATATAATATATAATATATAATATATAATATATAATATATAATATATAATATATAATATATAATATATAATATATAATATATAATATATAATATATAATATATAATATATAATATATAATATATAATATATAATATATAATATATAATATATAATATATAATATATAATATATAATATATAATATATAATATATAATATATAATATATAATATATAATATATAATATATAATATATAATATATAATATATAATATATAATATATAATATATAATATATAATATATAATATATAATATATAATATATAATAGATAATAAATACTAATATATAATAGATAATATATAATAATGAAAAAAAGAAAATAAAAGCCAAACTGTTATTATTTTATGCAGCCGCGGTCCGGTGCCGTTAGGCCCCGGACCTGCGGCGTGACCCTAGTAATCATTACTATTATAAAGCAAATAGGCAAAAAAATTCCCATTGGTCAGTTTTTGGAAAATGCATTTGATTGGCTAATGTATACTATAGTTTGTGGACACAACTCCTCTAAACTTACGGGGAGTTAATGTTTGGTTGAAACACAGTTCAATAGGATATAACCTGTAGTTTTGCACCGTATATTTGGTTAAGCGATATTATTAATAATTAAAAAGTTATTAATAAAAGAACAGAAAACATGATTTTTGAGTCGTTTTTGATTGGCTCTTTGGGATGACCCCGATAAAAATTGTTGACCAGACAATTGAAAAATAAACATGGGGTAAACTTGATTTTTTCTCAATCCCACAATATACGTTATCCGTGTTTATTCTTTATATTTATCTATTTTTTAATACTTTTTCATATTGAACACGTGAGGCCTTAACGGTCAAATTTAGATTGTCAATTTGACATCATATTCTGATTCAGGAGGTCAGAAAACCTAGGTGTACCAATTTTCAGCTCCTGAGAACGATTTTTGAGTGATCGATATTTTCTTCGATCTTCTTATAATCGACTAATATTACAGTATTGTAATTAATAGGTCCTCAAACCACTATAGTCAAAGCAGAGTCTTAAAATAATGAGTTTAAAAGTGACAATTTTGAAAAATGTGAATTAAGTGGTCTTAGAGTGAGAGATTCAATATAATAACTTTTGTTTAGTATACTTTAGATATTACTCTATTCTATGTTAAAAGGAGAGTCAAAATTATGATGGTCAAAGTGTATGACCAAATGACAAAATGTGTCTTAAAAAGTAAAAGGGTGTCTATATGTGTTTCAAATGTTAAGTCAAGTCAATTCTATGAATAATAGCTTTAAATAAATAGTTTAAGGTTGTCAAATTTAAAAGAATGTGTAAAACATAGTCTTAAACTGTGAATAAAAAATTTAGAGATATTAATTAGTGTACAGTTGTAGTAGCTCTACAACATATCAAAAGTATAAAGAAAATAATTTTTAGAGAGTGGATGTGTGAAGGGTTGTGAGAGTTATTAAAAATTTATTTTTACGTCAGTTTGAGCAAAATCGTGAATTTCGTGCACTGTAGAAAAATTGAGTCAAAAGGTCAACTCTAAGGGTCTTAAATTTAAAAAATGTAAAAATGAGTGACTTAGAGGACGAGATTCAATATTTGAGTGTTTAGTCATTAAACTAGAGTGTATGAGCTATATTATGTTAAAAGGAGGGACAAAAATATGTTGATCAAAGTGTATGACCAAATGGTAAAGTGTCTTTAAAAAGTCTAAAGTGATGACTAATATGTTTATAGAGTCTTATAAAGTCTACTATGAAAATATTAGCTTTTAAAAATATGTTTAAGCCTTTCAATTAGTAAAAATATGTTCAAAGAGACTCATAAAATGAGAGTTTTAAGAAACGAGATATTGTTCAGTATACACTAAGAGACACTCTACAACATATCAAAAATCTAGCAAAAACTATTTTTAGAGAGTGGATGTGTGAAGGGTTGTGAGAGTTATTGAAAAAATATTTTTACTTCAGTTTGTGTAAAATCGTGTTTTTGGAACACTGTAGAAAAATTAACTTCAGAAATCAACTCTAAGGGTCTTAATTTTGAAAAATGTGAAAATGACTGACTTAGAGGACGAGATTCAAAATTCCCCCTCACTTTCATATAACTAGAGCACACACTCTATATTATGTCAAAAGAAGGGACGAAAATATTTTGGTCGAAGTAAATGAGCAAATGCAAAAGGTTTATAAAATGTCTTAAAGTGATGACCAATGTGTAGCTAACGTTATACTGAGTATAGTGTGTAAATATTAGCTTATAAAAATGATTTTAAGTGTGTAAACTTTTCATAATGTGTCAAGAAGGGTCTTTAAGAAAGAGATTCAAAACATTTGCTTTTATTTAATAAATTGTATAATAAACTCTATACTATATCAAAAGACTGAAGGAAATTATTCTGATACAGTGGATCTTGAATGTGTAAAGTCTCTTTAAAAGTTACATTTTTGAGTTATTTATGATTAAAATCATTAGTTGAAATTAATATAAAAATATTAACTTTTTAAGTAATGTTTTAGTTGTCAAAGTGACAATGAATGTTGACTTTGTTATACTTAAAACTTCAAAATTCTTTTAAAAAGTATTGAAATGAGTTAAAATTATTATATTATGCTTATTTAAATGAATTTTATGACTTAAAAATACTCAAGAGTACTTCACATTGTGACTCATTTCTAAAGTTGTTGACTTTAAAAACTCAAAAAATGCTTAAGAAAGTTGTTTAATTATTAATAAATACAAAATATATTTTAAAAATAATAAATAATATGTATAGTGATTCAAAATAGTTTTTTAATTTTCTTTCAAGTATTGTTTTTAGTTTTTTTGATATCATTTAAAGAATTTATTTAATTCTTATATCAGGAATTGAACCTGATTACAATCAATAAATGATTGTAACTCTCCATATAGAGTATAAGAAGTGTTATTAAAGTAATATATAATATATAATATATAATATATAATATAAAATATAAAATATATAATATATAATATATAATATATAATATATAATATATAATATATAATATATAATATATAATATATAATATATAATATATAATATATAATATATAATATATAATATATAATATATAATATATAATATATAATATATAATATATAATATATAATATATAATATATAATATATAATATATAATATATAATATATAATATATAATATATAATATATAATATATAATATATAATATATAATATATAATATATAATATATAATATATAATATATAATATATAATAGATAATAAATACTAATATATAATAGATAATATATAATAATGAAAAAAAGAAAATAAAAGCCAAACTGTTATTATTTTATGCAGCCGCGGTCCGGTGCCGTTAGGCCCCGGACCTGCGGCGTGACCCTAGTAATAATAATAATAATAATAATAATAATAATAATAATAATAATAATAATAATAATAATAGTAATAATAATAATAATAATAATAATAATAGAAGAAATAGATCTGATTCAATTTCTTCTTCTTCATCTTCATCTTCATCTTCCTCTTCCTCTTCCTCTTCATCTTCTTCTTCATCTGGAATGGATATAGAAGAATCAAATATTAATAATAATAATAATGATATTGATATAGATAATATGCCTTCTATTATTCCTTCTATTATCAGAAATTTAAATAGAAATACAAATTCTATTCAACAAATTAATAATAATAATAATACTTCTCCTCCAAATAATAATCAAACTATAAATCAATCAATTCCTAATAATAATATTAATAATACTATAAATGATATTGATTTAGATTTATCTCTTAATAATCATATAAATAATCCTATTATTCCTAATTATCTTCATATTCCTATTCAAGATAGAATATATCCTTATAATTTAGATAATCTTGATTTACCTACTGGAATAATAGAAAACAATATGATGAATACATTATTTAATTCTAATAGAAGAGTATTAACATTAGATTCTTCTATTTATTCTATAAATTCTATTCCTAATAATATTCCTAATTTTCCTACAGAATGTAATTGGATATTTCCTTGTAAACCAGATTTCTTTATTGGTTATAATGAAATACGAAATCATGAGAAAGGAAAAGTATGGAAATATTTAAATGAAATACGTGAATGTTTTAATCATATAATATTAATGTTATCATGGAATAGATCTATTAATCATTCTAATTTAACAAGATTAGATGCATTCACTTTATTCTTTCCTAATATAGAAAAGAATGCTATAGATTCATTATTACGTAAGATAAGGAGTAATTATAGACAAATAAATAGAGATACTAATATTCCTACTTTAGGTAATAGAAATAATAATCGTATTCCAAATAATCAAAGATTAAGAAATAATCAAATACAAAATGGTTATATTAATATTAATAATAACAAGCGTTTCACGACTGGCTACGCCAGCCTACGCTTGAGTTTTGATAGTTGTCATCTCTTAATTGTTATATTTTATGTTGTTTTTTTTTTAAATATTATGTTTATTTTTATGTTTTTGTTATTCATTTCTATTT
Source organism: Blastocystis sp. Blastoise (assembly GCA_039096225.1). Classification (NCBI taxonomy): domain Eukaryota; class Bigyra; order Opalinata; family Blastocystidae; genus Blastocystis; species Blastocystis sp. Blastoise. Next base: position 1,544,286 of record JBBPEB010000015.1, read on the forward strand.
TTTTATTTTTAGGATGAAGACTATTTCATATTTTATAAATTATTATTTCAATTGTTTTAGTTGTTATCTTCTATTGTTTAGTTATTAGTTTAGTATATTCTAAATAATTTAATTCACACTTTATTGATAATTCCTATTTAACATTTTATATTACATTTTTTGAGTATTATTTCCTTTTTTATTTAGTATTTTTTTAGCTATTTTTATTATTGATTATATATATTTATTGTTTATTAATAATAATTGATTAGCTCTTGTGTTTTATTTTTGATCGTATTCATATTTCTATTTCTATTTCTATTTCTATTTCTATTTCTATTTCTATTTCTATTTCTATTTCTATTTCTATTTCTATTTCTATTTCTATTTCTATTTCTATTTCTATTTCTATTTCTATTTCTATTTCTATTTCTATTTCTATTTCTATTTCTATTTCTATTTCTATTTCTATTTCTATTTCTATTTCTATTTCTATTTCTATTTCTATTTCTATTTCTATTTCTATTTCTATTTCTATTTCTATTTCTATTTCTATTTCTATTTCTATTTAGATTTAGATTTAGATTTAGATTTAGATTTAGATTTCTATTTAGATTTAAATTTATATTTTAGTTTTCTATATTAATTCACTTTTCTTTGTTAATTTATTTATAACTGTTTTTGTAATTATAAATTCATTTAGTTTTATAAATATTTTATACTTTAAACAATATTATTATGATTATAAAATATTTTTTCTTTTAAAACTTATTATCAGTTATTTCTTATCTTTAAGAATTTATTTTTTATTTTTAATTATTCTATATAATTATTATTATGAGAAAGAACTTACTCTTTTGTCTAAAAAATATTATTTATTCTTTTATAAATTTTCTCATATATTATTTTATTCCATTTTAAATTATTATCATTTTTATCTCTATTTGTTTTTTTTATTCTATCATTTCTTTTTATATATACTATTATATATATATATTTAATATTTTATTATACCCCTTTTTCGTATTAATAAATGTTTAATTATATGTAATAGTTACTATATTTTAATACTATCTGATTCAAATGTTTATAATATTATTCTTTTTTTATTACTCCTATTTCAATTTGGATTTTTAAAAACAAAAAATATTTTTAATAATTAAAAAATATATATTATTCTATATAATCGATAATAACTCATAGAGTTCTTTCTAAATATTTATCATATATAGAATTTTTTTATAAAAGAAAAAAAGAATTATTTTTAAAAATTATCTATTCAATTTTTATAATGTTATCATAATCATTTCATAACTAAAAACTAAAAACTAAAATATAAACCAAAAATTACATTCTATATCATAAATAGATTTAGTACTTTAAAAACTGTAACTATCATACATAAAATATAGCTTCTAAAACAAATAAGTTATCATAAAAAAACTCTAAAAGACTTTAACGTTTTGAAATACACATATCCACTTTTATTTTAACTAATTTTATGCTAATATACATATATATTGAATTTATTATTTAATTTGTAAAGAATAACTTGAATCTCTTTTGTTTTAAGTCACAATTACAAAAAATGAGTTCTTTTGAAAGACAAAAAACATTCTTTAAACAATAATAATTTTGTATTTAGTAAAGAATAAACGTATTATACTGTTTTAGAAACAATTAAAATCTTTTTACCCATTTTAACACTCCTATCAAACAGTCAACCATGTTTAATTAAACTAATTTTTAGTATTTTATATTCTATTATAAGTCTATTTATTATTATTACAAAAAGTGACTTGAATCTCTTGACATAACTATTGTAATTCTAAAAAAATAATTTTTTGAACAACTTAAAATATTTATTTATTGTAGATTTTAATATAAAACACTCATAAAACACTCTATACATACTTATTACAACCATTTTTTAAAAATAGACTCATTTTAACATTTTGGTCAAACACACAACCACCTTTATTTCAAACAATTCTTTTATTATTATAAACATTAAACACTCTAATACTCATTTTTACAAAAAGTGTATTGAATCTCTTGACTTAAGACAGTCAAACAGACAATTCAAAATTATTTTACCCTTTAAATTCATTATAGAGTGATAATATTTTCAGAATTGTCCTAATATGTGATTTAGGACACATTTAACTACTTTTTATAAAATTATGAGCCAACATGTGCATATACTCATACACTCGTCTAACCCAATTTTGACCATTTTTTTGAGAAATGCAATACATATAAGGTCTAGTTTTCAAATATATAAAAATTATTTGTCAAATATGAATTTGATTTGTCAACTTTCTGAAAATTTTGAGAAAAATGATTTTTCAATTTTCAGTTTTTTAACATGTTATACTATTGACTCTACTGAACTCATTTTTTTATTAATTTCAAATATTAAAATTTATATTGTTAATATAGTTTATTCTCTATATTTATTTGTTATAATTATATTAAATAATTAAATATTGACTGAGAAATTAAAACGATAAACTATACCCTTTTTTCAAAAATTTCTATTTTTATGTTTTGCATATATAATTTTTTTTCTCAAAAGTTATTTAATATTTTTATAATATTTTTATAAATATATAAACCATATGTTGTCTAGTTTATAAATAGGTTTTATTTATTTTTTAAAAATTAATATTGATGGAGAAATTGTCAAAACAAACTATAGTATCAAAAATGTTTTCTTTTTTTTAAACAATTTATTTCACTGATTAAAGACAATTAAAAACAAATTTATTTATTTAAAGCTTATTTATGACATTTAACACTTATTAAGACTGATAACTGACTTTTTAAAGCAAACATTGTCAGTATCAGTTCAACATGTTGTCTTAACTTTTGTGAATGAGTGATGTATAGTGTTTATGAATGTTTATATATAGTAATTGAAACATTTTAAAGTTTATTGAGTTGACATTATTTGGTGTTTTTTCACATTATAAAAAATAATATCATTATTTAATACCAATACTTTATATCTGAGTATTACATGATCATATACACAGAAATAATACAAAATTAAATTGTTTAAATAGACTTTAACATTTCGAGATACACTCGACCTTTTTTATTTCGTCTGTTGTTTTGATATGTTATACTATTGTGTCAGTAGTGTAATAAAATGTACTTAATATATTGAATCCCTTATTTTAAATAAATGAAAAAAAGGAATTATTTGTAAAGTGAGTTTAAAAAGATTTAAAAATTTAAAAATACAACTTTTATGACTATATTAAGGGTCAATACATTCAAATATCATGTTATTAAACAAAATAAAAAACAAATCTGTAACAACATACAGTGAACTTGAATTTATATTAAGAAATTCTTGTTCTAATCTAGATATTACACTTATATAATACTCATAAATACCGTTTTAAAAGAAAATAAGAACAAAAGTTACGCATCCAATTCTTAAAAGTGTGAGTTTTGACAAAATAAAAAAATGAATTTAGTTTAACATTATATTAATACAAAAATAAATTTATTTTAATTTAAAAGTCATTAATGAGTGAGAACGACGAATCACAAAAATAAATATGTTGATTTTTTCATTTTATTTTTATGTTTTTTACTTTTATTTGAATAACTTCGTCAAAATTTATTATTTTTTCAAAAAAAAAATTATGAATCGAGTTTAACTAATATAGATGAGTAATAAATAAAATAAATATAAAAAAGACTCTTTTATCAATATAAATTATAAATCACAAAAGTAAGTATAATGAATGAAAAAGTAAGATAAATATAATTGGATGCACCAAAACACAATTTTTAATGGCTCCACAAAACTGTTTATGTCGAATATTCTTTTTTCTTAAAAGTCGTTTTTCTCCTTGGATTTTCAAAATTGACCAATCAAATTTTGAGTATCAATTTTTGTCATAAGTATCTTGTAAATTACAAAAAATCTTGCCGTTACAATAAAATGCACCAAAGTTACAGCCATTTGAAATTTTTGAAACGGCTCAGTTAGGCTGCTAAATTAATATATATAATAATAATAATAATAATATTGATATTAATATAAATAATTCTGATATTAACTCTAATAATAATAATAATAATAATTCCAATAATAATGAATCAAATGAAATGGAAATAGATAATGAAATAAATAATTCTAATAATTCTAATATTATTAATAATATTTCTAATTCTTCTAATTCTTCTAATTCTAATAGTCATATATCAAATAATAATAATAATAATCATAATAATATATCCTCTCAATCTTCATTAGATTCTGATATTGATATAGATATGAATTTAAATAATTCTAATTCTAATAATAATAATTCTAATAATAATGGAAGAAATAATAATAATAGAAATAATACAAGACCTTCTAATATTCCTACTTTACAAACTAGAATAAATCATAATCCTAGAACAATCCAAGGTAGAAGAACAAGAGAATTAGAATTAAATAATAATAATAATAATATGAATAATGATAATGAAATGGAAATAGAAAATGAAGAAGAAAGAAATAATAATAATAATACTAGAAATACTAATGATAATAATAATCCTAATAATAATAATACAGAAATAGATTTAATATCAACTTATTCAGAAAATAATATTAATAATATTATTAATAGATCAAATAATCTTCATTATACTTCTAATGTGAAAAGAAGATTATCTAGATTAGCTTTAAAGCGTTGGTCTAATAATAAAACAATAAATCGATTTAATAGATTTGTAGAAGAGAGATTATATGATCATATTCGATGTTACCCTATAGAAGATTCAAATCATAATCCTACTATGACTCCTGAATTAATAGAATCATTTAATAAGAGTTGTGAATATGTATTTAATGAAATATATAGATGGATATCACAATGTGATAGAGGAAGAATAAATCATAATGATAGATATAATAATAATAATAGAGATGTAGGTAGTTCTGCTAATGAAGATCGTAATTATCATAATGAAACTAGAAATAGAAATCATCATTTTCATGATAATAATAGATTTAATAATAATAATAATAATAGAAGATATATTAGAAGATATAATAATAATAGAAATCAAAGAAGATATAATAATAATAATAGAAATACTAGAAGATATAATAATAATAATAATAATAATAATAATAGAAATCATAATAATCATTACTATATATATGAGAATAGGCAAAAAAATTCCCATTGGTCAGTTTTTGGAAAATGCATTTGATTGGCTAATGTATACTATAGTTTGTGGACACAACTCCTCTAAACTTACGGGGAGTTAATGTTTGGTTGAAACACAGTTCAATAGGATATAACCTGTAGTTTTGCACCGTATATTTGGTTAAGCGATATTATTAATAATTAAAAAGTTATTAATAAAAGAACAGAAAACATGATTTTTGAGTCGTTTTTGATTGGCTCTTTGGGATGACCCCGATAAAAATTGTTGACCAGACAATTGAAAAATAAACATGGGGTAAACTTGATTTTTTCTCAATCCCACAATATACGTTATCCGTGTTTATTCTTTATATTTATCTATTTTTTAATACTTTTTCATATTGAACACGTGAGGCCTTAACGGTCAAATTTAGATTGTCAATTTGACATCATATTCTGATTCAGGAGGTCCAAAAACCTAGGTGTACCAATTTTCAGCTCCTGAGGACGATTTTTGAGTGATCGATATTTTCTTCGATCTTCTTACAATTGACTAATATTGTAGTATTGTAATCAATAGGTCATCAAACTACTATAGTTAAAACAAAGTCTTAAAATAATGAGTTTGAGTGTCACAATTTTGAAAAATGTGAATTAAGTGGTCTTAGAGTGACAAATTCAATATAATGACTTTTATTTAGTAAACTAGACTTATAACTCTATACTATGTTAAAAGGAGAGTCAAAATTATGAAGGTCAAAGTGTATGACCAAATGACAAAATGTGTCTTAAAAAGTAAAAGGATGTCTATATGTGTTTAGAATCATGTATTAAGTCTATTCTATGAATAAGAGCTTTAAATAAATAGTTTAAGGTTGTCAAATTCAAAAGAATGTGTAAAACATAGTCTTAAACTATGAATAAAAAATTTAGAGATATTAATTAGTGTACAGCTGTAGTAGCTCTACAACATATCAAAAGTACAGTTAAAATAATTTTTAGAGAGTGGATGTGTGAGGTGTTGTGACTATTATTTAAAATTTATTTTTACTTCAGTTTATGTTAAATCGTGAATTTCGTGCACTATAGAAAAATTGAGCCAAAAAATTAACTCTAAGGGTCTTAAATTTAAAAAAATGTAAAAATGAGTGACTTAGAGGACGAGATTCAATATTTGAGTGTTTATTCATTAAACTAGAGTGTATGATCTATATTATGTTAAAATAAGGGAAGAAAATATTTTGGTCAAAGTGTATGAGCAAATGGTAAAGTGTCTTTAAAAAGTCTAAAGTGATGACTAATGTGTTTATAGAGTCATATAGAGTCTACTATGAAAATATTAGCTTTTAAAAATATGTTTAAGCCTTTCAATTAATAAAAATATGTTCAAAGAGACTCATAAAATGAGAGTTTTAAGAAACGAGATATTGTTCAGTATACACTAAAAGACACTCTACAACATATCAAAAATATAGCAAAAACTATTTTTAGAGACTGCATGTGTGAAGGGTTGTGAGAGTTATTGAAAAAATATTTTTCACTCAGTTTGTGCAAAATCGTGTTTTTGGAACACTGTAGAAAAATTAACTTAAATAATCAACTCTAAGGGTCTTAATTTTTAAAAATGTGAAAATGATTGACTTAGAGGACGAGATTCAAAATTCCCTCTCACTTTCATATAACTAGACCACACACTCTATATTATATCAAAAGGAGGGACGAAAATATTTTGGTCAAAGTAAATGAGCAAATGCAAAAGGTTTATAAAATGTTTTAAAGTGATGACCAATGTGTAGCTAACGTTATACTGAGTATAGTGTGTAAATATAAGCTTATAAAAATGAGTTAAGGTGTCTTAACTTTTCATAATGTGTCAAAAATGGTCATTAAGAAAGAGATTCAAAACATTAATTTTTATTTAATGAATAGTATGATAAACTCTATACTATATCAAAAGACTGACGGAAACTGTTTTGATGCAGTGGATCTTGAATGGGTAAAGTCTCTTTAAAAGTCACTTTTTCGAGTCATTTATGATTAAAATAAGTATTTGAGACAACTGAAGAAATATTAACTTTTTAAACCATATTTTATTAGTCAAAGTTAGAATGAATGCTGACTTTGTTATGATTAAAGCTTTCTAATTCTTTTAAAAATTATTAAAATGAGTTAAAATTATTTTATTATGCTTATTTAAATGAATTTTATGACTTAAAAATACTCAAGAGTACTTCACATTGTGACTCATTTCTAAAGTTGTTGACTTTAAAAACTCAAAAAATGCTTAAAACAGTTGTTTAATTATTTATAAATACAAAATATATTTTTAAAATAATAAATAATATATATAATGATTCAAAATAGATTTTTTATTCTCTTTCAAGTATTGTTTTTAGTTTTTTTGATAATATTTAAATAGTTTATTTAATTCTTATATTAGGAATTGAACCTGATTACAATCAATAAATGATTGTGACTCTCCATATAGAGTATAAGAAGCGTTATTAAAGTAATATATAATATATAATAGATAATAGATAATAGATAATAGATAATAAATAATAGATAATAGATAATAAATAATAAATAATAAATAATAATATATAATATATAATATATAATATATAATATATAATATATAATATATAATAGATAATAAATAATAAATAATAGATAATAAATAATAATATATAATAGATAATAATATATAATATATAATATATAATATATAATATATAATATATAATATATAATATATAATATATAATATATAATATATAATATATAATAGATAATAATATATAATATATAATATATAATAAATACTAATATATAATAGATAATATATAATAATGAAAAAAAGAAAATAAAAGCCAAACTGTTATTATTTTATGCAGCCGCGGTCCGGTGCCGTTAGGCCCCGGACCTGCGGCGTGACCCTAGTAATAATAATAATAATAATAATAGAAATACTAGAAATTTAAATACAAATAGAAATGAAAGAAGAATGAATAATGAAATGGAAATTGAAATTGAATCTGAGAATACTAATAATACTAATACTAATTCTAATCAAATTAATTCTTCTAATTCTAATACTTCTAATAATGATACTCAATCAGAAAGAGAATCTTATATTAATAATTCTAATAATAATCGTTCTAATACTCATTCTAATACTCATTCTAATAATAATTCTAATACTCATTCTAATACTCATTCGAATAATAATACTCATAATAATAATAGATATAATAGAAATAGAAATAATAATTATCATTCAAATAATAATAATAATAGATTTAATTATAATATAAATGATGAGAATGAATTGAATGAAGAATTAATAAATTCAGAAATTCAATATTATAAGAAAGTATCTAAACTTCTTAATGAATGTATTCAATCTATTAATACATTTACTTCTCAAATATCTATGAATAATAATAATTCTATTTCTATTCAATCTTCTATAAATATATTTATAGGTAAATTAGTAGAAATATATGAAATGAATACAGAAGAACCTATATTAGGTACAATATTAGAAAATCTAAATATATCAAATATTAATGAATCTATTAATATAATGAATATAGATTTATGGAATGATAGTAAGAATTCATTAAATCATTTTTATGATAATTCAAAAAGAATGATTGAAGATTTATTAAAGAATAAAGAGAATATAAAGAATCATAGAGAAGCATCTAAAATAAGAAAAGATTTTGAAATTAATTCTAAATCTACTCTTCGTTCTCAAATATGGAATAATAATACTGGAGAACATTGTACTATTCCTCCTGATACTCTTACTCAATTATATTCTGATTTATATTCTTCTCATGAATCTAATACTAATTCTACTTCTACTTCTCCTCCTTTATGGTTATCTTCTAATATTTCTACTATACCTGAAAATTCTTCTTCTTTCAATATTATTAAATTTAAAGATGTTACTAGAATTCTAAGGAAACTTCCTAATAATAGTACTCCTGGTGCTAATGGAATTCCTTATGAAATCTATAAAAGAAGTACTTCTGCTAGATTATTATTAACTTATATCTTAGAAGTATGTAGATATAATGAAATTACTTTAAATAGTTGGAATGAATCTATTACTTGGTTATTAGATAAAGGAAAAGATGATAAATCTTCTTTAAATAATTGGAGACCATTATGTCTTCAAAATGTAGAATCAAAAATATTTTCTTCTCTTATAGTAGATTATATTAATAATATTAATAATTCTTATCATATTATATCTTCTTATCAAAAAGGATTTACTCCTAATGTAGCTGGTTGTGAAGATCTTAATTATATTCTTAGTAATATCATAGCTGATTTCTTATATATAAAAGGGATAAGTAAGCACAAAATTGTACTGATATAAATGGACCGATTACTTTTTTGTGTTACGTATCTATGTTACACTGATAACAGAGTAAGATACTAAATGAAAAACGTATTCTGACGCGCTTTTAAAATTTTCAAAAATTCCACGTCTAAGGGCCTAAAACGGTCAGACAAAAAAAAAATTAACGGAAATGCCCCAAATAATTGGCTAAAATTCAAAATTAAAATTTGTATCCAATAAACATATTTCGTACATAAAATTCCTATTTATTTTTCATTTTCTCAGAAATTTTTTCATTTTTTACATTTTTCTACTTAAAAATTTCTTTTTATATTTTGTAAAATTTATTTTTTATAAATTTCATTTTTAAGTTATATTTTTCTTTATGATGTACTTTATATTTGTCATTAAATATTAATATAATTTATTTTAAATGCATAACATTTCTCGCCACATGTATAAACGATTTTTAAACTTTAAAAAGACAATTAGACAAGAATCCTTTTTTTAAGAGACTTTAATTGATTGAAATTAACTTATATACATAAAATAACCTGAGTAATGATAATATATAAAGCTTTTAAAAAAATTGATCCACAAAGTATTGAGATATCGGACACATTCTCTTTTGACTCCTTTGAATTTTAATGAAAACTATCTGGATCATCATGATAACTCATGAAACCATCCTAAAAGTCATTAAAACCTGTTTTTGACATGTTGAAAAATTGACAAAAAACTTCAATCGCGCGTTCTGTCAACATTTTTTATTTTATTAATTTTTAAACGTTACAGGATTTATCTTATGAGTTTATATTCATAAATTATTTGAACACATTTTTAAAATAAAAAGGTCGAAGAGATATCGAAATCATTTCACTCTTAATAAAGAAATTTTGACTTAATATTTGTAGTTTAGATAAAATTCGCCACTCATTGAACCCATCAGGTTTCTTTTAAGACAAGAATGAGTGGATATATGTTTGGTTGACCCTCATAAAATCAAATTCTGATTTTATATATGAATACAGTGACCTCTACCATACACAAATATATCATTATTGCATGTTTATGACAACAAAGTTGGTGTATTGGCAGATTTCGACCCCATTAATTTCGACTTATGACTTTATATTTGGTGTAAGGATGCCCCATAAGATACATTATGATATTTTATGTCTTTAAAGGCTTTTTAAAAAAGGTCAAAAAAAGTTAATTGCGACTTTGTACCAAAAAAAGTCGTCCTAACACACTTTTTAAAAGTCATATTAATAGTTATTATACTATTACATAAATATATAAAGTCAAAATATAAAATATCGTTGGGTCTCGGTGTCAAAAATGAAAAAGAAATTTTGATACTTTTCAAAAATTTTATTTTTGATGTTTCAACTAAGGTCAATTTCGACCATTATTATTATGTTTTTATTATTTATTTTTGTCATATTTAATACTATATGTGTCTATCTTATAAAATATATGAAAACTTTATAATATTATATTATATTAAAAGTTAAAATAAGATAAAAAAAAAGAGGTCTTGACAGAATTATCTACATTATTTTTTAAGTCAAACACATGAAGATTATGGACTTAATTCATAATTAATATTATATTTCTACATAATAATATTATAAATGTTTTATTATTATGCTAATTTTTATAAAATAATACTTTTTGCAAACTGATATAGATGTAATTGTTTTACAATCTTAATTAAAAAGGTTCAAATTTTTTTATAGTGATCAATAATCTTATTAATCTCTGTTTGAAACACATAAGAAGATGAGCTAACAATAAAAATGAAAAAGAATATTTTAAAACTTTCAGTATTTTTCTTTTCTTTTCTTTTTTTTATTGTACTGTATTTAGAAATAGATTTAAATACATTTAGCAAGTCATTTCATGAACAGAATTAAAAGCGCCAATTGTAGAATGTCTAATTAATGAATTTTTAACTGATTGAAAGAATGATTGCCTAATTGTGAACAAAGAAACTTTAGCTGATTTTAGAGTGATATAAGAAAGGGTTACTTAAAACTACTATGCTATTTCTACGTTCAACATATTAATATATTGGTAACAACCAAATCATTCTTTATTTTAATAATTCCTTCTGTAAGTTTATTTTCATTTTTGTCTTTATCGTGTTTTTATTAATTAATTTATATATGTATAGAGAGTAGATGATAAATATAATAAATTATATTTGGTAATGATACAATGTAAATGGGTAAACTAATGATACAGGGGATAATGTATAACTTTTTTATTAGGTATGCTATTACTCATCTTAAGAATTGACTGTTACAACTATGCTATCCAAAGAAAGAAAAGAAAGAAAAGAAATGTAGCTGGAAGTTATAAATAAATGGTTGGTTATTATGAAAAAAATGATATGAAGATTCCGTTTTTAAAAGTTCACCATTCATTTTTTGATATGTAAATTCACCACAAAATATCTTTGATGTCATGTATATATTTATATTATAATATATTATTTCTTTTATTATGTATATCTTTTTGATTTATTAAACCATTTGTTTTAATATACCTTTTATATATATAGAAGGTGCTTTTTGCTAAATCTTTCAGTATTGTTTAAGTACTATGGAATCTGATTGTCCAGTCTTATCGTTATTATCACAATATGAGGATGCTGAATCTTCAAATAATAATGGTATATATTTATTTAGCTTTTCATTTTTGTCTTATAAAATATTTTTATGCGTATTTATAAATCCACTAAAAATAAATACGAAAAGTATGTATATATATATTATTAATTATTATCAAGTATACAATCATTTAAACTATTATACTATATTATATTATATATATATATATATATAGATTCAGGATCAAAGCTATTGACTCAAGGTATTTATATGCTATATTCTATTATATTCTATTATATTCTATTATATTGTATTATATTATATATATATATATATAGATTCAGGATCAAAGCTATTGACTCAAGGTATATATATGCTATATTCTATTATATTCTATTATAATCTATTATATTCTATTATAATCTATTATATTATATATATATATATATATAGATTCAGGATCAAAGCTATTGACTCAAGGTATTTATATGCTATATATATATATATATTATATTATATTATATTATATATAGATTCAGGATCAAAACTATTGACTCAAGGTATATATATATATATATATATATATAATATTATATTATATTATATTATATTATATATAGATTCAGGATCAAAACTATTGACTCAAGGTATATATATATATATATATATATATATATATATATATATAATATTATATTGTATTATATTATATTATATTATATATATAGATTCAGGATCAAAGCTATTGACTCAAGGTATATATATATATTATATTATATTGTATTATATTATATTATATTATATATATAGATTCAGGATCAAAGCTATTGACTCAAGGTATATATATATAATATTATATAATATTATATTATATTATATTATATTATATATCTAGATTCAGGATTAAAACAATCGAGTGAAGGTATATATTAGATTATATTATATTATACTTATTATATATATAGATTCAGGATCAAAACTATTGACTCAAGGTATATATATATATATATATATATATATATATATATATATATATATATATATATATATATATATATATATATATATATATATATATATATATATTATACTTATTATATATATAGATTCACGATCAAAACTATTGACTCAAGGTATATATATATATATAATATTATATTATATTATATTATATTATATTATATATATAGATTCAGGATCAAAGCTATTAACTCAAGGTATATATATATATATAATATTAGGAAAAATGTTAGAAATACCCAGATTTCCCTATTGATTTGTATACATACCCAATTTTTTGTATGATTTGGTAGAAATACCCAAAAATATCTGTTAACATTTTGATTTCATTGTCCAATCGTATTAATTTATATAATAACCGTGTTTATTAGATGTATTTCTAGAATTTAAATTAATAAAAAATTAAAAGAATAATTCATATTATGACGTTAGGATTTGACAATTTGATCCAATCAATCGATTTTTAAGTTTCTATTAGAAATTCATTTGTTGTACTATATTATTCCTTGAATTTGCTTTTTGGCAATTTTATCTATTTTTCTTTATTTATATTTATGTCTTATTTTAACTAATATACACATTTGTTTTGTTATATACCCTGTATTTATACTATTAATTCAATAAAAAAACTTAATAGACAAGGAACATAACATAATTGTCTGTAATTGTTTTAAAAAATAAGATTAGCAGACGTATAAGCGATGAACAACTATAAGATAAACCTGATTAAAAAAGATAACATAGAATTACCTTATATAACATACTTTTAATTTACTGACAAATTAGTTAATTCAATGAATACTTTATATAAGATCTATATATTTATATTATATGAGTTTATAAATCTTATAAAGATGTTTTTAGAAAATAGAACTTATTTTTTGATAATTAACAGATTTGTTGATTCTTTATATTTTCATATATACTATTACAATGTCATAGTTACATTGTTTAAAGACAAACATATAAATATTAATCTCAAATAACTGTTTTAAGAGTATGAACTGTGAATTGATTAAGAAAAGTATTTAATAGATGACGAGATTCAAGTTAACAAGTTTTGTTTGGTATATGATATTAGTTTCTCGATACTATATCAAAAGGACAGATAGTTTTATAATGGATCAAGTAAATGTCGAAATGGAAAATGTTGTTTAAAAATCATGAATGTGTATGTGTTGTGTTTAGTTGCTTATGTTGAGCATACTGACCAGAATTCAGTTTAAAATAATAAACTACAGTCATTAAATTATTAATGATTGCTGAATATACTCTGTATTTGAGTATATTTTGAAAATAAAAAATGAATCTAAGTTTGAAAACTGCATTTAACTCAATTCTAATATATTTTGAATAAGCTACACTGTTGAGAATAAATCAGATTACAACTCATTTCAGAAACTATGGAGTTTTAAAGGATAAAGAGCTATAAATAATTTAATAAATGCATTCATAAGTGTAAAAAGAACATATAATTAAAACTTTTATTAAATAAAAAAATATATATATATATATAAGGAATGACTTATGTCAGGAGTTGAACCTGATTGCTATCTAATTATGATAGCCTCTCACCTTCTAGAGCATAAGAGTAATAATAATAATGATAATAATATTAAAATACATAATATCCAATATATATATATATATATATATATATAAATTAAAATATATAAAATAAATATATAAATAAGTAGTATATAAATTAATGAAATAATAAGTATAAATAAGAAATAAAAATTGAAAAATGTTTTTATTAATAAAAAATAAATATTAGATTAATTAGTATAACAGATAGAAATAATTAAAATATGAAGAGAAAATAGATATATAGATATAAAAGATAATAAAAGACAGGAACTGTGTATAGAAAAAAATTAAAGACAAGAATAAGAAGAATAAGAGAAAATAAATTAAGAAGAAGAATAATATTAATTAAATGAGAATAAGGAAATAATTAGAATGATAAATAGCGAAAAGAATTTATATGTATAAAGAAGAATTAGAGGAAGAGGAAGCACATATAGATAATAAGATAAGAAGATAAAAAAGAAAAAAAAAGAAACATGAAGAATAGAAAATCATGTAGAAGAGAAAAAGAAGAAAGAAGGTAGAGAAGAGTTAGAAGAACTATAAAGGAAAATCTATTAGAAAAGAAATAAAAATATGAGGAGAATACACATAAGAAGAACAAGTGAAGATGTAGGAAAAGCAAATAAGACTATAATGTATATGGAAAAGATAATGAAAGTGAAAAACATTAAATATAAATGATATTCTGTATAATAAATATTGAAAATAATGAGATATAGAAAAATAGATGAAATGGAATGAAATGAGAATAATATAAAGAGGAAAGAATTATAAGATATAAAAAGAAGATGCTGAAGAAGAAGGAGAGGAATGATATACAGAAGATATAGAAAGATAAGAAGCGAAAAATATAGAAAAAGTGGAAAAAGGATAAAAAGAAAGAGATATAGAGAAGGAGATTGAGAAGGAAAAACAGGAGATAAAGGATATATAGGAGAATAGAAAGAGAAGAAGGATAAATAGAAGAAGAAGACAGAGGAGGAGAAGAATGATTAAATGAAGAAGAAGAAAGATGAATAGAAGAAGAAGAAGACAGAGGAGGAGAAGAAGAAGAAGAAGAAGGAGAAAAAGATGAATAGAAGAAGAAGAAGAAGAAGAAGAAGAAGAAGAAGGATATCAATGAAGAGAAAGAGATTGAGAAGGAGAACAAGGAAAAGAACGAAAAATATATATGTATATATCGAAAAAGAAGAATATATATATAAAGAAGAAGAATAAGGAGAATAATTATATATAGACGAAGAATAAGATAAACAGAAGACATAGAAAAGAAGGAGAAGGAAGAGAAAAGAAGAAGTACCATAGAAAAATATGTTGGAAAATAATGATAAATAGAAGATATAGAAGAAGAAGTAGAAGCAGAAAATATAGAAGAAAGATATATAGACAAGGATAGAGAAGAATAAGTAGAATATATATATAGAAGAAGAAAAAAGGTGAAGAAGAATAAATAGAAGACATAGACGAAGAAGAAGAAGATAAAGGAGGTACATAAGATATAGGAGGAGAATGATATGGAGAAAATGTAGAATAAGAATAAGGATAAATAGAAGAGAAAATACAGATGAAGAAGATAGAGAGAAAAACAATATATAGAAGAAGGATATACAGAAAGAGAAGGAGAAGAAAAAGAAGACAAGAAGGACCAGAAGAAAAATAAGATTAAATAAAAGAAGAAGAAACAGAAAGAGATAGAGAGAAGGTGATTCAGAATTAAAATAAATAGAAGAAGAATAAATAGATGAAAAAGAACGAGAAAGGAATGAACAAGGAGACAAAAAAAAAGGATATATAGAAGAAGAAGGAAAATAGAAACAATGTGTAGATGAGAATTAAAAGGAATAAAGAATAAGGAAAGTATAATTGGAAGAAGATGAGAAAAAGAAGTAATAATATAGAAGGAAATAAAGAAGAAGAATAGGAAAAGGAAGAGTTGAAGGAAATGAGAAAGAAGAAGATCATGATAAAGAGAAGGAAATGAAGAGAGTATGTAATGATAGGAGAAGAAGAACCAGTAATAATTATGGAGGAAAGAAGAAAGTGAGGAAAAACTAGAATATAGAATAGAAGAACATGAAATAAAACATACTATAAAGTAATATTAGAAATAACTCTAACTGTTCTATATAACATAAGAGTATAAGAATAAAAATGAGTAAAAACTAGAGAGTAGATGAATGGAAGAGAGAAGAGGAGAACAAGGCCAATTCAGGACAAGAGGAGAAAATAAGAATGAAGAAAAACAAATATATAAAAGTTTTGCCTATATATATATATATATATATATAAGAAAAAGAATAAAAAATATAAATAAGTCTATAAATATATTGAATTAAACTAATAATAAAGAAAAATAAAAGTAATTCTTAATAATAAAGAAAATAATAATATGTAAGCAAAATAAAAAAAGTCAATTATATATATATATATATATATATATATATATATATAAATAAGAAAAACCAAGAAGTTAGTGACAAGAAGAACAAGAACTAGGCTTAATAACTATATAATAACCTATATAAATATCTATATAATATTATAATTATAATTATAAAGAAAATAAATACAGAAAATATATACATCTAGAATCTGAATATGACTAATACAAACTAACTCTAATTATAAGCATTTGAGTTGTATAGGTAGTGATTAAGTGAAGAGATCCATCCTTCTCTGTAATTTAAGACCAATCTGTTTATCCAATTAAGTAAATTTTTTTTTTTGAAAGTATCAAGCCACGCTCAGTTAATATAACCGACCAATTGCTACTCAGTGAGAAAGCCTAAAGAAATAACTTTGTATGGTGACGTCACATCATCCAATTTAAACCACAATACAATAGCAGATCATCTAGCTCAACCACTTTACACCACTCAGACAAGCTCACCATAGAGAAAGAGAACATAGCACAACAGATCAATCTGCCAATGGAGACTGGAAGGTACTCTACTATACTCCTAGGGCCTATATATAGATAAATATATACTTAAAACATACAAAAACGAAATTAATCATTTTTTTTATATGATTATTGAAACTTCACTATAAATTAACTTATTAAATTTTATTGAAATCTTAATATTTCTACTTTTTATTATTTATTATTTTATTTAAATACTTTAAACTGTTATTCTTACTCATGATGTCTTCTTGTTGTTGATGGAGTATGTATTTATGTAAATAAAAATAGTTAATTGATTAATTATTTATAGAGTGTTGAATAAAACAAAATTGATGCTTCTTGTCATAAGGAAATCACTAGACTTGATGAAGGCAAGAAGAATTAGTCGATTATATGATAGTCACTAGATTGCCTAAATGTGTAGAACTGTCAGAAAAGGTGAGTTTGTGTGTGTTTAAATTTAAATTCAACATTAATTAAAATACGTCTTTTAGTAATTAATTTAATTTTAGGGAAGTTACAAACAGAATCGATTTTTCTTGGTGATATGTTGAGTTAGAATGCCTTTATTCTGACATTCTGTTAATAATTTAAATTTAATTATGACTCGTATAAGCCAAAGTTGATTATAATAGTTTTCGAGGTAATGTAAATTCGTTAAGGTTCTTCAACAGTTTTAAAAGTAGTTTAGAAATGTTACAAATGACTTTTAGTGTCAATCATATTAATATAGATGATTTAAATGCTTTTTAAGAGTATAAACAAAGAATGCATTGCGTGTTTATAGACTTCAAGGTGTTATTGATGAATATTTATTTTTTATTTGTGTGTAGAATTGATCAATAGGATATATAGCAAAACAAAATAATGAATGTGGTATTCTAAGTGAATGTAATTGTGAATGTGTTGTGTGTTGAATATAGTAAACTAAAAACATTATAGAAAAGCGACTAGCAATGTATAGAGTTTATTTAATTACATGAAACTCAATATACCCTTTCATACTGGCTATAATGAATGAAAATATCTATAGAGAAAAATATTGAAAATTTTTATAAAAAAATATAATATATGACCCTAGATCAGGAATTGAACCTGATAACAATCTATTAATGATTGCTACTAACCATATTCAGTCTAAGGAATATTAATTATTTGAATATAACCATGTATATATGTTTAACAGACAAAAACCCAAAATATAATTATATAATTATATATATATATATATATACATATATATATAAATACTCCATTATACCTATTATTAATAATCTATATAATAAAAACCTTATAATAAAAGATAACTATTAATATGTGATAAGTATAATGTATCAGAGATATAAAAAGAGAATATAATATATATATATATATATATATATATATTTAAAGCCATATATACATAGGAGACAAGCTAAGGATATGTTCTATAAATAGTTAGAGAATAAAGAAAATGAATAATAATATATAAATAAATTTGGTTAAAATATTAATAAAATATTACATAATAAGTTATAAAAAACTAATAATAGTATAAATATGTATATACCAAAAAGGTTGTATCATCATTAATTATAGTAGTTTCTATTAGGAGCTTGGATTCTAAAATATATATAATAGCATATAGATGAATGACATATTTATAGAAAGAAATATAGATATATACTATAAAAGAAGTAATAAGCAGAGTAGAAAGTTATGTATTTATATTTACAGTATAATTAAAAAAAAATAACAAAAAGAAAAAAACATATCTAAATATAATATAAGAACATAATACTTATAAGAATAAAAACAATTAATATATATATATATATATATATATATATATATATATATATTCTTACCTGGACAATATCTTAATTTCATTAGCAATATATATATAATAATAATAGAAAATAGTAAATACATATATATATATATAAAGTTGGAAAACATATAGTAAATTATTAGATATATTTATATATAAGAGAAGTAGACTTAATATATATTACGAAAAATAAATTGCTCACATCAATAATGTTATATATATATATATATATACATAATAACTATATGTATATAATCTTTATTTCAAAATAAATACAAAACGATATATAAATAAACGACAATTAATATACATATATACCACAATACATATACTAACATAATTGAATAAAACATACATAAAGAAGCGCTATGACTATTACTATATGTACGTATAATAAACTATATGGTAAATGGTATTTAAAAAAGATAATAAATAATAAAGTTGTAGAAAGATAAATGATATAAAAGAGTTAAATAGAAGAATAATTGATATAAAATATTAAATACACAAAATATTATCTTTTATATTAAATAAAAAATACATAATATATATAGAATAAGATGATATATATAATAATATATACATAATCAGAATTAAAGGAATATATTTATATAAATTCATAAGAAACATGAAAGGATGACTTACATATAACTATTTAACTATACATAATATATTATAATATGAATACATATAAAATACTATATATAAGTCTATATATGTTTATATATATATACTTTGAATATTAATATCAATGATATCTATATATATATATATGTATATATATAGATATAAAATAATTACATATATATATATATATTAAGTATAACAAACATGTATAAATTAATGCATAATATATATATATAATGAATACAAAATAATTCTATAATATCATATATAAATATATATATTTGTTCACTAAAGCAACGTTTGAATATGAAATAAAACAACTATATATACATATGTAAGCAAA
Source organism: Blastocystis sp. Blastoise (assembly GCA_039096225.1). NCBI lineage: Eukaryota > Bigyra > Opalinata > Blastocystidae > Blastocystis > Blastocystis sp. Blastoise. The sequence continues at coordinate 1,564,703 of JBBPEB010000015.1, forward strand.
TAGACATATTATGGTAATAATATAATAAAAATAAATAATACATAATAATAATTTATATATATATATCTCTAAGTATATATATATATATATATATATATATATATATATATATATATATATATATATATATATATATATATATAACTTATAAAACTAAATAAAACTAAATAAATAAACACATATAATGTGATAGTTATTAAATATATTTATACATATAGAATGAATATATAATAAATATTAATAATAATAATAATAATAATAACATGAATAAGAAATAAAAAGTATAAATAATCTAAATAATGATAATTAGTAAAACGTATCTATTTGTATAAACTACATACTTTATAGATTAAAAATGAAAGAAGAATGAAGTATATAACTCAAAATGGAATATAATATATAATATAATATATAATATAATATATATATATACTAAAAAATAATCTTGAATATAACAATAACTATTCACTATATAAAAAATGACATATAGCTAATAATAGAAATATAATATATATATAATCATTGTTTAAAAATAAAATAAAAGATAATAAACAACATAATACTAATAAGAGATAAAGAATAATAGAAAAGTAATATAACATATATATTTACATAAAAAGAATATGTATTATGTAGTAATATCGATTATAGAAAGCAAACTATTCAATGGTAGTAATAATTCTATATATATATATAAGTTTAAGAATAAAAAACAATAGATTATAAAAAGAAAAAGAAAATGTATAACATAATATTATATTATATACAAAATATTCTAGACAAATTATTAAAATATAAATTAATAAATAGGAATATATATTTATATATACATTGTGTGATTGCTAATAAGATAATACTTAAATATTATAATAAATAATGTAATCTATATACATATGTTATTAATATAAATATATATATATATACATATATAAACAAGAATATATGTAGATATATATACTATATGTATATAATGAGTTGATTTTCCAAGTGATCATTAATACGTCTATATATGATAATATATAATAAATAATATTATATATATATAATGAATAAAAGGAATAAAAATGATAAATAAATAATATATATATATATATATATCAGAATCAACTATTGATGATGATGTTTAAGTTCTAATAAATATATATACTTTTAACTGAATATATGTAAAATAATCTTGACATAATCATTGTTTTGTTTCTGTTATACCTATAGAAGATATGATAATTATTATATATATATATACCTTTAAGTACTTAATGATACTCTAAATTTGAAAAATAGCAAAACTCCAAACAGATTATTCACCATTTCTATATAATAATATGATTTATATTAATAATAATAAAAATATATACTTGTAAGATCATGAGAGAAGTCATTAAAATAATAAAAAGACCTAGGTAACATTCTTCTCAGTAAATGCAATTCATTTAATTTTTTCTTTCAAATTCTTCACTATATAATAATTAAATATAGAAACAAAATATAAAACAATATACTACTAGAGCATACTAAAACCAAAATTGCCAATCAAGAAATTATGACAAATATAGTTTCTTCCAATATTGAACAGCCAACGTCATCATGCTCTCTAAATCATGTTTCTAAACCTATACAAATAATGTTAAATAAATTAAACATATACCTACAAAGTTTGAATTACTAATTGGTTTATTATCTGGATTCATTTCAAGCCTAATCTATAATAATCTACCTAATAAAATATAATATAAATATAAATAATAAAATAACCTTCTAAATAAACAAATAATTCATATACTAATATTTAAAAAATATACTTCTTTCAGCAGTTCATTTAAGCTGATGCTGAATAAGACTTTCACGGATTGAAGTAATTCTGAAAAACTTTAAGAATAGGGAACATATCAAAAAAGACTTTTTATCCCAAACTTTGAATCTCTAGAAATTATTTTTAAAACTTGTTCACTGAATCACAAAAAAGTTTTTATCAAAGAGGTTGTTTCCGCTATTTAGGCTGATTTATCCCTGTTTCCATCCTCAGAATGATTATTTCTTGAGATTCAAATATTGATTTATTTCATATATTGTCATTATAAGCATATAAAATGAATCTACGTATGTTTTCTAGTCATAAATATATATATTATATAGTTTACTCTCTTCAAATATTTTGTTTTATATAGTAATCAGTTGATCAATTGGTTGCGTATTGTTTAGATATTCAGAACAAGCTTCATATGGTTTCAAATCAACTCTAAAGGTCTTGGTAAACAATACTAATGAATCTAAGGTATATAATTATTTTACATTTTCTCATTTTGTTTATTCTTTGCTATATCTTATTTATTTCTATATTATCAATACATTCATATTATTTCTATAACATATTTATTTCATTTTCATTTATATATTTTTTTTACAATTGAATTGCTTTCTATTTTTCTATCTTGTTTATCTTTTAATATATATATACTCTATTTAATTTTTTTAATTTATTCTACGTATTTATCTATAGAATCTTAGCGTATTCAAGTACAACCAAAAAAACAGATTGCAATGATTCAAGTCTTCATTAAGGTATATATGTATTTAATAATATATTTAGTTTGTTTTAACTGACTATTAATAATATATTTGTTATTTTTTTCTTTATAATAATAATTATTCCATTTTTATAATGTTATATATTCTTTAGTTTTATTGGTATTAATTCTTCATTCTTCATTCTTCATTCTTCATTCTTCATTCTTAATTCTTAGTCTTAATTCTTCATTCTTAATTCTTAATTCTTAATCTTAATTCTTCATTCTTTATTGTTAATTCTTCATTCTTAATTCTACTGTACATCTTACTCTAGTTTTTCTTCTTTTATGTATAGATATAAACTTTTCTTTTCTTTACTATTACCTCTTCACAAATTCTACTATTACTTCTTCGTCCTTCTCATTATACTTCTTATCCTTATCCTTTTCATTATTCTTCATTCTTCTTATCCTTTCATGATTCTTCTTTTTCTTCTACTTTACTTCTTCTTATGCTTCTTTCACCTTTACATCTTATTTTACTTTTCATTATTCTTCTTCTCTACTATACTTCCTTTCCACTTCTCCTCTCATTATAGATTTACTTCTTGTTCTCATTATTATTGTTGTTTCTTCTTTTATTATCCTTCTACATCTTCTTATTTTTTTTTTTCTTCTTCTTCTTTTCTTTTTTTCCCTCGTTATCATTTCCATTCCATTTTGTTCCTTTTTTTTTTCCTTATTCTCCTTGCAATTCTTCTCCTTTAGCTTCTTCCTTCTTTCCTTCTTTCCTTCATTCTTCTATTCCTACTTGTACTTCTACTTATATTTCTTCTACTACTACTACTCTTTTATTTTTTCTTCTATTTCTACAGCTACACTACTACTGATAATACTTCTTATTATTCTACTTATATTTCTGCTTATATATCTACTTGTAGTTCTGCTTTTACTCCTACTCGTACTCGTGCTTTTGCTTCTACTACTTTTTATTCTTCTCAGTCTTCTTGTACTTATACTTCTCCTTGCTATTATCTTTCTCTTTCTCTTTCTTCTTCTTCTTCTTTTTTCTATATTCAATTTCTCATTCTTCTTCTTCTTTTTCACTTTTTCTTATTCTTATTCTTATTTTTATTCTTCTTCTCATTCTTCTTCTCATTTTTCTTCTTCTAATGATTCTCATTTTCTTATTCCTAATACTTCTATTTATACTTCTGTTTCTACTACTATATTTTTATTTATTTATTTTTCTCCTTCTACGTCTACTTTTTTGTCTTCATCTCTATCTCCTTTTCTATATTCTCCTTCTATTTATACTTTTACTTTTCTTTATCCTTCCTCTTGTCCTTCTTCTCTTTCTTATCCTTCTTCTTCTTCTTCTTCTTCTTGTTCTTGCTCTTCTTCTTCTTGGCATTCCTTCCTCTTCTTCTTGTCCTTCTTCTTCTTCTTCTTCTTCTTCTTCTTCTTCTTGTCTTTCTTCTTATCCTTCTTCTTGTCCTTCTTCTTATCCTTCTTCTTATCCTTCTCCTTCGTCTGTTTCTTTTCTTTCTCTTTATTCTCTTTCTTCTTTTTATTCTCTTTCTTCTCTTTCTTCTCTTTATTCTCTTTCTTCTCCTCATCCTCTTTGTCCTTCTTATCCTTCTTCTTATAATTTTTCTTCTTCTCCTCTTTTTTTCCTTCTTGTCCTTCTCTTTCTCTTTCCTCTTTTAAAACCTACTTTTTTTTTTCCTTCTTATCCTTCTTCCTATAATTTTTCTTCTTCTTCTCCTCCTTCTTGTCCTTCTTGTCCTTCTTGTCCTTCTTATCCTTCTTATCTTTCTTATCTTTCCTATTATCCTTCTTATTTATACTTTGCTCCTCTCCTTCTCCCTCTTTTTATTCTCTTCCTGCTCCATATATTCTTCTCTGTCTTCTTCTTCTTCTTCTTCTCATTCTTCTTATCATTTTCTTTCTATTTCTGTTTCTTCTTCGCTTTATAATTTCACTTTTCCTTCTTCTTCTTCTCTTTTTTTTTCCTTCATTTTTTCTCGTTCTTCTCTTTCCTCTCCTCATTCTCTTAGTCATTCTTATCTTCTTATCCTTCTTCTTCTTCTTCTTCTCTTTCTTCTCTTTCTCTTTCCTATTCTCCTTCTTATTCATATGTTGCTCCTCTCCTTCTATTCTCTTTTGAGTCTCTTCTTTTTCCACTTTTATTCTCATATTTCTTCTTCTATACCCACATATTATCCCTTCTCCGTCTTCTTTTTCTTATATTATCCTTATACTTCTACTTCTACTTCTAATCATTCTCATTCTACTTATTCTTATCTTCTACTGATGTTTTTCTTATTATGTTTATTCTTGGTTTATTTTTATTTTCTTCTCTTTCTTCTTTTTCTTTTTCTTCTTTTTCTTCTTCTTTTTCTTGTCCATTATCTTGTCCTGCTCCTTCTCCTTCTACTTCTTCTTCTTCTTCTTCTTATTATTATTCTTCTTATTCTTCTTATTTTACTTCTTCTTCTTGTCCTTGTCCTTGCCATTGTCATTGTCATTGTCATTGTCCTTCTACTTCTCTTTCTTCTTCTTCCTCTTGCTCTTCTTCTTGCCCTTCATCTTGTCCTTCGTCTTCTTCTTATCCTTGTCTTTCTTTTTGTCCTTGTCCTTGTCATTCTTCTTCTTGTCCTTGTCCTTATCATTCTTATTCTTGTCCTAATCCTTCTCTTCTTATCCTTCTTATTTTTATTCTTATTCTTGTCCTTCTCCTTGTCATTCTTCTTCTTCTTGTCTTTGTCCTTGTCCTTGTCATTCTTATTCTTGTCCTTATACTTCTACTTCTACTTCTACTTCTACTTCTTCCTTTTGTTCTCCTTCTCCTTCTCCTTCTTCTTATTATTATTATCCTTCTCCTTCTTCTTCTTCTCCTTTTCATTCTCCTTGTCTTTGTCATTCTCCTTCTCCTTCTCCTTCTTCTTCTTCTTATTATCCTTCTCCTTCTTCTCCTTCTCCTTTTCATTCTCCTTGTCTTTGTCATTCTCCTTCTACTTATCCTCCTTTTCCTTTTCTTTTTCTTTTTCCTTCTCCTTCTCCTTCTCCTTCTCTTTCTCTTTCTCTTTCTTTTTTTCTTTCTCATTCTCCGTTTCCTTATTATTCTTGTCATTCTCCTTCTCCTTTTCCTTCTCCTTTTCCTTCTCCTTCTCCTTTTCATTCTCCTTCTCCTTCTTATTCTTGTCATTCTCCTTCTCCTTCTCCTTCTTATTCTCCTTCTCCTTTTCCTTTTCTTTTTCTTTTTCCTTCTCCTTCTCCTTCTCCTTCTCCTCCCTCTTCTACTTCTCCTTCTTCTCCCTCTTCTACTTCTACTTCTACTTCTCTTTCTCTTTGTTATTCTTCTCTTCTCTTTCCTTTTTCCATTCGTCTTTTTCTTGTTCTTTCTTCCTTCTCCTCCTTCTCTTTATCATTCTTTTCCTCTTCCCCTTCTTATCCTTCTCCTTCCTATTCTCCTTCTTATTCATATTTTGTTCCTCTCCTTCTATTCTCTTTTTCCTTCTTGTCTTCTTCTTATAATTTTTCTTCTTCTCTTTCTTTTTTCCCTCCTTCACTTTGCCATTCTTATTCTCTTATTATCCTTCTCCTTCCTATTATCTTTTTATTCTCTTCTTCTTCCACTTTTATTCTCATTTTCTTCTTCTACATCCACATATTTTCCCTTCTCCGTCTGTTTTTTCTTATATTATCCTTATACTTCTACTTCTAATCATTCTCATTCTACTTATTCCTACCTTCTACTGATGTTTTTCTTATTATGCTTATTCTTGGTTTATTCTTATTTTCTTCTCTTTCTTCTTTTTCTTCTTCTTCTCGTGCTTATCTTTCTCTTTCATGTTCTTATCCTTATATTTCTCCTTCTCCTTGTTCTTCTTCTTCTCCTTCTTCTTCTCCTGTCTTTCTTCTTTTTGTCCTTGTCCTTGTCCTTATCCTTATCCTTTTTATTCTTATTCTTGCCATTTTCATTGTCCTTGTCCTTGTCCTTGTCCTTGTCCTTCTTCTTGTCCTTCTTCTTGTCCTTATCCTTGTCATTCTTCTTCTTCTTGTCCTTGTCCTTGTCCTTGTCCCTCGTCTTATTCTTCTTCTTCTTCCTCTTCTTCTTCTTCTCCTTGTCCTTCTCCTTCTCCTTCTCACTCGTCTTATTCTTGTCCTTGTCCTTGTCCTTGTCCTTGTCCTTCTATATCTCCTTGTCCTTCTACTTCTACTTTTTCTCTTTCTCATTTTACTTGTGATGCTACTTTTTTATCAACTTCTATTATCATTCTTCATCTACGTATATTACTACCACTTCTTATTATAATTTTCCTATTCCTATTATTCTAAGAATCGTTTTTTTCATTCAATTGAAGTTGAATTCTCATTTTTTAAAACGCTATACACAATATTTGATATATTGAATTATATATATATTGATATATAAAACAATAAATAGAATTGTGTATATATGTTACTTTTATTAGTATGAAGAATAACATATATAGAAAAACATATATTATATATATATTGAACATATATATATACTTAATCGGATATATTAGAATTCTATATATAGATATAAATAAGCATATGTATAGAATGCTTATATATATATATATATATATATATATATATATATATATATATATATATATATATATATAGAATTGTATATGTATATAGAATAGATATACATATGTATTGAATAGTATACATGTATACATATATATATAAATTTATATATATTAAATATTGTGTATAAAATAGAAAATCTAATATATTAATATATTTATGTAGAATCATGTAATATATATATATATTCTTGATTAAAAATATTAATAGTTCATATGATATGTCTAATTTGTTTTCTTTTATTCTTTCTTTTAGCACTATATATTGTTTAGTATTATCTTTTAAATCATTTAATTTATTTTTAACACTTTTTTTAACAACTTATAATCTATTTTTTGCTTTTTGTTTCATTTGATATATAATATATACAAACGATTGCATTTCTATAAATATGTTAATATAAGAATATAATTTATTTATTTAAGTTTGCTCAGAAGAGTCGTGACAACAATATCTTTTGACTACCCATCCAGAAACATCATCACCTTGGAAATGGAACATAAACGGGTAATTTGAAATGTAACATCTGTAAGCAAGTCTTCTTTTTTGGGGTTTTTTGTTTTTTTATTCGATACCCTAGCTTTTACATATATAGTAAAACTACATTTTCTAGTTGAAACTTTTTACATACATAATTTTGACTCCATATGTTTTTACAGTCTCAAATTTTGTTATTTATTCACTATCTTTAAACTTATGATAGTTCACCTTAATCAAACCAAAACATATTTCAACTTCTGGTTGTGGCTGAACTGAATCAGTTACCAAATTATAACATAAAAATAGTCTACATGAATCTAATATTGATTTACAGATATCTTTGTTGTTAAATATGCAGTAATTAAAGCTTTAATTGTCTAAATATGTCAAAATTAAAATAAAGTATATTTTTGTGATTCTGGACAACAAATTTCATTTTTATAGTGATTAATTAATGAAAAATCATGAGAACTTACGTTGTAGTTTTTAAAAGCTTTATTCGAGAGCAATACAATATATTATTACACTATAAATGACACTAATCAGTCGATATAAGTGTCTGCAGTATTTATACTATCCTTAATCCAAAAATTTGAGATAATTATATTTAATTTGTAAATAAAAATGCTTCTCTTAAATTAAATAACTACTTTTCTAAATTATTATAATAATCTATTAAAATATTTCTTATGTTTTAATTACTACAAAAATTTTATGTAAGCTTTATAAAGAAAATAAAAATATATTCTTGAGTATATTTTTTTCTAATAATGACAAAAGAAATAAAAAGAATTTTAATTGGCTATGAAGAATTTGTGTTTTCAAGCCACCAATCGTTTAGATTCTAAAATAAACAGTTGGGTATTTCTACCAATTTTGTAAAAATTTTGGGTATTTTAACAAAAATTTTGAAAGATTTTGGGTATTTCTAACAATTCGATTTTTTTTTGGGCAGGTTAAAATAATTATGGTTTTTTTGGGTATTTCTAACAATGCCTCATATATATATATATATATATATATATATATATATATATATATATATAGATTCAAGATTAAAACCGTCCATTCAAGGTATATATTAGATTATATTATATTATACTTATTATATATATAGATTCAGGATCAAAACTATTGACTCAAGGTATATATATATATATATATATATATATATATATATATATAATATATTATTATATATTATATATATATATATATAAAATAAAAAAAATATATAAATATATATATATATATATATATATATATATATATATATATATATATATATATATATATATATATATATATATATATATATATATATATATATATATATATATATATATATAATATAATATTATACTTATTATATATATAGATTCAGGATCAAAGCTATTGACTCAAGGTATATATATATAATATTATATATATGTATTATATTATATTATATTATATATATAGATTCACGATCAAAGTCGTTGACTCAAGGTATATATTATATTATATTATATTATATTATATTATACTTATTATATATATAGATTCAGGATTAAAACCATTGATTCAATGTATATATAATATTATATTATGTTATATCATATTATAATATATATATAGATTCAGGATCAAAACCATTGACCGAAGGTATATATATATAACATTATATATCAACACTATATATATAGATAATGAATTGAATCATACTTCAAATAATGGTATATGCATATATATTATATACTAATATATATATATATACTATACTATATATATAGCTGAATGTAAGCGATCAAAGCATTCCCTAATGAAAAATATATATATATATATATATATATATATATATATATATATATATATATATATATATATATATATATATATATATATATATATATATATATTCATAGAAAGCCGCCGAACACTGTCAAAAAGTAGTTCAAAAAAGCGTTCAAGCAACAATTCATTCGAGGGTATCTTTTTAGTTTTATAATATATCTATTATTATTCTTAGACTCACAAGATGATGAAATACAATTCAAATACAAAAAAAATAAAAAACATAATGTGTCCTCTTTGTTTAATATAAATTGTTCGAGTATTCTTTTTAATTTTTTTTAATTTTTCTTATGTTGTGATATTTTTCATCTATTCTTATTAAATATTTTCTTCTTAAATATTTTTCTATTTTTATTCTTTTCCATTTTCATTTCTCACATTATTAAATATTTTACAATTTCTATTTTATTTTGTTTTCTTATAATTTACTTGAATATATATATTTGTTATTGAGTTTAACCTATATAAAATGCCCGACTCTGCTTTATAAAAGTTCATGATGTCTCTTTATATAGTTTAAAGTTTATGAACTCATATAATATTTTAAATATATCATTTAAACTATAAGATACAAAATAGAATGTTGTTGTTTTATATTTTATATGTGTTTGCTTTGTTTTTGTGTTGTAAATTATTTGCTATTGCGAATTAATATTACACACTTTTGTTTTTGATATGTTTGATCTCGAAAATATTTTCATTAACTTACAAAATATATTATCATATATATAGATTGTAAAAGAGTTGAAAATACTTTTGAGTTTCATACATCTTGCTTTTGTCTTAACAACAAGGGAGACAAAGGTATATTATTGTCTAATAAAATAATAAAAATATTTTTATTGTTTCGTCTTTAGATAATAATAACTACAAAAACACCCTTGAGAAAACATTTTTTAATAGTAAGTTATTTACTATTAATTGTGAAGGTATGTTTTGATGTGAAAACAACCTAAAATATATATAGGAACTACAGACTCAGAAATAACAAATAAATTTATATTTAAAGACAACACAACTCTTTTTGCAAATAAAAACAGATTTTCAACATGTCCAACAAATCAAGGTAAATATTTTTATAATTTAAATTCTATTATGACTTGATAGTTACTTTAAATAATAATAATCAGGAAAATGAAAGTGACGAGGATCTCTCAAGTCCTCCTTATTATGATGAAAGGGTTTCACCTCCTACTTCTCCTGTTTATCCTGTTTCTTCTCCTGAATATTATTAAGGAGTTTTTTAAATTTTTTTTTGTTTTTGCTTATAAATATTTTGTTGTTTTGTATTATTTTATTTCTTTCTTTAATTATTTATTCTTTTATATTATATTTTGTTTAGTTAAATATTTTATTTTTAAATTATTAAAAAAGTAAAATATTTTATATATATATGTTTACAAATATCTATATTGTTTAATTAATTAAATCTTATATATAATACTATAGGAAACAAAAGAAAGCGATTTAATTCTCTTAAAAGAAGAGATATATTTGGAAATTTTATTAATTCACAAAATTCAAAAATGAAAAATAATCAAGTATTAAACGAAAATCAAAATGATTTTAATCAACACAATTCGTTATTAAATAACAATAATTCTTTAAATAATGAAGAAATAGTAACTGAACAACACCCAATACAACTAAACAATATAGAAACTATATCTTCTTCTTCTTCTATTCCAAGTGTTACTTCAACTCAAAGTAATAATAATAATCTAATTGAAGCATCAATTAATGAAACAAATTTTATTGAATCAGATTTAAATAATAATACAAATTTAAATAATGGAATTATATATGAAACTTTAATAAATGAAACAGATTTTATTGAAACTGACATAAATAATAATGAAAATATATCTCAATCAATAGTTGATGATAGTTTTAATTCCACTTTTGTTTTTGAAAATAATGAAACAAATAATAATACACAACCTACTATATTAAATAATCCTATAACTCCTTTACATAATCAACACAATAATGATATACTTTCAGATAATAATAATAGTATCAATAATAATCATATTCCATCTATACATAATACACCAAATTCTAATACAAATAATCAAATAGTATCTCCTTCTACTTCTCTCATTATAACACCTCCTAGATTATCTCCTCTTGATTCAAGATTAATTAGTTCTTCTTCTTCTTCTCATAATAATAATAATAATTCTATTATTCCTCCTCTGCCAAGATCATCGATATTAGATGTATTAAATTATTATCAAATATCTCCTATTCAAAATCCTAATAATAATAATTTATTATCAACAAATATAAATAATCATAGAAGAAGAATTAGTTTTGATTCTTCTACTTCAGATGATGATACAAGTTCAGATAATGATTTCACACCTATTATTCCTCCTAATACTACTAATAATCCTCTTCTACAAATAGAACCAATAAACACTACAAATAATAACGATATAGATATAGATAATCAAAATGAAAATAATAATGAAGAAAATAATAACAATATTCCAATTGTTATAAGATTTGAAAACTGTGAAGCATGTATTAAATTAAGTATGCTTAATATTATATCATTTTTATAATTCTTTCTTTATGATAATAAAACTATTATTATATTATGTATAGGAAATGGAGATCAAATAATAGAAGAGAATGAAAGAGATATTCAAGGAAATAACAAATATGAATATTATAATATAGGTAAAATGAATCATGTTTGTATTCATTGTGAAGCTCTTCATTTTGAAGCAGAAAAAACAAACTTTTATATCACAAAAAATTCTACATATAAAAAATACATTAATTTAATTAATGATTCAAGAATACAATTTGAATACTATGAAGGAGATCATGATTATATCATTACAAGAAATTCAAATTATACAATGTGTTGTAATAATGGGAAAGTGAAAGTAGAATCACCTATAAATCTTCCAAATGAATTATTAAATCAATTAATGAGTCAAACACCAAATAATAAATTATTTAGAAATGAGATAAGAAGATATAATAATGCTTTTGCTTTTGCTTCTATGTCATGTTCTAATGTAGTAACAAGAATGAATGGTCCAGGACCATATTTTTATAGAGTTCATGGTAATGTATATCATTCTATGAGTGATTTATATCCTTCTGATAATTCTCCTCCTTCTTTTAATCAAATATATATTTATGATGAAGAAGAAGCTCTTCATATTCGAAATGGAAATAGTATGTTTTCAGAATTATCTTCTGATTTATTATTAAGTATTGATTCTATGATAAGAAATAATAATAAAATATATGAATCTTTTAAAACATTACATGAACAAGTAACAGAATCAAGAAGAATAAATAATACTACTTATTCACAAGTAAATTTAAAATTACAATTTAAAATAAGTAATTATGATGATAGAAGAAGATTTAATGCTCCTACTACAACAAATGAAATAGCTATGATTATACCAAAACAAAATGATGAAGGTTTACCAAATATTAATCTTTCATGTTATCCAAGAAGAAGAAGAAATGATAATAATGAAAATGAAAATGAAAATAATAATAATAATATATCAGAACAACAAATAACAAATCTTAGTTATAATAATCCTTTTTGTGATCCTTTAATATATCCATTAATGTTTCCTTATGGATTACCATTATGGAGTTTAGAATCTACTTCTAATATTATACGTAATTCTGAATTACATTTAAATCGTCAAAATAATAATAATAATAATAGAAATATTTCTACAAGAACAACAACTAATAATAATAATAATGAGAATGAAATAATAGAAGAAGTAGAAAATGAATTAAATAATAGAAATAATTATAGAATAAATAATAATCATACAGAGAATAATGATAGTAATGGAGATGATTCAAAATCGATGAGAATTATTCCAATTTTTAGAAATAGATCAGAAAGAGGATTTCCATTAGATATTTTAGGAAATGAATTTTATACTATACCTACTATTTCATTAAGAGAATTTTATTCTTATTTATTATATACAAGACATCCTAATCATAAGAATTATTTATTATTATTTGAAAAATTATTATTACAATTTATGGTTGATGCAGCTACAAAAATAGAATATTCAAGATTATTATTTATAGCAAATAATCAAACAAAATTAAGATCAGAGAAATATTCTGTATTTAGAGATACAGTGAATGAGATGATACGAAATGGATTTAGTGATGAATATATAAGAAGTAGAATGGGAAAAGCAGTTATTATTCCATCAAGTTTTGTAGGTGGTCCTCGATATATGAAGAATTCTTACTTAGAAACAATGGCTATTGTAAGAGCTTATGGTAAACCAGATTTATTTATAACCATGACTTGCAATCCAAATTGGCCAGAAATCTTAGAATCATTAGAAGAAGGTCAACAACCTTGGATGAGACCTGATATAGTAGATAGAGTATTTTATATAAAATTGAAAATCTTAACTCATTTGATAACAAACTTTAAAGTATTTGGAGAAGTAAAATGTTTATGTTATTCAATAGAATATCAGAAGAGAGGAATGCCTCATGCACATATTTTAATTACTTTAGAGAATGAATATAAATTAAGAACTCCTGAAGATATAGATTCCTATATATGTGCAGAAATTCCTGATCCTATAAAGAATCCAAGATTATATGAAATTATTACTTCAATGAATATGCATGGTCCTCATACAAGAACATCTCAATGTATGAAAGAAATAAATGGTCAACAATATTGTTCAAAGAAATTTCCAAAAGATTATAGAAATGAAACTACAATAAATGAAGATGGATATCCAAATTATAGAAGAAGAGATAATGGTAGAATATATGTAATAGGTAGACAATCAAATGTAAATAATACTTTAGATAATAGATGGGTAGTTCCATATAATCCATATTTATCATTAAGAATAGGTTGTCATATTAATGTAGAAGTATGTTCTTCAGTAAGAAGTCCTAAATATATATTTAAATATGCTTTTAAAGGACATGATTCTATTAATGCAGAAATAGAAAGAGAAGATACTAATAATAATACTACTAATAATAATCCAAATAATTCAAATATAAATGAAATAGAAATACCAAATGAAATGAAATCTTATTTAAAAGGAAGATATTTATCAGCTCCTGAAGCTATGTGGAGAATATATGGATTTCCAATAAAGTATTGTAATGTGAGTGTAATTACTTTAGATATTCATGATGAGAATGATAGAACTGTATATTATGTAGAAGGAGATGAAGAAAGAGCTTTAGATAGAATAATGAATCAAGATACAATGTTAACAGCATATTTTAAAATGAATGATTTATATATAAATGAAGAATCAAGAGGAACAATGGATGAACCCTCTATTTTAACTTATATAGAATTTCCTAAATATTATACATATGATTCAAAATTAAAGAAATGGAATCATAGAAGAAGAAATAATAAAGTAATAGGAAGACTTCCTTATATAGATCCTACAAATGATAATTTATTTTGTTTAAGAATACTTTTATTACATGTAAGTCGTCCATTAAGTTTTGATGATTTAAAATGTTATGAAGGCCAAATATATAATACATATAGAGAATCCTGTATAGCAAGAGGATTATTAGTAGATGATACAGAATATTATGATATTCTTGCAAATGAAGTAATAGATGCTACTCCTTGGCAATTAAGACAATTATTTGGTTTACTTTGTTCTTATTATCCTATTACTGATCCATTATCTATTTGGAATACTTATAGGAATGATATGATAGATGATTTCTTTCATCAATATATAAATGAATATATAAGTATAGATAGACAAGATGCATATGTATTAGATTCAGAAGATAATGAAGTGAATAGAATAATAGAAGAATATTGTATACCTAGAGCATTAAATCATATAAGAAGTGTCATAGATACAAATAAACATAATGGAGGATATCAAAGTACTAATTTACCACAATTTGATAATAATACTAATATGATAGATTATGAATCTGAAGGAATTAATTTTGAAGAAGATCATAGAATAGCAGAAAGAAATATAAGTTTATTGAATGAAGGACAAAGAAGAGTATATGAATCAATAATGGAATCAGTGAATAATAATGAACCTCATAGAAATAATATGTTTTTTATAGATGGACCAGGAGGAACTGGAAAAACATTTCTTTATAATACAATAATTAAATCAATAAGAAATAATATAGATGATGTGATAGCAGTTGCATGGACAGGTATTGCAGCTACTTTATTATGTGGAGGAAAAACATCTCATTCACAATTTGGATTACCTTTTGAATTAAATGAATCTTCTTCTTCTTCTATTTCAAGAGGATCTCCAAGAGCAGAACAAATTAAGAAATGTAAAATAATAATATGGGATGAAGCTCCTATGGCTTCTAAATATGCTTTAAAAGTAGTTGATCAATTATTAAGATTCTTATATAATGATGAGATAGATATTCCATTTGCAGGTAAAACAATAGTATTAGGTGGAGATTTTAGACAATGTTTACCAGTAGTAGCTCATGGAAAAGAAGCTGATATAGTTCCTTTATGTATTAAATATTTAGATATTTGGAATGAATTTAATCAATTTCAATTAACAGAAAATATGAGAGCAAATGCAAATGAAATAGAATTTAAAGAATTCTTATTGAAGATAGGAAATGGTGAGAGATGTAATAATGAATTAAGATTATTATCAAAAGATAAAGTACATATTCCAAGAGAATGCATTTGTGATGAGAATATAGGTGAAGAGATATTTCATGAATTCATTAATGATTCAAATACAGATATATATAGACAGAAATTAGCTTCAAATTGTATATTATGTGCAACAAATGAACAAGCATTTTTAATTAATGAAAGAATTCAAAATATGATAAGATCAAGTTCTCATCATTATTATAGTCATGATGAATTAGCAGAAGAAGTAGAAGATATAGATGAAAGAGATGCTTATAGTACAGAATATTTAAATAGTTTAATTCCTCAAGGATGTCCACCTCATGATTTAGAATTGAAAAGAGGTTCAGTTATTATGTTATTAAGAAATTTAGATATAAAGAGAGGATTATGTAATGGAACGAGATTAGTAGTATTAGATACAAAACCAAATGTAATAAGAAGTCAATTATTAGTAAGAACTGATAATATGTTAGAAGGACAAGATATAGTATTGATTCCAAGAATTAAATTTATAGTAGATGATAGTGATTTACCATGTAAGTTAAGTAGAAAACAATTTCCTGTCAGATTAGCTTTTGCTATGACTATTAATAAATCACAAGGTCAAACATTTCAAAATGTAGGTATTTATTTAGAAAGACCTGTATTTAGTCATGGTCAATTATATGTTGCTTTAAGTAGAGTACGTTCTTTTCATGGTATAAAAATGTTTATAAAGAATGATAATATTAATCAAGGTCAATTAATCAGAAATAGTAATGAATGGTATACTAAAAATTGTGTATTTAATGGAGTATTATAATTTATTTTTGTTGTTGTATTTTGTTATATATTTTTTTCGATTTTCTAATTTTTCTTATTTTTCTTATTGTTTATGAATACTTTTTGTTAATTTTCAATTTTAAATTGTATATTTGTTTATTTTTATTTGTTAATAATTAATTCTTAAAATTTATATTGTTTAGTTTATAATTCTTTATCATTATCAAAAGAAAATAAATAAATAACAAAAAACAAGAAATAATTGACTGAAATAGACTTAATAGATACATAGCATCGGCGAAGCCGATGCCACCCGCTAGTTAAATTAAAAAGAATAAGAAACTCTAATTTATTAATTAATTTCTTAGATTTAGAAAAAGCTTATGATACTGTTCCTCATAAGATATTATTAAATATTCTTCATATGATGAATTTTCCTAATAATATTATTAACATAATAAAGAGTTGGTATGATAATGCTTCTACTAAAATTAGATATGATAATCATCAATATACTTCTTCTATACATCTTCATAGAGGTATTCGTCAAGGTGATCCTCTTTCTCCTCTATTATTTAATATTATTATAGATCCTCTTCTTAAATATATTAATAATAATAATAATAATAATAATATGAAAGTACAAATAAAAGATAATGATACTATAATATTAGAATCAAATGCATATGCTTATGCTGATGATATAGTATTATTATCAAATTGTACTAATGATAATAATATTTTATTAGAAAGAGTAGGTGAAGTATTAGATTATTATTCTATGAAATTGAGTGTTTCAAAATGTAAATGTATGGGAATGAAGATGAGTGATGATAGAAATAGAAAATTAGAATATACTATTACTTCCCCTATTTATAAGAATGAATCAATTCCTATAATGAATGAAGAAGAAACTGTAAGATATCTTGGTTGTCCTATTTCTTATATATATACAAAAAGAAGAGAATTTTGGGTAGATAATATAAAGAAAGTAAGTGAACGATTATCTTGTTTAAATAATAGTTTATTAACTCCTTGTCAAAAAATTAATGTAGTAAAACAATATATCTTACCTTGTTTAGAATTCTTATTTAGAAATGGTGATATGAATAAAAATGATATTACTCTTATTGATACTACTATAAAACAATATATAATGAATTGGTTAGGAACTGGTACTAATCTACCTTCTCACTTCTTTAGTACTCCTATTAATAATGGTGGTTTAGGTATTATGCAATTAATTGATAGATATTATATAGGAAAGATATCTTTAATTGCTAGAATGGCTGTTTCTGATGATTCTCAAATTAGAAATATTCTTCAATATACTATTAATAAATCTTCATTAACTAATGATTTATTTATGATACCTAATCCTATTGATTACTTAGATAATAATAATGATAATAATAATATTCCTGAAAATCATAAGAATGATTTATTATTCTTTCAATGGTTAATTAATGATAATCATAAAATAGTAAAAGGAAGAATAGAAAATGGTAATATAATAATACATGATACTCCATATGAATCATTAACAAATTTCTTTCCTTATCTTCGTAAAGCTGTAGATGCTGCTTATAAACTTGGTGTTAATATAGCTTATATAGATCCTAACGATATATCTTTAGGTATTAAAATAAAATTAATAGATAAAGATATTCCTGAATTAAATACTACTATTCCTTATGAGAAAGTAAGAAGAACGATATGTAAAGAAATTAATAATTTATTGAAGAAGAAACATTCAAAACAATTATTAAATAATTATGAGAATACTTATTATTATAAATATTTAGATAATAATATAGAAAGTAATAGATGGTTATTTAATGGTAAGAGATGTCATCCTATGAAATATTCTGCTTTAATCAATATAAGAATGAGAACAGCATTTACTGGTTCTCAATCTTTCTTATATAATAAGAAGAGATCTCCTAAGATTAATGATACTGAAGCTCTTTGTCCTTATTGTTTAGAACATAATAAAAGAGCTATTCATAATTTGAATCATATTCTTACTACATGTGATAGAATTACAGATAATAATGGAATAGGTGGTTTAATTACAAATAGACATAATCAAATATTAAATAATTTATATAAGAAATTAATAAGAAAATATAAATTAGGAGAATATAGAATAAGTATAGATAAATCATTATCAACTTCCTTTGGTAATGATATATTTAATAGAAATATGAATAATCTTCGTCCTGATATAGTAATTATTCCTACAAATCCAAATAACAAAGATATAATAATAGCAGATGTAGGTATAGCATATGAAGGATCTTCTAATCAAATAGATCCTCTTCAAACAATGAAACAGAAGAAAGATCATGATTATGATAATGTAATAGAAATATTGAATAATAATGGTTATAGAGTAAGTAATTATTCTTTAATCTTTGGTTCTTCTGGAGTTATTCCTAAAGATACTTTAAATAATCTTAGAAAGATATTAGATATTTCTAAGAAGAATGTATCTTATTATGCTTCTATATTAAATAATATTATCTTAGATTGGTCATATAAATTCTGGTTAAAATCTCTTCCTGATAGTCATACTATTTCTACTCATTTAAGAGATTCTAATAATAATAATAATAATAATAATAATAATAATAATAATATATCTCAATAATTTAAATTAATATATCATATTAATTTATCTTTTATTGATATTTTATTCATTTACTTTCTTTTATTTTCAATTTTTTTCTACTATTCATTCTATATTATTTTAATACTTCATACTTCTATATATACTCAAAATCAATCATCTTCTTCTTATTTCTTCATTATATTCTTCTATTATCAATTCTATTCAAATATCTATGATTTATATGTAATTATCTTTATGTTAAATGAAGTCTTCAATTTTACTAGATTTTATATATATACCTTACATATAGTATTAATTATTAATTTTATTCAAAATTTTATGATTGTGTCCCAAAACACAATTAATAGTTGATATTATATTTATATATATATAATCAATTGAAATTTTCAAATTTAGAACTCTAATGGAATCAGGAAATCAATTTATGTTTTGGAATATATATACTTTTATATATACATTTTCATATAGACGTCCTCTCTAAAATCGATTTTTCATTACCTTCTAGATGGTCTTATAGGCTCTATTATACCTCAAACATCTTGTATTGAGCTATATTTGGTTTATTTATCATTCAAATTTTGATTCTGAAAATTTCATTTTTTATGATATTTTTCACTATTTCAAAATTTTGACTAAGTTACCCAAAAAATTAATTTCCTTATTTGTGTTCCAAAACACAATAAAATCCAACTAGGATATCTATCAACTACAAATAAGTGGTTTTCTTCAAATTTAGAATTCTAATAGAGTCAAGAGAACTAATTTAATGTTTTCATATTATCTCTCCTATTACTAAGTCAAGCCGAAATTAACTTAAAAATATTGAGTTTTCTAAAATTTTAAAATTTCATTAGATACTACTCCTTCCTCTTCATATTAATATATATTCCAATTTTCATAAGTCTCTCTACTTTACTACTTATACATCATTTTATGCTAAAATTTTCAATATACTTCTCATTATTATCGTTTTTTCTCAGTATTCAAAGCGCACATGATTGTGTTCCTTGGCAATAATATTGTTCATTACTTCTATTATTACATTTCTTATTAAATAAATATTCTCATATTTCTTATTTTTCATCTTCATTTTTATACTTTTATCAAAATCATGATTCTCATTTTTTATCATATACTCTATATTCTATTAACTGATTCTCTCTTAAATATTTTTCATCCAAAACTTATTTATTCTCATATGATGAATTATTTCATCTCATTATTAAATCCATCTTTTTTATTCTATTTTGATCTCTCTTTCTCTCTATTATCACAAATTTATATAATTCAATAATTTTTAAATATATATACATATATATATATATAGATTTCTCTCCTCTATATATATATATATAAACCATATTTTATTTTTCTTTTATATATTTATTTTATAATTTTATTAAATTTAAAATAGGACATATTTTAATATAATATTAATTAATTTTAATAATAAAATAAAAATATTTTTTATAATATTTTTTATATAATATATTACTATGCCTTATATTTATATATATATACATATATATAAATATAATATTATGACCTTTGTTTTATTAATAATATAAGATTTCTTTAATTTTATTATCATATATCTTATATTATCTAAAGATATATATATATATAGATATTTTATCATATATATAGTTAGGAACTATATAGATCAAAAACTCCTACCTATCCTGTCCTATAGGCAAAAAATTAAAAAACTAAAACTTTTTTTATATAATTCTTGTTTTTGACGTCCCTCTTTGGATGTCTTTTTCTCCATGATGACATGGAGTTTTTGTTTAGTTTTTGATCTTAAAATAAAGTTGACTTTCTCAATTTTATTATTATTTTATTTTTATTTGTGTTTCTCTGTTCCTTATCTTTCTTTTCTCTTGTTTAAATTAATTGGTTCGATCCCGGGTCAAGGCGATTTCTTTTTATGTTTTTAACTATTTTATTATTTTTTTTGTTTGTTCAATACTGATGTATTTATTGTTTTTGTGACATATTCTTATCTTATGTATTGATGCTACTGATTTAGGAATGAAATAATAGAATACTAACTAATTATTGTTAAAGAGACAATAATAAAATACTTTAGAAAGCAAGAATATATGTTAAAATCATGTAACGTATCGTTATAATACATTTAGAAGAGCTTAAAAGTGAACATAAAACAGTAATGTATCCATATGATTAATTACTTATTGATATTCTTGTTCTTGTCGATTATTATATATATTCTTCTAATCTTAGTTCTAAAAAATAATAATAAAACTATAGTTTATAAATACTCTAGTTATATTATTGAAATTCTTATGGTTGCCATTAAGAGAAAACCGAGTTTAATTACTTGTACTGATGAACTTTATTTCATCTTATTTATTAAAGATGAAATAAGATATAAATATCGAATTCAAATAGTGAATATCCGTGATCAAATTAAAAGAAGACAGTCAATTCCCTTTTTCATAGAAATTAGAAATATTTGGTGCTTTTACAGTTTTCTTTGCGGTTATCGTTTCTTCGTGGGTTAATCATATCAATTTAAAATAATATCAAAACACCGTCGAATATTCATAAAAATAATGAATGCTGATTCCCGTGAATAAAAGCTTTCAATAAGAGAAGAATTATCTAGAACAATCAAGAACAATTTTCTCGATAATTCAGGTCTGTGAAAGTTTTCCACAGGACACTTTGGAAATCATCATGAATAGCCAATCATCTCTTGAATTTCATTCATAAAGTGTTTTTTGATTCGCTAATTTTATTTTTCTGCAATCTTATTTGCCAAAAAGCCTATTTTCTTTTTATGCTTAATTTTTCCATACAATTTTCTTATATAAATTTTTGAAAGGAACTCTTATAAAAACACAAATTATGTCGGATCAAGGATATGTATATTCTCTATTAATATATCAAATATTATTTCTATTCATTTTTTATACTTATATGAATACCATGATGCAAGTTTTCGATACTTGAAATGCGTGGTTTTCCTTTTTTTATTGTTTTTATCATTTATTTGTATTGTATATTTTAATTATATATTCAGGATGATTCAAATGCTTTGAAACGACGAAAGAGAAAACATAGAAAGGCTCCTGAAGCGCCTAAAAAGCCTTTAACTCCCTATATATTCTATTCAAAGGAGATGAGAGATGCAGTCAAAGATTCTTTAGATCCAAATTCAAAAGTGACAGATATCATCAAGGCTATTGCAAATAAATGGAAAGCATTATCTGAAGAAGAGAAAGAACCTTATAATAAAAAGGCATCTGAAGATAAAGATCGATATTCTAGAGAAATGGATGCATATGATGGACCTATGCAAATACCAATAAATAATAAGAAAAATCGAAAAAATTCAAAACATCCAGTATGTTTTTTCTGATATATATATATGTTTTATTACTTTTTTTTATAAATATATTATTACATGTTTTGTTTTATATATAGTATATAATTATTAACTTTCTATATATTATTGCATATATCTTGATTTATAATTATGCTATTATTATTGTTTTATTAATAGTTATTTGTTGTTTTTTTATTTATTGTTTATTTTTTTTTATTTATTCTATGCTATTCTTGTGATTCTTTATATATATATTTATATATAAAATGTTTCAATTATATATAATATAAATATAGGATGCTCCAAAGAGAGCTATGTCTCCATTTCTCTTCTTTAGTAAAGAGAGACGTCCTCAATTAAAGGAACAACATGCAGATATGAAAATAACAGAAATATCTACTATTTTAGGACGTATGTGGAGAGATCTTACTGATGAAGAAAAACTACCGTATATATATATTGTTTAATATTATGAATATAATATATATATTTTTATGATATCTTGATAATTGTTGTTTTATATGATTTTACTATTTATTTCTTTATATACTTTCTTTATTGATATATATATATATATATATATGTATATGTATAGTTATTTAGAGAGTAGTAAAGAAGATAGAACAAGATACAATTCTGCTCAAAATAAATTTAAACAACAACAAGAAATATCTGTATATATGATATTATCTCATATAATAATCATAATCATAATCATAATAATAATAATTTATTATAATAATCATAATATTTTTATAATAATTATAATTATAATCATAATCATAATCATAATCATAATAAAACATTCTCTATTGTTATTTTCTTAGCATATTCCCCCTCCTCTCATCCCTCACAGTATCCCTTCTGTACAATCACAAAGTACATGGCTACAACCAAATAACTATCCTTCTATGTCTTCAAGTGTGGTATACCCGCGGTTATCTCATGAAGTGCAAACAAATAATAATAATTATGCTGCAATTCCATCAAATATATCCATTCCTTATCATTTTGGTATATATTACATTTATTTTTATTATTAATTGAATTATTATTATTATGTTTATTATTAT
This sequence comes from Blastocystis sp. Blastoise, assembly GCA_039096225.1. Taxonomy (NCBI): domain Eukaryota; class Bigyra; order Opalinata; family Blastocystidae; genus Blastocystis; species Blastocystis sp. Blastoise. The sequence goes on from JBBPEB010000015.1 coordinate 1,588,638, forward strand.
TTTATTAATTGAATTATTATTATATTATTATATTTTATATATGTCAATAATCATTATACGGTTTATATATATTATAGATATAAGTCAAAATTCTGGAATGAATATGTAATATATTCTGTATGTTCTTTACTTCAGATACTGTCTATGTTCCATCTTGAAATCTATTCATATTGTTATTTATCTTATTTGCTGCTCTTTCTTTTCTTCTTCTCTTTTTTTTTATTATTTTCACTAATTATTTATTTTGGCTTTTCATATTTTTTTATTGTTACACTTTTTTTCTTCTTGTGTCATAGTTAATTTGTTTTCATGTAAAGGTTTATAGTAATCATATATTCTTTGTTTAGATTGCCATTTTTTTTCATGTTTACATTGAATAGATAATTTTAAAAAACTATTTTATTATTTTTGAAGAATCAATAATTTTTCTAATATTGTCAAATAAGAAACAAACGGGCAATTGAATAAATATGTGATAAAAAAATGTCATTTTATATACATTAAAATATATGATTCTAAACAGATATATTTATACATTACGTGACAATAGGTATGAATAATAATACATAGACAACTGTTTAAATATGTTGAACTTGAATTCCTTCCTTAGTAAGTATTTTAACTGTATAATGAGGAAGATTGACAAGGAATCTTGATTTTATTTCAGTAGTTATTTTATTAAGAAGATCATAACCTTCTTCTAAAGTCATATCCTCCTATATATATATATGAAAAATATTAATTAGATAGAATAAACAAAATATATATATATAATAAAAATAATAAAAAATATAAATATAATAAAAATATATATATAATAAAAACATAAATATAATAAAAAATACTAATTAAACATAATAAAAAATATAAATATAATAAAAAAATGTAAATACAATAAAAAATATAAATATAAAATAAAACAATATATAAATATATCTATCATACGTGCCAAAAACGATCAAAAATGGACATTAAGAAATAGGCTACATAACCATGTGAAGAATAATTGACTCTTTGAAGAGTACCTAAGTAATCTAAATAATAAAGAGAAGGAATAGAATCATCTAAACCGCCAAGAATTAAATTGACTTCATAAGGATGATTACGAATAAAATATGCAACCTATATGTACGTAAAAAAAAATATAGTATATAAATAGAATATGAGAAATTTTTTTTATTGAATATATTATTATAACGTTAATTTTATTTAATTAATGATAATTATATAAATAAACTAACTTACAGAATTTCTAAATGATGAAGCAGTAGCTTCCATATCGATTTCTTTATTTGTTCTGACCTTATGTAAATTAAAGTTACCAACAAGGTAATCAGATAACTGTTTTCTATCACCTACAGGACCACTAGAACCAAACATCTTTGTTTTACTGAAGGCAAGAATCTTGTCTTCATCATCTTTATAAGTAAGAATAGAACTGATTACTGAAGAATCAGCAGCAATGACTACGTAATCTTTTCCAACGAAACCAAATAATGCTTCCATAGACATTTTAATAGTGTTTACTTTTTAAATGGGAGAATATGAGTATTTATAAAAATAACTTTTCTTTTTCATAAAAAAGAAAAGAAGATTGTTCTACCATGGTTATTAAATAATGTTGACTAATTTATTCTTTTTTTTCTAGGGAATGATTATTTTTTAGATTCCTTTTATTTCTTATTCAATCTATTTGATTTATTACAATACGAGTTAGCAGAATCATTACATTACATCTATATCATACATATATCTGAAAAATCTTTCATTTTATTATTCGATCTAGTTTATTCATAAAAATGATAGATCGAAATCATAATGAGAACGAAAACTATCTGTGCATAAATAATCAGAATTCTAATCCATATCTCTTTTTCACATCCAAAATAGAAAATAATGTTATTCAAGTTGCTAAAGAAGATAATTCAAATAAAATAGTACAACTCTACTCATATAAAACAGAACGAACTATCAATAATCTCCTTCATTCATCACGTTTTCCTCTTCTTCTTGCTCAAAATAATTCATCTTTTGAAGTTATTGATGTATGAATATTTTAAATATAATTTATTAATTTTTGTGTTTACATGAACAAATTTTGTTAATAAATTGTTCATTACTATGATTTATTATATATAGACCTCAAAAGTTCAGAATACTATTCCTAAAGGAGTTAAATTGAATATAGATACTTCAATAAAAGCAGTAACACTTTCTAATCATGGTCCAGAATTTGTTTTTTATTTAAATGATTCTAGTGTTCACTTATGGAATATAAATTATAAACAAATATCTCATATTACTTTAGACTCAGTTTCTCATGAAGATTTATCCAATAATATTGTTTCTTCTTCCTATTCTATTACACCTACAAGACATCCTTTACAATATTTATTATCTACTCATACTTCAATCACATCTATTGATTTCCGTCAACCTAAATCTTCCTTATTATATCAATCTACATTTCCAATCACTTCATTATGTTCTGTCCCTTTGGATCCATCACATCTATTCTATGCTTCTAATGGATATCTATATCTTATCGATATTCGAAATCCTATTTATCCTCTACTATCCCTTAAAACTCCATCAATATTCACGGGAAATATACATATGGAATTAATCAATAATTATGAACAATATTGTATGCTATATTTATTTAATTTATATTTATATAAATATAATTTTTACTAATATTTGTTTTGTGAATAATTGTATTATTTTTTTATTATTATTTATGTATTTTAGTATTATATGATTGTGATGATGATTATTGTTATTATGATTATGATTATGATTATTGTTATTATGATTATGATTATTGTTATTATGATTTGGCTATTATTATTATGATTATTCTAATGACATCTCTTTATGCTTTTATTCATGTATTTATTCTCTAGTATTAACATGTTATTCTTATCATCCCAAAACATCTATCGTTTCCTCTATTTATCTCTCTCATGAATTATGTCTCCCTTTTGCATATTCTGAACAGAATTATCCTACAACCTCAATTCCATGTCTATCTTTTCCTCAAGATTTCATGAACTCCATCTTTGCATCTAGTGTATATATATATTATTCTATATATTATTCTATATATTATTCTATATATTATTCTATATATTATTCTATATATTATTCTATATATTATTATATATATTATTATATATTTTATTATATATATTTGATTTGCTTCATATGTATGATAACTGTTTATTATTATTATGAGTTGAATATATATATTTATCCATTATATATATATATATATATTCTATTTTTTATATTTTTATCATGATTAATAATTATAATAATAATATATATATGTATATAGACAATATCTGGCTATTCATCAAGGACTGTTTCTTCAGAACATAATAAGATATATATATTGGAAGAGAATAATATAGAAAACCAACTTACTGTGAATACAATTGACTTGAAAAAAGAAAAATTTAAACAAGATTTGTATATATATTTATAAATCTATTCAATTATAATTTTATTATGAATATTTTAAAATAATAAAAAGAAATATTTATATATATAATATCTTTATTTATATATATAGTACTACGTCTACTAGATCTACTATGCTTCCTCTTTCTGTTCCTCAAGATATATCGGACTCTGAATCACTTAATATTCATATATCACCATTTATAAAACATATTACTCAATTTCAACCATTTTCAGTCTTACTTTCAGACACTCAACCTTCTTTGTCTCAAGAATCAAGTTCTTCATTAAATATTAATAATAATAATACTAATAATAATAATAATAATAATAATAATACTAATACTAATAATAATAATAATAATAATAATAATAATAATAATAATAATAATAATAATAATAATAATAATAATAATAATAATAATAATAATAATAATAATAATAATAATAATAATAATAATAATAATAATAATAATAATAATAATAATAATAATAATAATAATAATAATAATAATAATAATAATAATAATAATAATAATAATAATAATAATAATAATAATAATAATAATAATAATAATAATAATAATAATAATAATAATAATAATAATAATAATAATAATAATAATAATAATAATAATAATAATAATAATAATAATAATAATAATAATAATAATAATAATAATAATAATAATAATAATAATAATAATAATAATAATAATAATAATAATAATAATAATAATAATAATAATAATAATAATAATAATAATAATAATAATAATAATATAATAATAATAATAATAATAATAATAATAATAATAATAATAATAATAATAATAATAATAATAATAATAATAATAATAATAATAATAATAATAATAATAATAATAATAATAATAATAATAATAATAATGAATCAGTTCATATCATATCATCAATACCTTCTGATAATCATTCTTCTAATATAAGTAGTAATCACCCTATTGATAAGCATGTCAATAAAGATACTTCTTTATTCAGAGAAGAAGATGAAGATGATATTCATATATTTGAATATTTAGATATTATTAATAATTCATATTCTCTTCATAATACTCAAGATACCAAGATATCCTATGATGACGAATCATTGCTCATTCATTCCGTACATGTTGATGACACATCCTATGAACATCATAATGAAGAAGAGCTTAACCGCGGGGATTCAGATCTATTGACTCAAAATAGTTTTATGAGCACACAAGATTCAAATGAGGTTTCTTTATTATTTAATAATACAATTACTACCAATAATAAGAATAATTCTTTCTCTTCTAAACAGGATAGTCCTAATAAATCAAAAAAAGATGTCGTAAAACCATCAACAACTAGTATTACTACTTCTTCAACACAAAATAAATCTTCGAATTCGAATTCGATTCCTTATATATCTGCGTCATCGATTTCTGAGAAAGAAAAGGAACTAGATAGGATGTGCTATAAGGACTTATATAATGAAACACGCAAAGTACATAGAAATGGCACTTGCTTTATTATAAATCATTTTATTAAGAATCATAAAGAATTCTTCACTTCTCCACGTTCATTATATCCTTTTTATATTTTATTTATTATATTTATTATATATATATCCTATTTCTTTTCTTCTTATATTTATTATTATTATTATTATTATTATTATTATTTATTATTATTATTATTTATTCTATTATTATTTATTTTATTATTATTTATTTTATTATTATTTATTTTATTATTGTTACTATTCATATTATTAGTATATAACTATAATTATCTTTTTATTCTTTCATACTATTCTATAACTTACTTTGAATCAAACATGTTTGTTTCTTTCATTCTTTATACATATGATGTCGTAACAACCCTCAATCGTTATTCAAATTGTACTATTCCTATTTCTTATTTTATTGAAGCTATCGACACAAATGAAAACTATATATTTTTTAGCTTAGATACTGTACCAAAAGAGAATATCTGTTGCTCCTGTTCGAAGATTGATAGACATTCAATATGTAGTACACATTGTATCACTTTATTTATGACTTATGTTATACCCATGAATTATAAAACAAAACATTATCAATATACAACACAAGAAGTAGAAGATGAAATTGATGGTAATGAAGAAGTTAATGAAATACTTAATTCATGGACACTTTGAATACTATAAATTGTAATTACTTTTTCACTTTTTTCATTTTCTTAATGAATTATTTGTGAGTTTTTCTTTCTTTCTTGTTTTAAATTACTTGTTCAAATTTTGATTTTAGTTTATTTATTAGTATTATTTTTGCATATACTGAAACAAAAATTAAAATATTTTTAAATAATAGAAAACAATTGGAGGAAAAAACAATATAAAAGATAATATACATTGATTACACAACACAACAGCATATAATTTGTATAGTAGAAAAACATTTAATACATTTGTTTGAGGAATATGATACCTATGGAGATAAAACGATAATAATAACGATGGATATCATTTATAAATATACCAACAATAATAGCAATAATTAATAGAACTATGATTCCAATAAAAACATAATAACCTGCAGGAATTGGTTTATTTCTATGAAGAATTGAATATATATAAAATAAATATAATTTACATAATATCAGTTTATATATATATATACACAAAGAGATAAAGGATAGTGGCAATATAAGCAAGACGAGATGTATAGAGATCTGTATCAATAGGAGATGATGTTGGAAAATCAAATTGAAATAATTGACTCTATATATATATATATTTGATAAGAAGAAAAGTGTATTCAAATATATAGAGAATAATTCAATTGTTTTATTTATATAATAAGAAATATAATATATGTCACTATATATATATATATATACAAGTTTCGAACAAGCTGATTTGATGATAGCATATTCATATAAAGAAATATAATCTCCAGGAATAAGTTTAGTGGAAGGAGATAGAGAAGAAGAATCAACTGTTGTTGGATGACGAATTGACATATATTCAAATAATGAATAAGAACGTCTATATATATATATAATAATAATAATAATAATAATGATAATATATATATATAGATAATAATATATAAATATATATAATAATAATGATAATATATACAAGAAAACTGCATTTTTCTTAATATTTTCTTCTCTATTCTTTGAACATGAAAATATTTTTTTTAATTTTGAAAATAAATAGTGTAAAGTTGAAAAATGAAAACTATGATACGGTCCACAATTCGACTGCATACAATTTCTCTCTTCTTTTCCAATAGAAACAAGAATATTATTATGAACATCTTCTACCTGAACAAAAGCAGCACACATCTTATTAACAGTTGAACACGTAAAAAGAATCTGATCTTTTTCATCAACAACATTTATAATATCATATTTATTGCCATCTCTTGAATCTAATATATATATATATATATATATATATATATATATATATATATATATATATATATATATATATATATATATATATATATATATATATATATATATATATATATATATAAGATTATAATTAATATTTTATTCAATATAAACTACGTTTTGGTTTCTGTAATGAAAATATCATTTTATTTTCACAATCATCTTTAAGAATAACTTCAAATTCACAACCAAAATAAAGCTTATCATGAAAATGAATATGAGCTATTTTCTGAAGAGGTTCTATTTGTCCTTCATATTCACATTTAAATAAATCAATTCTAGATATAAAAAACATATAAAAAAGAATCTGATTTGTATTGAATACTCGAAAGTATAATTGTGTGTTTTATTACAAACGAATATTAATCCTTTTGCTATATATAAATTTATGCGTTAAATAATTTTGTATAAAAAGAAATACAAGTGCATAATAATTGACTAAATGAATTATTGGATTCAAGGGCAAGACTGGGATCAGCATTTATCTCAATACTTTTAGCTTCGTTATTTTGATTAGCTTCCATTAATTCTATTTTAAATAAATAAATAATTATCTTATAGAAAATTGAATACAATCAGCAAACCTGACAGTCATATCTGTATGACACACAGATCTTTTTTGTCTGTAAATAGAATAAAGCCAGTTAGATTGGATGGTTATGAAAATCGTAACTGACTGTCAGTCATAGGTCGTGTTTTCGAAAGAATTCTTTTTTGTTTATACACGGTTTTTCTATGTGTCTTCAATACAACCTTTTATTAAGGAGCCTTTTGTTTCCATGAATATTAATATTAGAATTTTGATATTTATTAGTTATTCTATTTAATAAATATAATATGATTCCTATTGTTGCAAATGATTCAAATTGTAGAAAATGTTCAATCATCACGATTGGATTAGTATGTTTGGCTATTGCTGTTGGAGTTCTTGGATTATCCTATACACCACCAGTAATTATTCCAGAAGATGACCCACTTGGAGTTAACGTTACAAAATGGGACTGTGGTGATTCTACATATATTGCTAGATATCAGAAATTTCAGTCAAACAAAGCTTCTCGTGGTAAGTTATTAGAAGTATATTTTTCAGAAGGAGTAAAGAATGAACCCTATGAAATAACTACGTCTACAGGTAATATGAAAGCCTATTTTGGAATTGTATATTTTTTAAACATTATAATTATATATATATAATTTATATGAAAAATATATATTATAAATAATTAAATGATATATATGAATAAACAAGGATTTTCTTATAAATTAGTTCTTATCTATATATATAGTTTAAAGTGATGGACACAACATTTAATACATGTGAACCTTCAGTGGTTAGTATGCCTTTGGGACTAGGTAATATAACTGTGTCGGGTATGAATTGTCCTAATGGTAAAAATAACCAGCCCATGTTTAAATTATCTGTAGTTGTCCCAGAAATAACACCAAATGTATATATATGTGTTTAAAGTTAATAATAATAATAATAATTTAGATAATAATAATTTAGATAATAATAATTTAGATAATAATAATTTAGATAATAATAATAATAATAATAATAATAATAATAATAATAATAATAATAATAATAATAATAATAATAATAATAATAATAATAATAATAACAATAATAATAATAACAATAATAATAATAATAATAATAATAATAATAATAATAATAATAATAATAATAATAATAATAATAATAATAATAATAATAATATAATATAATATAATATAGGGATTGATGAAATTTGTAGCTGATACGAAGACTCAGGATAATAAGAAATGGTTTTGTGTAGCTGCATCTTTTAACTTTAAAGATTTGGAACCAGTTGAAACTCCAACTACAGCTCCTACTGTATAAAATACTATGTAGATATATATTAGTATTATACTATTCTATATTCAATATGATATTACATAAGAAATATATTATTTAATTTGAGGTGTTTTTGTATATATATTTACTTTTGTTTGTTAAAAAGATATTTTCCTTTTTACGATATAATGAATAATTGTCAAGTACTTTGAAAAAAATTTTGGGTTGTAAAATATATTAATAATTTTTTTTTTTCATTTCAAATTTAATAGAAATATTAAAGAATAACTAGAAATATAAATAGAAGATAATGAATGAAATGACAAAAAGTAATGAATAATGATACTCATAAAAAAGTAGATGAAGATAAATGAAGGATAGATATAATATGGAGGAAGAAAGAGATTATATAATAATAGCTATTTGCAAAAGCGGATTTATAAGTATATATGTATTTAAAAAGATATAACAAAAGAAATAGTTAAATATAAATGTATTTATAAAAAAAGTAGAAAAAAAGAAGAAGAGAATGTATATAAAGTAATAATAACAAATAAAAGAAAAGGAAATATACTATGGTACAATAAAAGTAAAAATCACAGTATTAAACATAGAATGATAAAGAATTGACAAAATAATATAGAATGTTTTCTATTAATAGTTATATATATTATATTTTAGCTTCTTGTGTTATACATTTGTATTTTCTTTGTTAAATCTACTTGCTCAATTCGATCAGGTAAAAATAAAGCCATCAACATTAAAAACTCATATCGAGTTATATATCCATCTTTTGTATGCTATTTAAATAATTATATATATATATGATTATAATTATATTATTAATATAATTCTAAATATGTAATTCTTAATATAATTCTTAATATATACATCTATTAAAGAAAGACAAGAATTCATTAAACCTTTATCTTTTGATGGTTGAAGATAATGACATATATGTATTGCATCTGATGATGAAATATATGAACATTTTGTACTATTTATAGATACATAACACTATATAATAATAATAATAATAATAATAATAATAATAATAATAATAATAATAATAATAATAATAATAATAATAATAATAATAATAATAATAATAATAATAATAATAATAATAATAATAATAATAATAATAATAATAATAATAATAATAATAATAATAATAATAAAATCAAATACTTGTTCTAATTCTTCTTTTATTCCTTTTGGTAAATTATAATAAGCAATAAATCCTTCAACATACATATTAAAAGAATTTATATGTAAACAGAAAATATTAAGAATATACATAAATTAAAATAAAATAAAAATAATATAAACTTAAACTATACTAAATTAAAATTAAAAAAATAAAAAATATATATAAGATTCAAATAATGAAAGGATATCTAATCCATTTAATTCATCAACACAAAATGTTATAAATTGATTTCTTGTTATTTTATAATCTTCTGTAGCATCAAATACATCAAATGTTTCTCTTAAATACATTAAAGACCAATCTACAGCCAAAAAACGACCTAAAAATAATTATATATATATATAATTATGAAATCAAATGAATATTAATAAAGTAAAACAACAGAAGACAATTTTAAAAAGATAATAAATACCAAAAGTCATAGTGTGTTCTAAAGTACATTTGTCATCACCCATATTGAACACATTAAAAACATCGTTCATACGAATTTCCATTCGTAATTCTTTTACAGCTTGAAAGTAATTTGCTTGTTCATTTTGATTACCATATCGTTTCCAAATATAATAAGCTCTATCTTGTATATACTTTACTCGAATTGGAATATCGAGTATATTTGTTATAGAATCCGCAGGACAACTCATTTAAAATAAGATGTTACTTTTAAGAATCAATACAATAATAAGATGTTTTTTCTATTCTATTATAAGATTCAAAGTGAAGAAAAATATCTGTTTCATCAAAAAGAAGAATTTTTTTCAGATGACAACCCTTTTTTTTATCCCAGAATTTTCTTTTGGAAACATTTCTCATTATTTTATTGTTTTTTCTATAGAAAAGAATCTTAGTTATTCTACTTATTTATTATCACAGTTATCTATATTTCATTTTATACTTTAGAATTCAAATAAATATTAGTTAAATCTAATTATATGAACAACTATAAGGTTGTTATCGTAGCACATTTTGACAACATTCTTTTATCAATAGTATTATACTACCTACAGTAATTGAATCCAGATGAAGCTGGACTGGAAATACTTTATTCAAGTATTGAAAGGTGTTCCTTTTTATTAATTATCCACATGACATGTTTTTGCTATCATTTAAAAGAATAATTACGGGTTGCTATATTGCTCTTCAATGATATCATAACAAAGAATACAAATTGATCGTTGTTTTGTACAATGAAATTGAAAATTTGTGAAGTGGTGAGTCATTGTGTTGACTTATATTTTATTATTTATTACCTATGTTTCTGTGATATACATTTTGTAAAATGTTGTTAATATATAATATATTGTAAAAATTTTGATGATATATCATAGAAATATATATACAAAAACAAAAAACAAACAAGAAATTATTTGATTGAACAAAGTAAATAAAAAGAACATAAAAATTGGAAAACAAACAAATAGAATAATATGTAATAGTTCAAATATAAATGGTTATATACATTGATAAAAACAAATGAAAATTAATAAATATCTAGTTCATTTATCGTTGTCTTCCATATTTCGTTTTCCCGCCATATTTTGTAATACGTGGCGCCTTTCCAATTCCAAAAGCACCTTTCTTCGAAGTATTACGCTTATTACCCTTGTGATGTTTCAGCTTCCATCTATTTCTACCTGATAATACACGTTCACCAGTAGATGTGTTTACTGAAGCTCTAGGAGCAGATTTCAATGTTTCCATTGTCATAGCAAATGACTGTAAAGAAATAAATAAATAAATAAAATAAATAAATAAATAATATATATATATATATATATATATATATATATATATATACCTGTAAAGGATCATTCTTCTTCTTTTTCAAATATATATTCCTAAAGTATAATAATAATAATATATATAATAACTAAAATACTTTCTACTTCCGTTAGCAGCTGTTGCACGATGTGTAACACTATTCTTGAGTCCCTCAGGAAGAAGGTAGTCTGGAACATCCCTTAAATGGGCCTTAACACGACGCGGGAGCAATGGGCGGGCATGATGTAATAAATTAAGTTCTTGTGGATTATCTTCAAAATGGGATTGCAATACAGTATTATTAAATAATTCTTGTTGAATTTCTTTAATACGACTTTCTTTAATAGCTATACGTGTAACTGCACGACGAACATCTTCAACTCTATATCTGAAGGATTCGATTTCTTTCATATTAAATGGCAGAGGAGACGGTTGAGCAACACCATTATTAAGAGGAAGGGTATTTTGTAAAGTATGTAATAAAGTAGTTGCACCTTCATCATTATCATGAATAAAACTTAAAGCAATACCTGTAGAATAATATAGATAATAGAATGATAATAAATAATAGAATAATATAGATAATAGAATGATAATAAATAATAGAATAATATAGATAATAGAATGATAATAAATAATAGAATAATATAGATAATAGAATGATAATATAATATAATAATGATCCTATAGATAATAAATAATAAAATAATATAGATAATAGACTATACCTGTATTTCCAGCTCTAGCAGTTCTTCCAATTCTATGTATATAGCTGGTCTTGGTTAGAGGGAAATCAAAATTAATGACACAAGAAACATCTATATACATATGAATATATAATCATAATAAATATAATAATATTTGTATATATATATACTTTTGAAATCGATACCTCTACTAACATCATATTCTGTTTCATCATTCTATATATATATATATATATAACATATATACATAAAATATACCTTTTTATTTTGTTGTTTCTTCTTGTTTTCTTCTTCTTTTATATCATTTAAATCAAATTCATAATTGAAATCTGGTAATTCATCACTATTTTCTTCTTCTTCTTTTTCATTATCATTATCACTTTTATCTTCTTCTTCACTATCTTCACTCATCATAATCATATCATCATCACTATATTCCTTCTCTTCCTCTTCCTCTTCCTTTTTACTATTCTTTTTATCATCAACATCTTTTTCTTTTTCTTCTTCTTCTTCTTCTTCTTCTTCTATTTTCATTTCTTTTTCACTATTATTATCACTATTATCTTCTTCTTCTTCTTCTTCTTTCTCTTCTTCGGATTCCAATAAGTCTAAATCATTCTCACTATTATCTTCTTCATCATCATCTTCTTCCTTCTTCTTCTTACTTATACTTAACATACTTTCATCTGTAGCAATCAAAAAATCAAACTTACCCTATAAATAAAAATAAATATAATAATAAAAACAATAATAATAAATATAATAATAAATATAATAATAATAAATATAATAATAATAAATATAATAATAATAAATATAATAATAATAAATAATAATTCGTTGACATACTTTATTAAATTGATGAATAATATTTTCTCTTGATTTGACAGGTAATTCACTATTAAGAACAGCAGAAGGAATACTAAACTGCTCAAAGAATAACTTTAAGTAATAACATCTATAAAATAAGAATTATTTTAAAATTATTATTATTATTTTTTTAAATAAATAAATAGAGTAAAAAAAACGATATAAATAATATCATAAAAATATATAATTTATAATATATACCTATCAATATTATTAACAAAGAATAAAATTTTTCCTTGAAGAATATTCAGTTTAATTAAGACGAAAATTAAGATATCTTCATCTCTTGGTTTTAAGGAGACATAATACTGATTGATACTCTCTATATATTTAATAAAGAATTGAAAATAAAATAATAATAACTAGATATATTTATATAATAATAGTTTATATATAATGAATACAAATATATATATATATATAATGAATAAAATAGTATATAAATAAAAAGTATATGAAAAAAGATAAGTATATACTAGTTTGCTCTTCTTCTATTTTGACAACTACTGGATTAGTAAGAAGTCCTTGACGTAATTTATTAATATCATCATTGAGTGTTGCTGACATAAAGATAGACTAGATAGAAAATATAGAATACTAATATAGAATAATAATATAGAATAATAATATAGAATAATAATATAGAATAATAATATAGAATAATAATAGAGATAAAAAATAGACTTAAAAAAGAATGTATAATGAAATAATGACGATGATTATATATACTTGACATATAGATGGAATATTATTAGTAATAATCTTCATATCTTCTTCGTAACCATAAGATAAAGTTAGATCTGCTTCATCAATAACAAGGGTCTGAATATCTTTTAAAGTAATCACTTTCATATTCAGATATTTCTGAACTAGGAATGGAGTAGATATAAGTATATCAGGATTCTCTGATAAACGAGCTTTCTATTTATATAATAATGATAAATAAAATAATAATAAAATAATAAATAAATAAAATAATAATAAAATAATAAATAAATAAAATAATAAATAAAATAAATAATAAATAAATATAATAACAAATAAAATAATAAGCATAATAATATATAGAAATACTTGTATATCCACATCTCCATCTTCAATGACTTCACATGAAAATAAATCATTAATATATCTCATAATAGACTTGAATACCTCTTTAGTTTGAAGACATAATTCACGAGATGGAGTCAATATAAGAACCTTTATACTACTCTCTATATATATATACATTTTATAATATATATAATAATAAATAAAACAATAATATAATAATAAATAAAATAATATCATAAAAACTTACATAATATGTATAATAAAAAAGTAAATATAAACAAAAATAGATACCATTATTTTCACGATAATTTGAAATAAGTTTTTGAAGAATAGGAATACCATACGCAATAGTTTTACCCGAACCAGTATTTGCACGAACTAGTAGATCTTTTCCTTCTAAAACTAGAGGGATACATTGACTTTGAACAACAGTTGGGTTGTTAAATCCCATATTAGAGAGAGCCTTAACAAGTCTTCTATCAAGACTGAATTCATTAGAATGAAACGTTTTTTGTTTATCTAATAAATTGTCATTGATTCTTTGTTGTGGTTCAAACAAAGCAGACGTATTTTCCTATAAAAAAAGATAACAAATAATTGATAAGAAACAATAAAAGCACAATAATCAATATATTTGCATACCATATTAAGAATTTATATGTAGTTTATAAAAACAAGATATAAATCAATATATTATCAAGATTTATGATGATAATAGCAGAAAATATATTTCCTTAGAATTTATGGAAGTACTGTTTTCTTCCTATAGAATGACGACTTTCTTGTGAATCCTTTAAATACCAGAGAATAATTCAAGATAATTACGAATTATTCATTTTTATTTTTTATTTTTTCATTGAATTAAAACGGTTTCACTTTTTTCATATTGTACATTTCTTCCAAATTATATACCTTTCTCTATATAATATTCCTTCATGGATTCTTTCTCTGAACAACAGTTGAATATGACAAGCAGTGAAATGCTTTTTGTTTCATTTATTGTGTTGTCGTGTGTATTTATTATTGGTCTTTTTATATACTATATTGTCCCTCGAAAAACAACAGAACAAACAGAGATTATTAAACATCCTACTGTTGTTGTTTGCACAAAAAATGTTCTATTAACACCAAATAATGTGAACGAATGGAAATATAATTCTCTTCAAGTGGACTCACTCAAAAGATATTTACCTTACATTGACCTGTATACTATATTATAGAAATTATCTCTTTATTTTTTTTTTATATTTTCTAAAATGAAACTTTTTCTGATTTTATTTTATTGTTTGATCTATCTCATTATTCATTATTAGATATATTATTACACAAGTTGATGATCAGAAGGAGATGGACTCTATAAAGTCTTTACTACTTATAGGTGGAATATGTGGAGGAACAGAACAAGAATATCAAATTCGTGAAACAGTATGCATTCTTATTCATATCTTTTAACAACAAATATTGATTCTATTAAGAGAAACTATTATCCCATTGCTCTACTAATGCGTTATATTTATATAAATAACTTATCTTTTTTTTTTTATAGAGATTATTATTTTGTCAAACTGATAAAGGTGTTTACTCATTCACAAGACAGCTAAATGCTGATTTCTTCTTTGATTCAAATGAAACACATCTTAATGATTTGAAAAGATTTGTGAAAAATACTGTTGACTGTAATGGAAGAGAAGGTTTTGATGAATTAAATTCATGCTTACCAAATTAAGAACTCATGGACTCTTTTTTTTTTTCTCATATTTGCTGTTTTCTGTACTATTTGTTAGTTGCTCCTTCATAATACTTCTGTCTCATATATAGATGTAGTTTTACTATTATTATGCTATTGTTTATTTTTTCTAGTTTTTGTGCACATCATTAGTTGACTATTTTTTTTAAATATAAATCTTTTTTTTTGACGATCCTATGTAATTTAAATATGTTTTCCGATATTGTCATTACTTAAATTTGTAAAAAATATAAAATGCACTTGAGAAACTTGTCATTATTATTCGATATTATTTTCATTTCATAAATATATTTAATTAAACATTATTCAGTGTGAACACCAGTATATTCCAGGACAATTATAACAGCCTTGAAACACTTCATGGGTATCAAATAAATTATTATGATTTCATAAGCAATTATTCATAGCAATGAGTGATCTATTAGCACTTCCTTACTATGTTAGAGAAAAAAAGTAAAAAAAAAGCGATGCAAACGTGAGGTAATCTCAATTTGGGGCTGGATATATGACGCAAATGAATGAAAATTTTTTGTAGCCATTAAAGTGATTCCTTTTGTAATTCCAAGAGTTTTCCCCCAGAGCCAGACTCTTCGTATTGATTGGCTAACTTTATGAATAACCAATAAAATGCGATTATTCTCTTCTATTTGACAAATAATTTTCGATTGTATGTACTCTTAATTCAAAAATAACCAAAGAAAGGCTTATATCACGGAAAAAAAATGGATATGAAGAATAATATTGGTTATTCTGGAAAAGAAAGGAGAAAAAATAAAATAATTATAAATTTATCATTTAAAAGATTTCATTTGACTGACATGTCTATGGTAATTATCCTGACTCTTCTTCCTTATTATTTTTTTAATTTTTTACTATTGTCTTTCAATGAAATTCACAGCGGATTATCAATCTACCTTATACAATAATATGGAAACATGTATGTACCTATATATGTTTTTTCTTTATATTTGATATGAGATACAGTTTACTAAAATGTTAATTCTATCTAGGGAAGATCGAGGAAACACCTAAGTCACCTAAGAGAGAATCAAAGGTTTTATATATTGCTAACTTACCAAAGTCAATGACAACAAACTTATTGGAACGTGTCATGTCTGCCTATGGTCAAGTTGAACGATCCCTAATTTTACGTCCTAAAAATGAAGTATTTATTTTTCTGTTTGTTTTATATTTATTATTAATTTTATTTTCCTGTAGGCTTTATTAGAAATGAAAACTTTACATGATTCTCGCTCTCTCTTCCATAGAGCTAAGAAGAATAATTTAGTTATTCAAGGAAACCTTATTGAAGTTTCTTTTAGTAAACATAAATCATTAGAAATGTTTGTTAATCAAGATCCTCCAAGTACAGTACTTCTTCTTACTGTTTGTACAACATCAGAACTTGAACTTGGTTTATGGGATTTAATTAATGTATGTTTTATTATTCTTATTTAATTATGTATATAATAATAATAATAATAATAATAATAATAATAACTTTTGTTGTTAATTATCTTGAGTTTCTCTAATGAATATTTGTTTAATATAATTAATTCTTTATATATATAGTTTATACAACAGTATGCTGATTTAGTAAGAATTCGTCTTTTTCAACATCATACATTAACTCAATGTTTAGCTCAATTCTCATCTCTTGAAGAATCTGTAGCTGCTAAGAATCAACTATCTACTGTTTCTATGTCATTAAATAATAATATATATCGTTTTGAAGTTCAGTTTTCAAAGATGAAAAATTTATTTATATCTGAGAATGGTCCTTCTAGTTATATCGTAAATCCCTCCTTTGTTTCCAATCAAGAATTATTACCTTCTAGAAATGATACTAGTAGATATACAACATATATGTCTTCACAACCAATTGTATATATATATATTATTTTATTTTTATTTATTATTTATGGTGTTTTTTATTATTAAATAATAATAATAATAAATATAATAAATATAATAATAAATATAATAATAATAATAATATAATATCTATATTATATAGAGACATAGTATATCTAGTCCTATGTCATCTCCTTATTCTTCTCCTTATGATGCTACTCTTCCTGTTCGTTCTGATAGTCAAGATTATTCATATAATACTTATTCTACAGGTCATTCGACACCTGTTCATTCTATTGTTCCTCTTTCTCCAGAACAACAATATACACCTTATTCTGATCTATATACATCCTCTACACGTATTCCATCACCTTCTATGAATACTATATATAGTAATAATAGTAGTATTAATTCTAATCCTATTTATACTCCTACTTCATCTTCTCCTCATCCTTCAGAATCTATTCATTCTAATCATGTTTCACCTCAATATACTAATCTATATTCATCCACAACTCAACATTACCGTGATTATCCTGTTGAAATTATAGATATGAATAATTCTTATTCAGAAGATGCTTATGCTTCTATTACTGAACCCTTTAATAATAACAATAGTAATAATAATTATCCAATTCAATCTGATTATATATATAAACGTCCTCTTTCAGAGATGCCCCAAGAAATCTATTTACAAATCTGTGGATTATCATATATTCAAGATTTAATGCCTTTGGATCAATTTATATATACTCAACAATTCTTTAAAGATTTTAAGTTATTTATACATAAAGGTGAATTATGTTTAAAAGGATATCCGCTTATTAGTGTAGAACAAATGAATTATGAATTACAATATATCACCTTTCAGAAAGAACATCTTTCTTTTATTCAATTACATCTTTAAATAACATTAATTTTCTCCATCTATATAGTATGTTATTTATAGTATGTACTCTATTGTGCTTTATGTTTTATTTTATTTTTTTTTTTAAATAGCTCATTTCATGTTTTTTTTTCTCAACGTCAATTTCATTATATATATTTTTATCATTCTTTAAAATTTAAAGATATATATATATATTAGCTTCTTTTTCATTTAATACTTTTTTTTTCTTACTAATTTTTTTTTTAATTAATATATAACATTATTTTATTAACATATATTTTTTTAAATTATGAATTTATTAACACTTTTTTAAATATTTTCTCTATATGCATATTTGTATTTTAATTTAAAACTTTCATTTATTTATATGCTTAATTCGTTCTATATACTAATTAATAGATCTTTTCTTATTTCATTTTGCTTATATATATATATATTTAAATAGTATAATCGGATCTTTTTTATTTTATTACATTATTTTTAATAATTTAATAAAGTATAGAAATAGTTATATATATATATATATATATATATATGTCTTCTTCCTTATATATTCTTCAATATTATTAAAGACATACTTTTTCTTTACTTATTGTATTTATATTAGTATATATATATATTTATATATATATATAAATTTAGAAGTTCTAATAATATCTAATTATATCTATCTACAAAACTTCTATATTTATTTATACAGCTATTTTTTTTAAATATAATTATATATATAATATATATATAATGGATTTATACCATTATTTTGTGTCTTTATTTTTTTATATACTATATATCATCATATATTCAAATACTTCTATATACATATATATATATATAACTTTATTAAAGAAATTTATTTTTTGTATACAAATATATATTGTAGATGATTCTTATTGTTCGCAATAATCCTATCTTATATCATCTCTTTCTCTATTTATATATACTATTGTAATCTCATTATGCTGTTTATTTCTGATTCTTTTCTATGCTGTGCTATTATATATATATATAAAGTATTTGTTTTCATATAATTTTTAATGTAGTATACCTTTTATATAATATATATTTATATGCCTTCTTAATTCATATTATATATCTTTTATTTATAGTTTTCATAATTAAAATCACGTTTTTATATCTCCTCTATATGAATATTATTATATATATTAATTATTATATATAATATAATATTCATTATTGTTTAAATAGAAGAATTATATTTATATATAAGAATTATATAGATGTTAGTATTAATTTTTTTTTTATATAGTATTATATTTGTATTTTTATTCTGATTTCATTTTTTTTCGTATATATATATATAAGTACTTAAATTATATATTAAGAACATTTTGCTTATACAAAATATACTATATAAATATAGTATAATATATATATATAAACTCTAACTATATTTTTATATGTTTAAGTAATAATATCGTAGTTACTAAACATTTTTGTAGATATTTATACAACAATATGTATTTTCTCTACATATGTTTGTATATATACACCATATTTTATATATAGTTATTCATCAATTTTTATATGATATATATCTATATATATTTTATTCTTATAAAACCCTTTGTGTATTATAATTCCTTTATTCAAACCCTCTTTCATTTCTTATAATATATATTTATTGTTATTCTATATGTTTATATATTTATACTTATATCTCTTCGTTTTCTTCTTCTTTTTTTAAATTATTTCTTCTATTTATATGTATATTTTTTTTATGTTTATTATTTTTCATTACTATTTTATATAATTAGGATCATTTGATATATATTTATATAATTGGCTATATATTTTTATTTACTTATATTTATACAGCTTATACTCTATAATATTATTATTATTATTATTATTATTTCTTTTTTTAAATTATTTGAATTATATAATTTCTTGTTCGTATAATTAAATATATATATATATAATTGAATTTTTTATATTCATACAAAAACAATAAATAAACTATATCTCTATAGATTTTGATGCAGTTTTTATTTAAATTCTTATTTTTAATATGTTTATATAGTTTATTTATTGCTTATTCTTATAAATATATTTATTATTCAATTATTTATATATAGATTTTTTATACTATTATATTCAAAGCTAATTTTATTTTTTAATTAATTAATTATCTTATTATTATTCCTCTAACCTTTTAAAACTCAATAATATTTTATTATATATATCCTTTTCTTCTTTTTCATATATATATTTTTCTACTTTTCTTCTTCACTATCTTCCTATCTCTCTCTCTCTCCTTAAGGCCTCCTTTTTATTCTAATAATTCTCAAACGTATTACTTGATACTATTCTTTTAAATCTTATTTTTGAGGCAACTTTATTATCATTCTTTTATCTTAATTTGCATATTATCATATATATACATTTTTAAATTTTGTTTTCTTTGTTTTTAAATTGTTTAATAACGTTATCATTCTTTTATTTTTTTATTATTAAAACCTATCATTGTTTTTATTGTATATATTGTTATTTTATATATATATTTGTATGCTATTATTATTTTTTTCTCTTCTGTTGTATGTCCATCAACATTCTTCTTTCTTATTTTAATATATATTGACTGTGTCACATATTATTATTATTATTTCCATGAATATCAACACCATTTTATTTTTAGTTAAATAGAATAGTATTATATCATGCATCCATATTATTATTGTAGTCTTGATTATATTTATTTAAATATATTTATTTTTAATTTCTCTCTCTATATATATAGTATTAATTTCAATCAAGAAATTCTAATCCTAGTTCTATATTTGTTACATATATAGAACATTAATTATTATTCTTATAAATATATAATCTCTAAGATTCATTTCTATTTGAATTAACATACTATTTTATGTATTTTATTATTACATAATTATTGTTGTTAGAAGTTCAAAATCATATTTTTTTTCTTATCGATTTATATATTTATTTCTATATAAATTATTAGATTTTTTTTTGTCTTTATTTATACTATACTATATATATCTTAAATATGTTTTTATTTAATCTTCTTCCTCTCATTTGTATATTATTATTATTTTTATTTTTATATGTTAACACGGTCTTTATATTTATAATAACAATCATTCTTTGATAACGTCATTTTTTAAAATTTGTATATATATTTTATGATATGCCTGATATATATAATATTTAATACATATTATTCTTTCAATTCCTTCGAATTCTTTTTATAAAAAAAAATATTTCTTTCTACTATTTATAGATAAATTATTCGAACATTTATAAAAATAAAAATAAAAAAATCGTCTTCTTTTTTTAGTTTTGTTTTATTAAACATATTTTTTTTTTATTTTTTAATTATTAAACATAAAGACATTTTATATACAAATAATTGGATAAAAGAATAAAAAAAGCCAATCAAACAGACTAGAAATTATATAAGTGTTTTAGTAGTAATAAGAACTATTGTATTACATATTTAAGCCTCAATCATTTCTGATGATAGTCACTTTGTCGTATTAAGAAATAGGAAACACGACAATTGATTCTTAAGAACAATCATGTCAACGATTCAGTTGGAAGCTACAGTATCTTCAGGATTATTGAAGAATATAATAAATTAAAGTTTTTGGCATTATTTTATAAGTACTATTTTTGTAAGAAAATTTTGTTAATGACAATTCGATCCAGAAATGTGATTTTACATGAGAGTAAACTCTCTCTTTTAGGTTTGTTTGTTATGATGCATTTTGTATTGCCTGTTTCTATTTTATGTATGATATTCATCTTTATTAATAAGCCAGTTGTCCAAGTTATTCTTGTAATCAATTTAATTTTGATTATATATCCTAATAAAGTATTTTATATGTATTTATGAAGTGTTTACATCAGAAGTAGAATACTGATTATAAATGAATTTGAATATATAGGAATGGCCAAGTTTTCGAAATGCCGTGTTTCAATTAATAAGTGGCTCTGTACCGTTTCATATTTACGGTGAAAAGAATATCCAAGAACTAATTGATAAAAATGCAAAGTATATAAATATAATAAACTTTCATGATGAAATATGTATTTTTTGAAAAGTGATAAAAATATTTATTATTTGTTTAATATATATGTTATATATTATTCATTTATATTTATTGTAGAGTTTTATTTTACTTGGAACCCCATGGAATAGTTCCTATAGGACCTTTATTCTTTGGGTTATACATAAATTATTTATTTCCTTCTATTTATCCTCGTACTTGTGTAGCTAGTATTTTATTACGAATTCCTTTCTTCAGACAATTCTATTCATGGATTGGTATATATACTTGAATTCTATATATATTTATTTTATTTATTTATTTTTTAATAATTTAGGTTGTGTACCAGCCAATAAATGTACCATAGAAAATGTTATTAAAAATGAAAAAAGAAATATATGTAGGCTTTTATTTGTTATTATATTAATTATTATTATTATTCTATTTATTATTATATATATATTTATTCTATTTATTGTTATTATTATATTAATTATTATTATATTTATTATATATATTTATATTTATATTTATTCTATTTATTATGTTTAATATAATTCCTATACCCTTATTATACTATACTATAATTCCTATACCCTTATTATACTATAATAACTATAGGTATTCTTCCTGGAGGAGTGGCTGAAATTTTTACTTCCAAGTATACTATTGTTTTGTTCTTTAGATGCTCTAATTATAGCCTATATTAATATACAATTATATATATCTATATTATTTGTGTCATCATTATATAGTGTAGATAAAGAAGTATTATACATGAAAAAAAGAAAAGGTTTCATTAAAATCGCTTCTAAATACCATTTATATTTATGTCCTGTGTATAAATATATATTTATATTCATATTACTATTAATAATATATATGCATATAGGTATATATTTGGAAACACACAGTTATATGTTCATGATGTAAAACCAGGGACTATTATAGAACGGTATATATATATAATAGTGTTTTTCAATAATACTAATGATTATAAACTATTATTCATTAATAATTATATATATTCTCCCTGAATAATAATTATTTTTTATATATAGACTCTCTCGATATCTTCGATCTCCTATTTTATATTTTTGGGGAAAAGGAGGTATTCCTTTTATTCCTTATAATACAACATTAACTGCTGTTATTGGTAAGCCATTTCGACTGAAATCTCATGATTATAAACAATTAGGATATGAAAAAGTATTCATTATTATTTTTATTAGTATTTGTTATTATTCTATTTATTTTATCTAATAATTCATATCATCATTGATTCCTTTTTATAGGCAATAGAAAAGTTGCACAAAATATCTATGCAAAAAATACAACAAATCTATAATAAATATAATGATAAATTACATTATAATAAACCATTAATTATAATATAAAAAATATAAATTTTACTATCAGTATTTCAAATATGTTTTTATTATAATTCATTATTATTATCTTGTTATGTTCTTTAATAAAATATATATTTCATGTAAAAAATATTCATGTAATTATTATAATATGAACTGAGCATATAATAGAATGCATAATAATAACTCAACTTAAAATAAATAAACGAGAAACATATATATATATTTAACAAAAATTGAAAAAGAGAAAAATCCAAGTACTTATATATATATTGATAAATAATAACAAATTTATTAGACGTAAGTCAAGTATATAATAATGAGTATAATAAATTATAGAGGATAACGATTGACGCCAATAGAATTGAGAGGGAATGTTGACGCGAAAGCAGGATATTCTGTAGTAGTCGACTGAGGAATTCCTCTTAACAACTCGTCATCCTGTTTTTGTAATTCATCCAAATGTAAACGTATTTTTGATTTATGAACTCTTTCTCTATTTTCATACTCTTTCAGCTTGTTCTGAAGTTCTCGGTAAGCTCTCTCAACATTCTCCTTATAATTTTCAAATTCCCCATTCATTTTATTCAAACGACTTTCATAACTATATATATATATAAACGTAATAATTATATATATATATATAAAAGTAATAATTACATATATATATATATACTCTCGTTGAATAGCCAGTCGTTTCTGTTCGTATTCGTCATGAATAGTGTCATATTGAGACTTGTAACGTTCTGCATTCTGATTGGCTGATAATAATTGTGATCTTAGTGACTATAAAAGTTGAATATATAATATTATTTATAAAAACACATTATATATATATATATATATATATATATATATATATATATATATATATATATATATTCATAAAAACAATATTGAAATGTTTCATTAATAATGATATATATATATATATATATATATATATATATATATGTACGTCAAATTGTTGTTGAATCTGTTGATATTTTGTTTGTAATAATTTATTAGAATCATTTATTCTATATATATATATATATATATATATATATATATATATATATATATATATATATATATATATATATATATATATATATATATATATATATCATTCTGTAATCCTAATTAAAAAGTAATTTCAAATGATATCATATATATATATACTGATTATATTGTTGAATATATTTTTCTTTTTCATCTTTGATTGAGTTTAATTCAAAAGTATATTTATTATTTTCTTTTGTTAAAGAATTTATTTGTAATTCTTTTCTATAAATATTTAACATATTAGTTTAATAATAATAGTAATTATAATAATGTATATATATATATATATATATATATATATATATATATATATATCAATTACTCTCTTAATTGATCAATAACTTTTTTATACTGAAGTTGATATGTCTGCATTTGATCCTGAACTTTCATATCGACTCTATAAAGAGAGAAGTATAAGTATAAATAGAAGAAATACAAATAATAACAATAATTATTATAACAAACATAATAAACATAATAATAAATACAATAATAATAATTATTATTATTGATAAACATAATTAACATAATAATAAATACAATAATAATATATAATAATAATATACTGTTTATTAAAATCAATATCTTTTTGTTTATTTATATTAATTTGTTTATTAATTTCCTTCTGTAATAAACTCACTTGAGAATGTAAACTATCCAATGAACTATTATTCTTTATATATATAAGATTATATCTGATTATTAAATATATATATATATGTTATATATAATGAAGTATATATGTATAGAATTATATATACAGATATTTGTAATTGTTTAATTCGATCCTCATAATTTGATTTCATTATATCAACTTGAGATAATTTTTGACGAAGAAGATCATTATCAGTTTTAAATCGATTTTCATTTTCACGAGAAGTTTCCAATAAGTAAAAAGATATATTAAAGAAAACAAATAATTCAAGAAAGAATAGTGTAATTAAATTATTATATAAAATAAGTAACTAAAAGCAATATTTTTAAAGGATATCTTTGAATATTCATTAATTTTCATTTGTTGTTGTTGAATCTGAGAATCTTTTTCAGATAATTGACTTGATTTGGCTTTATAATCATCTACGATGGATGTATATCTCTGAGAAAGATTACTGTTTTCCTTCTTCAGTTGCTCTATTGCATTTTGATACTTTTTAAGTTTTGCAGCATAGATTTCTATTAACTGCTGCTCCGATACATCAGAGTCATCACCATATAAACCGATTCCTGGATTCATTGGATTATTTTGTGGAGAATACTGAGGAAACATATTCAAACTAAAAACATCATCGTTTTTATTCTTCAATTATAATATATATACATTTATAACTAGTATACTCGAGTTAGGAATTCATAAATGAATAACAGCGTATTTCCCAAAAAAAAAAAAAAAATCGGTTTAGCATAGTCATTTTCCAAAAACCCGTGAAATTTTTTCACGGGTTTAAAACCCGTGAAAGAAATTCACGGGTTTTAGAAAATTACAGTGAAAAATCTTTCACGGGTTTTGAAACCCGTGAAAGATACTTATACCATATTAATCTGTTAATATTATATATATGATTTATTTGAATTGATGTTCATATATTAGAATCGTTGTTATACTCATGTATATAATTTCTATAATATAATTATCAAATTTTATACTAAATGGGCTCATTTCATGCCCTTATACTAATGTTTTCTTCATTTTATCACAACAAAAATTTAACTAATTATTTTTGTACTTATAGAAAAGTAAAAAGAGTTGAAATCTATGTATAGAATAGATTTGTACAAATTACTATTGATGCTTTACCAGCCAAATAAAGGTTGATAGTTTTTAAATGTTTATTATATGTATAATATATTGAAGAATTAATAATAATAAACTTATTTGTGAGAACATTTTATCCTATTAAAAATAATAGATGAAAAGTTATTATATTATGTTTTTTATATCTAAGACACTTATTATATATTGAATGGAACACTTTTCATTGTTTTATAAAAGAATAATTGTCTAAAGACAATAATTGAAGATATATTAATTAGTTATATTTCTTCATATTTGACTAGATGTCTATATGTATAGCACGGAAATATTGATACTATTGAATAATAAACAACTTCATCTGAATATGATCCAACTTATATTATGAAAACAGAATCAATAGCACACCTTCATATTTATCTATTGCTCCTGAAGTCAAAATATGCAAATCAAAGAATCTAGATTCTTTGTTCACCAAGAAAAACAAATGAATTGATAAAAAACTTATTCTTATCAAAATATTTTTCCTTCAATATGAAATTTCCATATATTAATTTATAACAAAGAACATCTTAATCGTTTACAACTCATATAATGAGAGATATATAACAAAATAAAAACCCGTGAATTTCTTTCACGGGTTTTAAACCCGTGAAAAAATTTCACGGGTTTTTGGAAAATGACTAGTTTAGCAAATAAATTGAAAAAAATGGCGTTTTAAATTATATTTTAGACAATTTACTCTTGAGAAGATGCATCTTTCAGCGTTATTTGTATTTTTCTGTTTATTTCATGTGTCTTACTCAGGAATGATATTACATATAAGTGATATTCACTTAGATTTAGGTAAATTATCAGTTTGAATTTCTTTATTTTATTACTTTAACTAGAATATCATGAAGGTGGTGCTGCGAATTGTTGGTTTCCAGATTTAGGATGTTGTCATCCAACAACTCTTCCTTATGGCAAATATAGTATTTTTTCTCAATATATTATCATTATTCTTGTCATTCAGAGCCTGCTGGAAGGTTCAGTACAAGACACTGTAGTTCTTCATATCTCTTAATGAAATCTTCTTTGGAATCTATTAAAAAATATGCAATTATTCATCCAGAATTCACACCAACGCTTATCATGTATACTGGAGATAGTGTAGGTAATCATGTGACTTATTTGAACCCTGGAATGTCGATGTATTATACTGAATTAGTTGCTCAAACATTCAAAGAAATATTTCCCAACACAACGTAATTGTTTATTTTATTTTATTTTATTTTTATTATTATGTATATAGGATTATATATACTCCTGGGAATCATGATACTTGGCCTATTAATCAATGGTGGAAATATAATTCGTGGATTGTAAACAGTTGGTATAATAGCTGGAAGGTATATTAATAGTATTTTATTTATTGTATTATATTTTATTATATATTTTTTTTATTATGTATTATTAGTGTTTATATGTGTTACTATTATTATATATAGGACTCTATTCCTGAAGATCAAATTGACACATTTAAAACAGGTGCTTATTATGCTATTTCTCCTGAACCTAATCTTATGATTATATCTATTAATATTCTTTGGGGTGAATATAAATCATTTATTCTTAATGAAGAAGATGCAATAGTTATGTATAATTGGGTTAATAATACACTCTCAAATTGTCGTCAGAATAATATTAAAGTATACTTAGTATACCATTTTGGCCTATGTATATATATTACATACTATATATATACACTATATATTGAAATATATATACATATATATTTTATATGCTATATATTTTAAATATACTATGCATTTTATATGCATATATTTTATATATACTATATATATATACTATATATATATACTATATATATATACTATATATAGGTGCTAGTGAGATGCGATCATCGATGTCTGACCATCTTCGTCAGATCTTTTCAGCATATAAGGATATTATTATTGCGTCTTTTTCTGGACATACTCATCATGAAGAAGTATATATATATATATATATATATATATATATATATATATATATATATATAATATTATGAATAAATATATATTATAGTTTAATATATATACATCTTCTTCTTCTGCTTCTGAATATATACATATGAATTATATGGTTCAATCACTTAAGCCGGATCATTCACCTGCTGGATTCAGAATGTATAGTTATGATGACTTGTTATATATATATATATATATATATATATATATATATATATATATATATATATATTATTATTATTATTATTATTCACTATATAACTTAATGAATACAACATAATATTTTAATATTATATATATAGAACTCATGAAATTACTAATATTTATTCATTCTCTGAAAATGAACAAGAAACTGAAAAAACAAATATATTTACTCTAAGTCAACCTCTCTCTTATAGTATTTATATATATTTATTTATATAAAATATATATATATATATATTATTTGAATATTTATAATATATATACTTATCTATATAGGAGATTTATTTGATTTAACTTCATTTGATACTAAATCATTTAGTCATTTATTATTTTCTTTAAAAACAAATGAAACTTTAAGAACAAGATTTAATTCTCTATATACAAAAATACCAAATAAGAAATGTGATGAAGTATGTGTTCATAAATTCGAATCGACTATGGTATGCTAAATAATTAGACATGTCTATTACCTATATTAATAAGTTCTTTCTTTTCATTATTCAAAAAGTCGCTTTTCTCTCTTTTTTTACTCTAGTATTCTTTCTTGAATTCTTTACTTTTGAAATATATATATACTTTATGATTTCCTCATAAAAAGTGTTTTAATTCATTCATTTGTAGTTTCTTAGACTTTTTATTTCATATTTTTATATGATATTACTCATGTCAGCATTATAATTTTCAAATAATTAACCATTATTATTTGTATTCAAAGACTTATGAAGAATAACAATATATTTTCGTTTCTCCAGAATTAATGCTCACAAATGACTCTAAAAATAATTGTAATTTCGATTTTTTTCATTTTTTAATATTTTGTTTTTTTATGATTTCTTCAATTCTTCACAATATGTTTACAAAACCTATTATTGCTATTGACATGGACGAGGTTCTTTGCTATTTTGTACGAAACCTTGCACTTTTTGCTAACGAGAAAATGGGAACGAATCTGACTGAAAAAGATTACTTCAGTTATTATTTCTATAACGTTTGGAAGAATAGCAATGATGAAGTATGTTCATTATATTTTTCAATTTTTATATTGTTTTATAATATTAGTGTCAAGCTATCGTTAGAGAGTTCTTTGATTCAAAATATTTCGAAGATGTATATATATATGTTTTTTTTTTCTAATTGTTTTTTTATTGTTTATTTTATTTACCTGAAGTCCCTCATTGTAAAGAAGTCTTAACAAGATTATCTAAAGATTTTGATCTGATTATTATAACATCCAGACAATCAATATCCTTTTAATTATTATTATTTATTTTCTATAGTATTATTATTCCAATATATATATATGTATATATTCTTAATGAAAATACTTTTTAGAAAAACAAACAAATAATTGGCTTGATAAACATTTACCCGATTTATTTAAAGAAAGAATTATTTGTAATCATTTCAACACTCAAGGAAAAACACTGTAATTTATTAACTATTTATTATGTCTATTATTATTATTCTTTTGTTTATTATTATTATTATTCTTATGCTTATTATTGTTATTCTTATGTTTATTATTATTTATATATTCAGTATTAATATTACATATATATTTATTATTTTCTTTTCTCTATTTTATTTAATATATAGTAAAAAAGTAGATGTTTGTAAAGAATACGGTGCTTGTGTTATGATTGACGATAACGTGAAATATTCACAAGAAGTATATATATATATATATATATATATATATATATATATATATATATATATATATATATATATATATATTATTCTATTATTTAAATATATGTATAGAAATATATTACTTTATTATTTTATTATTATTTAAATATATATATATATTTTCTACATTATTTAATCATTAATTACTTATATAGTGTGCTGATGTTGTTCAATATGATATTTTATTTGGTAATTATGCTTGGAATACTGTTCCTGAAGGAGAAACTTTGAAATCGAATATAAAAAGATTAAATGATTGGCTTGAAATTGAGAATTATATAAATAATATTGTTAAACCATCTCTTAAACAATAAATTTATATATATTCATATATATGCCATGTGTATGTTTTGTTTTTTATATGTTTCTTACTATATTACTTAGTTTATTTATTATTATTATTATATGTTATCAATACATATCATATATTTGTTATTTTTATGAGCATTTTTAAGAATTCACTTTTGATTGTTATTCACATATATATGCATATTTAGTCAATTAATAAAAATGTGTCAAACAAGTAATGCTTAAAACTTAAAAACAACTAATTAATTATAGATAAATGTTATTGACATGTATATATATAAATGATTAATTATTCAACAAATTTTTTAATTTTAGAAAATTTAACAAACAAATATAAGTTTCAAAATTAAAATTACAAAAGAAATTTTTAAAAATAAAAAAGATAGAGTATTCAATTTATATTATACCCGTGAGAAATAATTGAATAGTGTATTTTGTTTTTTGTTATTATTATGTGGATTATTATTATTTAGATTATTATTATTTAGATTATTATTATTTAGATTATTATTATTTAGATTATTATTATTTAGATTATTATTATTTAGATTATTATTATTATTATTATATGAAACAGAACTAGGAGTATTTATATTTTGTGTCTGTTGGCTAAACGATTGGAATTGAAAGGGATTTGGCTGTATCCATATATCATGTAGAAACAATTAAAGAAAATAGCTCATACTTCTAGATTAAAATACTATAATAGTGTACTATATATAAATAGATAATAAAAAAAAGGATATTATTATCAAAAGTATTCATTTCAAAATCATCATCACAACTCGTCCATTTCTATATATGTATCGATAATATTTAATATATCTTGACCTTTTTCAATTAAGTGTTCTGGTAATTCCGTATTATAAGCAATATTCTCCAATAGAGAACGATTTTCTAATATAATATGCCGTGTTTGCTATATATATATATATATATATATATATATATATATATATATATATATATATATACAAATTGACAATGTTCTACTATATATAACAATATATCAACATAAATCAACATATCTCTTGGATCTGAAGTGATCAATCTCTTAAAGAATCCATCAATAACCGCGGGAATTAAAAGACAATGACCATACTCAACCTGATGACATATAAATAAATTATGAAAACACATGGCAATTTCTCGTTGAATATCATAATTATTATTCAATATATATATGAGGCAATTAATTAGATTGTCAGTTACAATTGACTTTAGTATATCGTTTGAAGATAAAAATACATTTGAAAAACACCATAGTGTTTTCTTAATAATATTGATATCTGGATTATTCAATGATTTACAAAGGAATAAAGAAATAGACTCATTTGAAAGTATATTCTTACATAGATCATCTTGATGACTACACATATTCCCTATATATATATATATATTCTATATAATCTATATATTCTATATAATCTATATATATATATAATCTATAGAATATATATATTCTATATAATCAATATATTCTATATATTCTATATAATCTATATATATATATATATATATATATATATACCAATAAAAGAGAGAAGAAGAGATTGAATAGAATTAAAACTATTCTCGTCAGTAGTACTACTTATATTATTACCATGAGAAACATTAGTAGTGGGTGATATATCGTTTGATATTACCAATGAATTGAAAAAATCACATTTTGAAATGATACATGAAAATATAGAATTATTCATTATTGAATTTGCAATTGATTCTGATCTATTTAAAATTATAATTAATATAATAATTCATAATGTTATTAAATAAGATGGAAAATACAAAATAAATGAATAAAACTATATATAACAATATATATTATAATTAATATAATAATAATATTTCATTTACTTATATATAATAGAATAGTATATACCTTGAAGATAACGATCTTAGTAGAGAAAATGTTCGATATACAATAGTATTATTTTGACTCTATATATAGTAAGAATAATAGTATCACAATTAAAAGAAGAAGTAAAATTTATGATTATAATTATACTCACATTGTATAATATAATATTCTATATACATTAATACAACAAGTGCAAATTGATATAATTTGCTGAATCTCATTAGCATTTAATTCCTTATAATCAGTAATAATATAATATACACACAAAAGTGTATTATAAATAATTGTATCATCAATATTGTCAGTTATACATAAATTAGTAGACACTGTACTATTAGGAGAATTCCCCAAATTAAAACGCATATTCATATCATTATTACATACTAATAAATCATGTAAAAAAGTCAACTATATAATGATATATATATAATAATATATATAATGATATATATATAATAATATATATATACAGTTCCAAGTTTAACTATGTAGTCTTTATAATCACTATTTTTATAAATTGCTAAATTACCTTTATATATATAGATTGATTGAATACGATAAGTCTATATATATACTAATTGTCCATAGTGAATATATTGTATATTCATTTTTACCACTTGATAAAAAATGTAATAATTGTGGAATAATAAGAGTCAACTATATATATAGCATTATGTTTAATATATTATAATAGTTATTAATTAAGATTCTATTTACTTTTTCAAATCTGTTTACTTCATAATAACTTAAACAAAAAATACATTTTAACGCTCCAGAAACAAGTTCATAATCGGCTTCTCGCATTAATAATGAGAGATTACTAATTATTCCATAGTCATACATATCTAGAATCTATACATATATAGTAAATATATAAAAACAATTCAAAAATACATTTTCTACTGATAATGTACCCTCTGTTAGTAGCAAAACTTGAATATGTTCCAATTCTGACAATTCCTTTTGTTTCTCCTTGCACTATATATAAATATTCATGCTGTATAAGTCCAATTATACATCTAAAGCAGCAACTAATTCTTGAATTTGAATAGATGTCAAAGATTCGCCTTTTGTATCATAAACAACTCGTCTTTTCTTTTGAATCATATCAGATAAATTTTGCCGATTTTTTCTTATTAGAGTTTTTAAGTATCTCTAATTAGATTGTTAGAATGAAGATCCTATTTAAAAATTACCTCATGTAGATCGCCTCCTTCTTTGTTCAGAGATCTCTTTTTATTCATATGTGCTAATTCAAGTGTAAAAAAAAAATAATAATTGAATCATAATTTCATGATTTTCTCTTTTTCAAAGAGTCAAAAATGATAAAAACCAAAAAGATTTAGTTTGTGATAAGAGTTTTATTTTAATTTTCTTTATCAACCAGTTATATCTTACGTGAATTATAAATATATCTACATTTAACTCGATGACAATAGGATTATAGTCAAAAGTAAAATCACTTGTATTCTTTAATTAGCCATTTGTCTGTCAGAGTCTCAAAGAAACTAGTTTATAAATGTAACTAACATATGCTTGACACTATCAATAATCTTCTTCGTCATTCTAAAATGTAAAATACTAATATATTATATGATGGACGTTGATTAACCATATTTTCAGTCAATACTATATTTTTTGAATGGAAAAGTAGCATTTCTAGTTAAAATAAAAACAATAAATATGATATAATTCATTATCTCCATATTAAGAGCTTTATTATCTTGAAACTTTATGCATTGAATTATGTACTAACTACAAAGATTAGAAGTTGTGTTAAACTATTGATTAACAAAACTGAATCGAGAACAACATGTATACATGTTTATAAACCCCAGAAAAGTAAATATATAAATAAAACATATGATATAAATTTTATATATAACAACCAATATATATATACATAAAAATATCAAAATAAATTACGGATCTTCTTTAATTTTCTAATATTTCAACAGTACCTTTGCTTCCATCAACTCTCAATTTCATTCCTGTTTTAACTTTTTCCATAAGATGTTGTACATTAATAACGCAAGGAATACCTATTTCTCTAGCTACAATACAACCATGAGTAAGAGGACCACCTATAGCAATAACAGCAGCAGAAGCAGGTACAAATAATGGAGTCCAACCAGGATCAGCAGCTTCAGCTACTAATATATCTCCTTTTTGTAAATGACCTTCTTTAGGGTCAGTAACAACTACGGCTCTTCCTTCAACTATACCTGCTGACGTAGGCATTCCTTTTAAGATGTTTTCAGGTAAATTCTTTGTTTCATCTTTTGTTTTTTGAGAGACATTAATAATAGCAGTATAAGCAGAAGTAATATAACGAGGTGAACGAATAGTTTTAGCACGAATATATACTCGTTTTCTTTCAGTTATAATAGGTAGAATAGATGGAATATCAAGTTTATTTTGTTCATAATCACATAATTCATCGAGAGAGAAATGGAAAACATCATCTCGTTCGGAAATAATACCTTCTTTTAACATTTTATCTGCTAATTTCAATATAACAATACGTTTTGAGATTAATGCAGAAACAACAAAATATTTAGGATGTTCTCTATACTCAAAAAGTACACGTGCTACAGGGAGATAATAACGGAGATTTGCAGCATCAGAAGGAGATATTTTAGAGCATAACTATATAAAGAAAGTTGTTGTGATTTTTATAATAAAAAAAAATATAGTTTATGTTGATTAGTTTTAGTATAGAGAGTATATATTATAAATTTGAATGTCTATATATAATACATATATACTTCTTCTACGGCTTCATCTGCTTTTCTTTCCAGAGCATCCGGGGATTTTTCATTTATATCCGTAAATGAAGTATTAATAACCATCTGAATAATCAGGGATGGCTTTTCTTCATATCTATATAGTAGTATATATAATAGACAAAAAATATCATACTAATACTAAAAGAAGAATATTAATAATAAGTATAGTATAATAATATAAAGTATAATAATAATTATTATTAATAATACATTCAACATACCTAGGAGTTTCAATCATAACTTCACCTGGTCCTCTTCTACCAAATATATCCATAAATCCATTCCATTTTTCATAAAATTGTTTATGGGATGCAAGAGTAGATGAAGACAGAGAGGATATATATGTTTTTATCGTTTCTTCCTCTTCATTCTTTGATAGTGTCTATATAAATATATATATGTATATATACAAGAATACTAATATTAAGTTGTTATACTAATTATAACAATATATATATACTAATAACTTCTCTGTGAATCCATTTTCTTCTTGATCACATTGATTTATAAGAGAATGTAATTCAGCAACTAAGAAATTCATCTTATTCGCGATATTCTCTCTTCGACCACTATAAATAGCATCAAAATCGACTTCTTTCATTCCATATTTCTGTAACATTTCAACAATTTTCATTTGAGACATGACAGAAATAACAAATAAAGGTACTATTTTCTGAAGAGTATATAATTGTGTATAAGGATTTTTAAGTAAAGAAGAAAGAGTAATAGTATTATTAGGATTTGTTTTCAATTCTTTTATTAAATTATTATTATAATCTAATATTTCATTTGATATACGTTTAACTTCATTATAAATATCTTCACTATTGTAATGTAAAAACCAGTAATAAACAATAGCTGAAGGGAAATAGCTCACTACACCAGAAATCCATTTTTGAAACTGTTTTAAATCGATAGTAGATGAATAATAAGGAAGATCTGATTGTAAATATTCTTTTGAAATCTATAATAATAATAATAATAATAATAATATATGTCATAATAATAATATATATCATAATAATAATAATAATAATATGTATATATATATATACATCAATAATTTCTGGATCTGCTATTCTTTCAAATACACTATAACACAATTTACGTATAATTGTGAAATATAACGCTCCTGCTGTTTCTGTAAATACATATCCACCTATATATCGAATCATTTGATAATCTTTAAACATAGACTCAACGTAACTACAGTAACTACAGTAAGTCCAAGGACAAGTTAACATTTGTAAATAATTATATCCAACATACGCATGATATTCAAGCTTAAAAGAAGAAGATAATGGATTTAAATCTATATATATTATTATTATAAGTAATATATATATATATATATATATACCATCAGGTATTTCTAATAAAGTAGTAATAGGTCTTGCTTGAACTAAATAGATTTGATCTTTATATATACAAAACTCCATATCCATCGGTTTTCCATAATATTTCTCAACATCAACTGAATACTGACTTATTTTATATATCTATACAAAAAATATATATATTAATAATTATATACAGAATAATAATAATAATAAATAAAAACCTACTTCTTCTTCAGTAAAACAGGGTTTCTTTCCTTCCTCACCCAATTCCCTCTTTTCTGTACCTCCTTCTTTCTTTGTATATAAAGCATATTGTTGAGTATTAATAATACTTTCAACAATCTTTAATTCTGTCTTATTATAAGAAACAGGGAAATGTTTACGAATAGACCAATGATCTGTACTTACCATTCCACTTACTAAAGCTTCACCTAATCCTAAAACTCCATCTAAAGAAATATGTTCTCGAGAACTTGTTTCAGGATCACAGGAAAATATAACACCAGACTTTTGAGAGGGTACCATTCTTTGAACTACAACAGCAATAGAGGAATCAATAATAGGGAAATGTTTTTCATATCGATACAGAATTGCACGAGGAGTATATAATGATGCCCAACATTCAATAACAGCCTTTTCAATTGCATCCATTTCAATAGGCACATTAATAATAGTATCATGCATACCAGCAAAAGAAGCATCTCCAAGATCCTCAGTTGTTGC
The DNA here is from genome assembly GCA_039096225.1 of Blastocystis sp. Blastoise. Taxonomy (NCBI): domain Eukaryota; class Bigyra; order Opalinata; family Blastocystidae; genus Blastocystis; species Blastocystis sp. Blastoise. The sequence goes on from JBBPEB010000015.1 coordinate 1,626,588, forward strand.
AGAAGAACGAATTGCAACGAAATTGATGTCAAATAACGGATTATTCTTCATCTTTAGAATATATGCTTTTATATCATCCAAGTATTCATCAGGAAATGGACTTTTTCTAAATAACGCAATGATTTCTTCACTAATATCTTCAGCATCTTGAAGGGAAAAAGTAGTACGTAAGTGAACGTCCTTATATTTCTCAGTCAAACAAAGCTTTGATTCAAAAGCTCTATAGCCTTCAGTGGTTATAATAAAGCCTCCAGGAACAGGAAAGCCACCTTTTGTTAATTTTACCAATGAATACCCTTTACCACCAAGTGTCTCAACATCACAACTTCCAACAGGATTGGATATCTATATATTGTTATAGTGATTATCTATAAACATACACTTTCTAAATATAACATTAGTTTAGATAAAAACAAAGAAAATCTAATGTAAATTAATTATGAATCCATTTCGATTTTTATTCAAACAGAACACCAAAAAACAAAAGTTAATTGTTGAAAAAAGAATTCTAAAGAATCCTCTTCCAGTTTATTGACTGTCATGTGGCGTTTTTTGATTGGATATTCAGATTTGTTTCCATGACGTCACGAGAAGAATTCTATTGAAACAGACGTGTGTTGTATCAACACTTTTTGTAGTATTTTTTATATAATAATGGCAAAAAAAAAGTAATGTTATTCTGAATAAGTTAGTTAAATATTTCTGAATATTGTACATAAGTTATCATGTACTTTAAACCATTAATGGACTTATATATATATTTTAAAGTAATTCAAGACTATTTCATGAATAATTGAAAGTATTTTTCATCAATACAATATCCATTCTTCTTGTGAATGCTAAATATACTTAGATATAGATGATAATGTTTTCATTTCTTTCAAATGTTTCAATGTTGGCATAGTTATAATTAATAATGTCACCACTAAACTGATAGAATGGTATATTTTTTATATACGCATAATAAAAAAGAGTTACTAAGATTTTAATAAATAAAACGACAAAAACCCTCCAAATCTATATAGTTTTTTGTTGTTCTGAGTCAAATAAGAATGATGGTTCCTTATTTCTTTATTAACTATGAATGACACAGAGACTGAGTATTCATTGGGTGAATTCCTAGAACGTGTTGAAACCATTAATTCAAATTGTCGAGAATCATCTAAAGAGATTGATAGTCTTGATTTGAGAATAAAAGAGTTAAAGAGTGAAATCATTGAAAAACAATCAGTATGTCCAACAATAATTAATTATTTAAACAGTATTTGAAATTGATTTCTATAGGTATTAACAAATACAAATCGAGAAATAGAACAAAAACAGAAGATTAATACTCAGGATGAAAACTATGTTTTTGTTAATTCAGAAATCGAGTAATAAATATAAGCATATGATAAATAATAATATAGAGGTCTCACCACACTAATAGTAGAACTTAAGAATACTCTGTCAAGTGTATGATAATCATTTATTTAATAGAAGTAAATATATAGAAAGAAGAATTACAAAAGCAGTTTCAAGATAAAAATGATTCTATACAGTATATATATATATATATATATATATATATGATTTTTTAGAAATTTGTATTTCTATTTATATATAATAGTAATGAATTTATAAATCAATGTAAACAGATTTCATCATTATATAATCAAAAAGAAGAACTTTGTCGTGTCCAAGAAGAGTTTTATATTGATTCAATTCAGAATGAAATAGAGAAAAGAAAGGATAATGTATATATAGAAGTATATAAAGTAATAATGACAATATGTTATATAGTGTTTAGAATATAAAAAGAATTATTTGGATATTGATAAAAGTATAGAACAGATGAATATTATTATTAATCAATATAAGAATAAAATAGAGAATTTATCAAGTCAATCACGTATTTAAAAAATATATACTATATTATATAGAATATATATAGAATGTATAAATAATACTAAGCAGACAGAAATTGATTTATTAAAAACAAAAGTTGATCAACTTCAACATGAATTAGATGTACAACAACAATTATTTATTGTATGATTATTTTTATAAGTACATTTAATAGTTTAATATAGAACAAGGAAATTGTAATTCATAATTTAGAAACAAAACGAAATGAGTTATTATCCCAGATTTAGTATACTTTAATGTATATTTTATAGTTCAAGTCATTGAAATGTTTTGTTGATATAATTTTTATATTCATTTACATATAATAAAAAGAACAAAACATAAAATGTTACAACAATCCCAAAAAACATCAAATAAAATAAATTTTTAAAAATTAAACAATTATATAATATAAATATTTTTGAAGAAATAAATGACATTAATTTCCTTTAGTAGACTCTATATATGGTTTCTTTTGAGATTTATTTGTCCATGAAGAAGATTTATTTTTATACTTTTGAGATTTTTTCTGATATTGTTTTGATGGATAATTTGAATCCTCATATTTTGTATATGTAGAAGTACCATTAGAAGAAGTATTATTATTAGTAGTAGTAATAGGAGTAAAAGTTGTAGAAGAAGAAATAGAAGATGATGATGATGATTGTGATGACATATTTGATGACATATCATTTGATTTATTAGCTGTTGATATTATAGAATTATCATTTTTATTATTTGTTTTATATATATAATTGTCATTCTTATTATACTTATTATATTTTCTATTTTGTTTGTTTTTCGTATATTTATCATTTGATTTTACATAATTTGTATTTTGTTTAATAAAATAATCGCTATTACCTCTAAATAAACTGTTATTCACATGTATTGATGGATATTGTTTTAGAATGGATTCTAATTTTGTATTTTGATTATTATATGCATAGAAAGAAGCAATATAGACGATAAGTTCATTAGGGAGTGAAGAAGGAGAATTATTATTATTAAGAATAGTTTTATTATTCTTATTGTTATCAGTAGTAGAAATATTACTATTACTTGTAGTACTACTATTATGATCAGAATTATTAGTATTAGAAGAAGAAGAAGAAGAAGAAGAAGAAGAAGGAATGAAAGTATTAATAAATATATCACTATCCTTTACATTATTATTATATATGAAAGAAGACAAACAGAATAAGACACCTGGTAAATAGATTTGCTATAAAACAAAAAAAAACTAGTATGTATTATTATAAAAAGAATTCATATTAATAGAATAAAATTATATAATAATAATAAAAAATATTTATTATTCTTATATATATACTTTATAATTTGAATAGAATAGAGTAGTAAGAGTTATTAAATTGATATATTCCCGTGAATTTATATAATAATTAGAAAGAGTTTGAAGGAATGATATAGGAGGAATTCTTGAATATGTATTCTCAATAGAAGATATTACCTATATATATATATATATATATATATTAAAAATGAATTGAAATATAGATAGAAAAAGAAATGCTATATATAACAATATCATATATATTCTATATATACACTAGTTAATGAATTATTAAGGAAAGGACAGAAACTTATCATTTTTATATATAATTCATGATTATTTTTTCCTTTAGAAGCAGAAACTGTTAAGTTTTGATTGGAATAGTATTCCCAAATAAGTGAACGGAAGTTCTATAGATATAGAGATAAACCATTTCATAATATAATGAAATCATATACATATATATAACTATTATTTACATAAGTTTATGAATAATACTATTATATATATATACAAATGATAATTCTTTAGGTTTATAGTTTTGAACAATATAATTAGGAAATGACACATTACTATTCTTTGAAAGAGAAGAATCACTAATTACATTGAAGAACTTTTTATATACATCTCTCTATATAGAAAAGAGAATAAATAATACATATATATATATATATATATATATATATATATATATCAATATGAAGATAATTAGTATTTAAAAACATAGTTATATATTCAATAAACCCAAATAATGAAATAATATAGATTATATAATATATATACTGAGTCTCGTTTGCAGAGCATATCGATGACTTCTTTAAATCCTGAATACACAAATGAATAAATAGACTCATAAGGGCTTTGACATATATTAGTAACAGTAGCCATCAACATCTTCTCATCACGTGAATATAAGGAACACTATAATATAATTAGTAAGATATCATGATATGTAATGAATTTTCAAGATAAAAAGGGTATTCAATTATATAGATATACTTTCATAACATCAATTTTAATTTTTTCATCTGTATGTATATTTCTACTATTCTTAATATAATACTGAATTCCTTCAATATATTTTTTATTCTTTAAGAATCCATCAAATATAATATGATAAATATCACTATCAACAGAATTCTATAAAGAAGATCAAAAAGAGTATTTACAACATATAAAAAAAACTATTATTATATAATAAATAATCATATATATACCTTATCTTTTTCCATATCTGCAATAACACGTGGGAAGAAGGTCATCGAAGGTTCTAAAAGAAGTGGAAGCATGTGGACATAGAGAGATCGTGTTCTATCAATGGGTGCTGTTATAAAATCTAAATAAATATCCGTAACTGCAGAAAACGGCATTGGATTTCGTTTCAAAATCTATATATATATATATATAAAATAGCAATAAATGAAATGAAAAATACATATATAACTATACTAATTATATTTAAAAATTTAAAAGAATATATATATACATTAAATAAGCTGGTAAAAATAATAGGAGAAGGAGTAATTTGATTGTTTTTCATCTTTTTATATAGATCAAGAGTATCTGTAATATGAGGACCAGAAGACGTGGCACAGGAGGAAAATACACGCTGGAAATAGGAGAGATAAAATAAAAAATATATATAAAGAAAATTTTTAAAAAAAACTAATAAATAAATAAATAAAATAAATAAATAAGATAAATAAATAAATAATAAATAAATAAAAAAATAAATATATAATATATACTTCATAGAGTTCTTGTGTTAGACTGATATGGCACGTGCCAATAGATAAGAGAAGTGCGTCATAATCACTTGAGGACAGAGAAGAAGAAGTGTAAAACTATTTGAAATAATAATATATTTTATTATATATATTATGAACTTTAAATAGAGACATCTTTTTATATCAATTGAATAAATATATATGTTAAATAGTAGATTTGAAGAAATAGATTATAAATAATAAATATATACACGAGATAAGAATGAAGAGAAGAGAATAGATTGATATTTATCATTAATTTCTTTAGAAGAGGAGACAGAATAGTCAGTAATATAATCAAATGCCTCTTTCCATTGGTTGTTTGACACAAATGAGCGAATAGAATAGAGAGCGTAAGGGAAATCTTTTTGAGAAGAAAGAGAAGAAGGAAGAGGAAGACCTCTATATATGTATATAGAAAATATTATATATATATATATATATAATATAAATAAAAAAAAATAAATCATATATTCACTAAAATGTATTCAATAATTATTGTTTCTAAATTCAATAAATTAGCTAAAACAATAATATAATAAATATATACTTATAAACATTATTAATAGCTTCTTCTATCTTATATATTCTATTCATATCTTCTATATGAATATGTAAGGATGATAATTTTTTATAGAAATTCAAAATATCTTCACTTTTTCCTTCTTTTAAACAACTATCAAAACTCTTTAAATAATTATCAACAGAAACACCAGAATTCTCAATATGAAGGCAACTATATATTTCTGGAGGAATCTCTTCGTTACTACGATAATAATAATCTAATATTTGTACGGATAATGAAACAGGAATAAACATAGAATAAGATTTCATATTTAATAATGTTTTCTGAACATCTTTCCATTGTCCATTCTTAAGTAAAAGAAATAAAAGTAAAGTATATGAAGTAGTTGAAGGAGATCGTCCACTTTCACATATACGATCTACTAACTGTTGAGCATTCTTATAGGAATTTGTTACATCGTAAATCTTTAATAACATATTACACAAATAAGAATTATAATTGCCTGATTGTTGAGATTGATACATATTAAATATCTTTTCAGCCGATTCACAATCTTTTAATTGATAAAAAACATCTAACGATGCTGAACACATCTCATAATCTAAATAAATATTATGTCTTCCAGCACTTTGAATCAATTTCTCAACATCTTTCGAATCTTTACATTGACGAATAACTTGAGCGTACTCACTAGATTTATATGGAATCAACGTATCATCCATTATACGAAGCACATCACTTACATCCTTTTGTTTCATCATATCAATTAATGTCTCTACAGGTGCATACAAACTCAGAGAACCTTTCATTTTGAAAGTTCAACAAAAAGAATGATTCGTACCTAGAATATTCACTGAGTCCGAGGTAAGATGAATTCCTAATAAACTCTTTGTCATGAGAGATCGTTCCAACTCTAGTGGTTTACATAGTTGACTTGCCAATCGTGTTACTTTCTTGGAAGACTAAAAAGTAATATATATATCTAGCTAATATAAGTTGATTATATCATACTTTTGATATCGATTTACAGAATGATAGCATATTTCTCGAGTAACAACAGACACAATAAATACACAAAAAAGTATAAATCATGAAAAAGCTAGAAAAGTGACTACAAAAACAAAAAGTTCATTTCCATAAAATTTTATTCTCTCAACACCTATTTTCTTCGTATAGTATCGATCTATTGTTATTAGTATTTTTTCTTGCATCAAACTAAGATAATCATTTGATTCGTGTGTATTAGAAGTTTTTACAAAAATATAATTTGTTGATGAATTCTTTGTCACAATATAAAACTCGAATCGATAGTGAAAATGATTCAGATTATCCGATGAAGATATTACCTACAACAATGATAAAATTATGTTATGTTTGCAAAGGACGATATCAGAATCTTTCATCACTATGTGTGTGTTATTCTTGTGGTCATGAAGTTTGTGAGAATTGTGCACGACAATGTGATAACTGTAAGGAGCAATTTTGTTGTGTTTGTGCAAATTATAATTATGATGAAAAGTTTGATCAGATTCTTTGTTTAGATTGTGAAAGGGAATATAAAAATGAGCAAAACAAAAATTAATATTTATATATACAATTAGCTATTGAAATTTTTCCACTTTTCTTTTTCATGTTTTATTATATGTTTCAACATATATATATTATTATTTAATTTGTTGTTTTTATTTTATTTTGTTTTTTATTTTATTTATTGTTTTTTATTTATATTATCAAGACTATATGGTATTAATCTTCCCATACATCTTCTTCTTCAATTAATTGATCTATATATTAGAATAATAATATATTAATAAATAATTCATACTATTATATTCATATCGAAGTATATTTCCATCACGACTTCCACTATATCTATATATACATTTATATAAACTACTATAAATATAGATATACTTACAATTCATTAAAATCAGGTCGAAAAGCACAACAAGTCACAGCATCCAAATGGCCACTTAAACAATTCATCAATTTACCTGTATCTAATGAATATATAGATATAGTTCCTTTATTCCCATCAGGATAAAACAAATAATTATTACCACTAAAAATAAGTATTATTAAAATAATTGTTGTTATTATAAAGATTTTATTGTTAATTTATTATTATTATATAGGTTTTATTATTATGTTTATTATATTAATTATTATTATCATGTGTGTTATGTTTATTACTATTATTATATTATTATTATATATACCAATATCCATATGTATCTAATTGAATATATCCTCCTTCCCAACTATTATGAGATGCAATATATAACGGAACTATTTTACCTGTTGTATTATCCCATATTTTTATTTCTCCTTTTTGACTTACAGTTATAAGAAAGAGTCCATCTTGTGTATATCGAACAGACATCACTGGAGACGCCTTTAAAGAATAATAGATTATAATAGTATATAATGTTATAACCACTATACTAATAATAATATACATATATTGGCATTTGAGCAGACGTATCGGTTGTACTATATAATAAATATACATAACATATAATATATATATATACTGATTATTAAGTGAACGAATAAGAGATTTTTCACTATTTGAACGAATATCATAAAAAAATACATCTATATATATATACATATATATATAATATAATTATGAGTAATATCGTATATATATACATCCATTAGAATTACCAACACAAACTTCATTTTCATTTCTATACATAACAATTATAATAATAATAATCCCATATATATATCTTTTTAATACATTATATATGTGACAATACAATATATATATATATATATATATATATATATATATATATATATATATATATATATATATATATATATATATATATATATATATATATATATATATATATATATATATATATATATACATAGGATTAAAGTCACATGTTAATGTTGGTGACCCAGTATCATATTCATGGATATGATCCCCAGTATATAAATCAATAAAGGAAATAGAAGTATTACTGCACACTATATAATAATAATAAACATGATAATAAACATGATAATAAACACAATAATAATAACTATAAACATAATTATATAAAGAGAACAAAACTAGCATATATATATATATAATCCTATTATGTACCCCCAATGAGTTTATGTTTAAATGGTCCAACTCTGGGCATAACTACACATGGAATAGAATACTTATATTTATAACTCAAAACAGGCTCAAACTTATTTGTATCCCAAATCTAGTGAAAAAAGCAAATGAATATATTATCCTATATTAATAAATATATATTTAATACCTTAACAGTCTGGTCTCTAGATGACGATATAAATAAGCCATTATCAATAGGATACCATTGTAATGATGTGATTAAGGTTTTATGACCTCTATAAAAACGTGATTACCAAAAATAGTTAAAAGAATGGTAAATGCAAAAATATATAATCATACATTTTATTAAACCGAAAACTCACTCTCTTTATGGCTCTATTAATTGTTTCTACATCTGTTCTGAATAAATCTAGATCAAAAAGACAGACATCACCTCCACTATCACCCGAAAGCATACTAAATAGATCGTAACACATCATATTATACTTTTTTCATACTATTTTGTGCTTGTTGTATCAATAGCCAATTGAGTTACCATTGTCGATTGCTTTCGTGTGAGACGTTGCTTGGATAATGACATTTTTGGAAGTATAGTCCTTAGTAACTCCCTAATAAAACTTTAAAGAATTGTGAAAGAAGTCCTACTGTTTGAATCCATAATGGCGGTAGTCTGAGAATTGATTTGATAAATTAAAAAGAGGTACAGATGTTCCTTCATCTTTGTTCGAATACATGTATCATATATTTATAGTTAATTAAGTTTTAAATGGCGTATTTAATAATATTTTTAAAAATGAAAAAAAGTATTCAAAAGCTCAGTTTTAAAAAAATGACTCCTTATTCTCTACATGAAATAAACAGATTTAAAATAAATTACACCATGAGTCATGAAACATAAAAAGAAAAGCAACATTATAAGAAAGAAAAAAAAATAATTAAATTTAACATAGAAAAATGGAAAATGGGAAAAAAAAGAAAGACAAAAAATATAAATCACCTTTAAAATACATATATCACAGCATGTATTATATCAATAATTACCAATAAAACATTCACACAAAGATGAAACCATTAACTACGAAATTCTTTCAATAATTTCTAGAAATAAGATATTTACATAAAAGAAACTGGATATAAGTATACCTTTGCTGCCTTTCGAATATGATCTGGTTGAATTGTTGTAGATTTGTCGAGACGAGCAAACTGATCAGCTTCTTGAGCTAATTTTTTCATAAAGATCAGGTAATCCAAATATATCTATACTTATATATTGATAAATTATAAGATATACCGCAGTAACAGTAGAATTATTGATTCGAATAGAAGAGTTGTCCTTCTTCATTAATCTTTTTATAGACTGTTTAGGACACTTGGGCATTGTCAGAGAATAAAAATGTATTAAGAGATAACAATAAATCTAAAAATGTGAAAAAGAATTTTTTTTAATAATAATTTCAGAAAGAATCAGTCAGTTTTGTTTTCACTTTTATAGATGGCATAGAGTTCTATATGCCTTCCTTTTTGTTTATTTACATATGAAATGAGTCTATTTTTCAATGTTTACGATTTTTTTTATATGTTTATGTACAAAAGAGAATATAATTTGTCATTTCTCATTTTATTATTAAAGAACCATAGTTTTAAAATAAGTTGCGTTAGGTCTATAAAAAAGAAATAAATGTAATACTCTAAATAAAACAGTAAATACAATGTAAAAGACTGTGTAACAAAGCAAATTTTTTTTAAGATTCTTTTAGATTTTTCCAGTTCATTTCTTCATTTATGTATATGAAGGGATCTGTGATATACTCTTTTGTAAATGTTTCTCTTTATAAAAATAAAATAAATGCTACAATCAATTGTCCATAAGTCAAATATCCTGTCTTCATTAAGACATTTCTCTGTGAAAAGAGATTTATGTCATCCAAATCCTTATAAAAAAGTTAATCTTTGCACACCATTAGAAGCTATCAAACTTATTCGAAGTGATTCAAGAGTATAGTGTTTTATTTTGTTCTTTATACTAACAGTAAACTTAGGTTTATATTCATACAGCAGCAAATACACCTCAGATTCTACTTCGTCATTTAGTTAGTGTATAAAGATTTATTCTAATTGTTATTCTTATCATTCTTTTATTATTTAGTCCAGTAAAGAAAGACATTTAGCAAATGTAAATATCATTCATATGATGACTTTCGAAGACGCTTTATATAATCAACCTGGTATATATAGCGTTATTTATATTTATTATTATATTCTTTTTATTGATTTATATTATTATGTTTATTATTATATATATAGAATATAAAGGTGTGTTCACCAATTCAAATTTATTTATTTCTGATAATACGCGACCTTATGTTCAATCTGGAACTGCAGATTATGTATATTCATATTATATATATATATTATATATATATTTAATATGGTTTTTAAAAAATGAAATCACTTTTGATAGTGTAATAATAATTATATATATATATATATATATATATATATATATATATATATATAGATACCCTGTATGCTTCATTTGATTCCCTCTCTTTTCGAGCAAGATATTATTCATATTAATACCGCGATTATTTCTGTATCACCTCCAGGTATATTAATAGTACCGTCTGTGTCATATTCTATTATTTCATACATTCCTTATGAATCAATATATAACTATATGAACAATTATTTTTCGTTATTCATAATTGATAATTATTTATTTTTATAATTTATTTTACCTATAAAATAATAGTATATATATTTATTTCATTCAGATTCCCACGGTATTTGTACATTAGGAGCTTCTTGCGAATCCATGCCCACAATCCTAAAATACTGTGATGTATATATATATATATATATATATATTCACTATTTCTTATTTATTTCTACATCTATTCCTCCTTGATTATAGCATATAATTGCGGAGATAAATCCATATGTTCCTCGAACATTTGGAGATGTGAATATACATATTAATAATATCGATAGAGCAGTTTGTGTCAACAATCCACTACCTATATACAATGCTTCTGATGGTATATATATATATATATATATATATATATATATATATATATATATATATATATATATATATATTGGTTTTTATTGTAATATATATTTTATTACCATTTTATATGTCGCTATATATTTTGTAGTATATGTTTTATTATATTATTTCGTATATATCTGATTCTTATTCATATATTTGTATATACTTTAATACTATTATTAATAAGCAGTACATATATATATATATATATATAGAGCCAGATGTTATTTCTCTTACAATAGGTAAAATTATTGCAGAGAATTTTATTCAGAATGGTTCTGTATTACAAGTATATATATATATAAAGATAATATTATTATCCTATGTACAAAATATTATAAACTATTCTATAATAGTTTATTATTTCTATACCATTATTCAACTATAAGTATATTATTCTAGATAGGAATTGGGTCTATTCCTAATGCTGTATATACATATTTAGATCAATTTCAAGATATAAGTATATATACTGAAATGTTCTCTGATCTCCTTCTTCCTCTTCTCTCCAAAGGTATTATCACCAACTCTAAAGTATATTTATATAATAAATTGTTATGATCACAATAACATAATTCCATAATTCAGAAATAATATGATATAATATATAATATAATATATAATATATAATATAATATAAAATAATAATATATTATAGAGTATTAATCCAGGGAAAGTAACAGCATCGTTTGCCATGGGAAGTGATAAACTGTATTATATATATATAGATATATATAGATATATATATAATATATATAGATATGATTATATTCATAAGAATCCATTATTTTTATTTCAAGAACAATCAGTGACTAACGATCCTATTAATATCATGAAAGTATATATATATATATATATATAGAATTCTTATTATTCTTTCTTTCATCAAATATATAATATTTATATTTTTTAATAAACTGTATCTATATATATATTTATACTCATCTCTCATGCTATTCACTTATATATATAGCATGATCATATGGTATCTATAAATACATGTATTGAAATAGACCTTACAGGTCAAATAGTAAGTGATTCTATAGGAGTAAAACCATATTCCGGATTTGGAGGACAAGTTGATTTCTTATATGGTGCCCTCCGAAGCCCTCATGGCGCGCCAATTATTGCTTTTCCATCAACAACAAAGAAAGGAAAAAGTAAAATTGTTGGTCTATTAACACCAGGAGCAGGTGTAGTTACAACAAGAGCTCTTGCAAGGTATTTATATATATGTATATTTATTTATATTTTTATTTATATATTTTATTCAAGAGTCAATATATATTGAAACAGTTATATTTATTATAATATATATATATATTTAAACATATTATTATACATTTACAAAAACACTATTCAGTCAATTATTATTTTATATATAGATATATAGTAACAGAATATGGATGTGTTGATCTCTTTGGTAAAGACTTACGAGAAAGAGCTAAATTATTAATTAGTATTGCACACCCAAATCATAGGGATCAACTAACAAAAATCGCTAGAGAACAACTTTTACTTCAAATATAACTCTTTCTTTAATTATTATTATTAGAATTGTCAATTAATGGAACTATATATTTTATTTAGTTGCTTTTATTTTAAGTCAAATATAAAAACAACAAATCATCAAGAAAAAAATGTCATTTTATTTTTAATAAAGCACAAAACAAATAAGCAGTATAACAATTCAAGTCATTTGAAAGCGTAATAAAAGAATACAAAGATTAATAATTTATATATATTTCTTATTTTATGATACAATAATAAGTCGTTTAGAAACCGAAATCAAAATAATCCTTTTGAGCGGGAGCGGGAGCGGCAGGAGCAGGAGCAGCGGCAGGAGCAGCAGGAGCCATGCCCATCATACCCATGTTCATGTTCATACCCATACCCATATTATTTTGTTGTTGAGGTTGTTGTTGAGGTTGAGACATGCCCATCATACCCATGTTCATTCCCATACCCATATTCATAGATTGTTGTTGGGGTTGTTGTTGAGGTTGAGACATACCCATCATATTCATACCCATACCCATATTATTCTGTTGAGGTTGTTGAGGTTGAGACATACCCATGTTCATACCCATTCCCATACCCATATTACTTTGTTGGGGTTGTTGAGGTTGTTGTTGAGGTTGAGACATACCCATCATATTCATACCAAAGTCCATACCCATACCCATATTATTTTGTTGGGGTTGTTGAGGTTGTTGTTGAGGTTGAGACATACCCATCATACCCATACCAAAGTCCATACCCATGGATTGTTGTTGAGGTTGTTGGGGTTGAGACATACCAAAGTCAATACCACCTAAACCAGAGGAAGCAGCAGGAGCAGAAGCATTACCATAGAGAATATCATCAGCAGAGAGATTCTTTTGAGGAATAGCAGAGGGAGCATATAAATTAAGGAAGTTATCAGCAGCCTTCTTCTTAGGGTCTTCCTTGAGATCAGCAAAAGCAGTAGAGAGATCGGGAGTACCATTTTGACCAAGAGTATCGAAGATATCATCGGGAGCAGCAACGGGAGCAGGAGCAGGAGCACTGTAGTTACTGAAGATATCACCTAAGGCATCAGCAACAGAAGGTTGAGCAGCAGCCTTAGGAGCAGCTCTGGGAGCAGCTCTAGGAGCGGGACGAGGGGCAGGAGCAGCGACAGGAGCAGGAGCAGCACCGAATCCGAAAAGATCTTCTTCAACAGGAGCAGGAGCAGCCATAGGAGCAGCAGCTACAGGAGCAGGAGCAGCAGCCATACCAAGCATATCAGCTAAATAGCAATATATAATATTATTATATATTATATTATTTAATATTGTATATTATTATATTATATTATTTAATATTATATTATAATAGTATATATACATTCACGTAAAGTTTCACCAGGAGCAGGAGCATCATCATCAGAACTATAATGTATATATATGTAAAATAATGAATAGAGAGAGTCTATATAAAAGGACATACTCGTTTTCATTACCATCAGAATTGACGACAGCATAGACTTCACCAGCCTAGAGAATATAAAATGTAATCAAATAGCAATAGAGTGTAATTATATAACAATATATAACATAAGAGAATACATAAATATAATAAAAGAACAATATAGTTCACCAATAGTGAATATAAATGACATATAGAGGCTTCGAATAGTGAATAAATAATATACCTTTCGCTTGACCATAGGTTGATTGAAGGAACAGAGAGTGACGAGTTCTTCGTTGTTTTCTCTGAAATATTCCTTGAAAGATTCAGTGCCAGAAGCCTTGCAGACATCGTTGATGACACAAAGAGCCTTGTGAACAACCTTCCAGTTCTTGTCGGAGAGTTTCTTTAAGATAATAGGACCAACAACCTATAACAAAGATATATATATATATATATATAGAATAAAAAAATACATATTATATGCTACTATAAATAAGAGAATATAGATGATAGGACATAGTATATATACAGTAGCATTAAGAGTTTGACAAGCAGTACAGAACTTAGCGAGTTTATCTTCTGGAGGAACGGGTTTCATACCTTGAGCATTACATAATTCTTCAACGAGTTTACGTTCATAAACACTATAGAGAAATTATTGAATAAAATATATATTAAAAAAGTTAATTCAATAATAATAATTAATTTAATTTAATTAAATAATAATAATAATTAAATTAAAGAATCCCAATAAAAAAGGAAATAAAAAGCAAGTGTTTAATATATATATATAATACATACCCATCAGTATTAGCAGAACCAGCTTGGACGGGAGCAATGACAGGAGCCGTGTAACCACCAGGAGCAGGGGCAGCACCAGCAATAGGCCTAAAAGATAATTAAAACACAAAATGAGGAAAACAAACTTACTTTTCTATAGAGAAAGACAATAAGTAATGAAATAAAGTATATATGATTATAAAATAAAGTATATATGATTATAAAATAAAGTATATATGATTATAAAGAATATATAATTATAAAATAAAGAAATAGATGACAAATATATAATTAATTGAATTAGAATACATACTAGTAGGAGCAGTATCATAACGACCTAAAACAGTCTTGGCAACTTGCTATAGAGTTATATATAGAGAATAAGAATAAGAATGAAATATACAGGAGCAGCAGCCATAGGAGCAGCAGCAGCCGGTTTAATGGCTCCCATAGGGGCAGCAGCAGCAGCAGGGGCAACAGGAGCACCACCGAAGGTACCTTTAGCTCTGGCCATCCAATCATCAGCAGCAGCTACAGGGGCACGAGAACCACCACCAATACCGCCCATACCGGACTTAGCGGCAGCAGCAGGAGCAGCAGACATAGTGGAACCATTGGCACCAACACCTTCCATAGGTCTACCAATAGTTTGAGCTCTATTACTATAGAGAAATAAATAATTAAAAAAAGATTCATTAGTTTTTAAATATATTGAAAATAAGATTTAAAATATCTTAAGAGTAATTACATTTATATAAAGAATAAATTTAGATTTTAATAAATCAAATAGAATATAGAGTTTTCATGATAATAAAAGTAAAATAAAATGAAATAGAGACATAAATAATAGTATACCGAACGTTTTCATCGAAAAGGCAATCTAAAACTTCTCTAGCAGCATTATGAACTAAAGTATAAGGTTCATCTCCCTTAAGAGGATCAGGGGGACCTTGGAATTGTAAACATGTTTTAATAAGATTAGCTTGAGTACCCATTTCTTTTTGGAATTCAGAACGACCATTGATAATTAAATATTTAATAGTTTTAAGGGTCTTCAGTTTGACATTAGGTTCAGAACGCTTCAGACGAACAACAAGGGCGTCAGCAATAGATTTGCATTTATTGACACCTTCCATAGTAGAGTTAACTAATTCCTTTAAAACATAACCAGGAGCAGGAATATCATCGCTACTAGTAGCCTTAGAAATAAGGGCTTTATCAGTCATAGTATTCTTAGAAGCCATTTTGGATTATCTAGAATACAAAAAAAAATAAGATATTTTGACAAAACAAACTAATATAAAGCAAAAAAGGCATAAAAATATATATAATTCATAGAAAACATACCTAGAGAACAAATATATAAGAAATGAAATGATTATTTAGGAGTAATTTTCTATAGATTTCATTTTGTAAAAAAATATGTTAGCCAATAATATATAAATAAACTAGAAAATCCTAATTTAACTGGAGAATACTTGTCATTTCTCCAATAGAATTGTTGGATTGTTTCTCAATCTTAAAGAAATAGGAAACAAAATGTTTTTTTTCAAAGAGCCTAAAGATTGTAGTATAATCAAAAAAATATTCCATAAACTTGTAGAAAATCTCTGGGAACAGAGAATACCGCATCCAGAGCCGAGGACAGAAATCATGTTGATGTTAGTGATTATTGTTTTATAAACACACAAAACAATAAGTACTCTTTGTTTTTTATACGCTTTAAACAGGTTACAGTGACATATTTATATGTACATATCACTTTTCGAAACAAATAAACAATAATTGATAATTATGGATTACAATATATAGCGGAATTATATGTTATATTTTGTGATGATGAGTTGAATATATCAGATTGTTAACAATATAAAGTTGTTTATTTACAAAAATGGCAAATGAATTCTTAAATATGATCATCTTTTAATAGATAAACGAAATAAAACAAAAATGTAATTATTTTTTGTCATACAGTCGCTAAAAGTTTAAAAAAGAAAGAATGAAGTTTTTATATTAATGGATAATGAATATGTTTTAATATAAATAATTTTAGTAATAGCCTTATTATTATAAATAACACAAAAACAGTATAGTTTCTTAATCGAATCAACTTTGCTGTGAATCAATGTGTACTATTTGTTGTTTAAAAACATGTATACAATGTAACAATTTAGTTAGTGATCAAGAATAAACTTAAAAAGTTGTTGATAGTTTGTGTCTTTGTTAAAATAAAATAAAAAATGAGAAAAATAAGAAAACATTTAATTCTATACATAAAACTAATTTCCAATTTTAGTTATTTATAGTTCACTAATTATTTAAAAAAAAATATGATTTAGTCTCTTTAATTACGACTATAAGCAATTACAAGTATTTCAACTCATTCTTATTCGGTTTTATATATAATCAAGTCACATTTTATTTTTATATAAAATAATAATTAATAAATTATGTCAAAAACAAGATCTACGTTATTAGTTAATTATTTTTTATTTACATATACTAAAAATAAGCAACATATTTTGTATATGAACAAAATAAATTCTTTTATTACAAAAAATAAAGATATAGAATTGATGTATCTTTCATTGTAGTATCTTATTTTATGCGTAATATTTGTAATTTGTTTACAACATAAATAGTTCTAAAGAATCAAGAAAAATAAATCACGTCAAACAATATATCATATTTGCCTTAAACTTTATAAAAAGCTATTTAAAAGAAATGGCTTTTAAAAATGATGATTTGAATAAAAACTGCAGTACATACTAGTCTAATGATTATTCTATGTTTTGAATTATCAAAACCTTCTTTTTTAATTTGCTAGTAAAAAGGACTTAAATGAATCAGGGAAGAAAATGAAGAAGGAAGAAAACTGATTGAATTATATGTACTGAATTCTGTTTTTGAAGCGGAAAAAACAAGTAATTCACGGTAATTTCTTCTGTTCCTTTTCTTCTAGATTATTTTTTCTTTATCTAATTATATAAGAATCTGTTATTAATTAAAAAAATGGAACTTGAATCAAAACAAAACGATGAGAACTCTGGAATAAACATGTTTCAGATCTCTGGTTTAACTTCTGTTTTATATGATACTGATTATGAGCTTATTACAACTGCATTAGAACAATTACTAGAAATAGTGGATAGTGCATGGGCTGAAATTTCGGATAGTTTACCTCAAATTGTTGTGTTATCTAAAAGTAATGATTTCTCAAATCATTGTTTAGCTTCTTATTTGGCTTCAAAGGTATTTATTATTATTTAAGAAATTTATTTTTTTATTATTAGTGTTTTTTCAATTTAAAACAATATGAAGAGGCATTCAAATATGCTTTAGATTCAGATAAATATTTTGACTTCACAGCTAAAAATGAATACACTGAAACCATGATTAGTATATATATATATATATTATCGTTTAACTTTCTATTATACTTTATATATAGTTACTTGCCTTGAAATATATACGAATTATATTAAAACAAAAACAATTAATTCTCAACCTGTATATTATATATATATTTTTTGTTTATTAAATTTGTTCTATATATATTATATATTACTTTATTTCTTTCTCTTTATAGTTAGACTCTCGTATACAAATGATAATTAATTATATCTTTTCAACCAGTCTGAATAATGCTGATTATTTAAGTATTGTTGGAACAGCCCTAGATTGTCAAGATATTGATATTGCAGGGGTATATACATATATAGTTTGTATATTAATTCCTTAAATATGTTTATTGTATTATTGATGTGATATTTTAATATTCAATTAATATATTATTATGTTATTATATATATATATATATTATTTAGTTTGTATATAATATAATATATATAATATAATATATAATATATAATATAAATAGGATGTTCTTCTTCATCATCACGATCTCTCTCTCCTCTTCTTTATCGAAAATACTATTCTTCATACACAATTATCGCAAGAAAATAGAATAGCTATGCTTCAAAAACTTAATAAATTGTATTTATATTCTTTTTAAATATTAAATTAAATTATATACAAATTTATATAAACTTGTTTTATTATTCAAATTCTATTTGTATAGCTATCAAGAAGTCGATCCCCACGGTTATTTTTATGCTCTTTATTTATATAAATATTCTCCCGTTGAAGAATGTATATAGAATATATATAATATAAATATATATATTCATTACTCTATTCCTCTATATACTTATTATTTTCTCTATTTTCATATTTCATTTATATATATATATACATATATTACTCCCTCTTCTCCTCTCTCTCCTCCAGTCTCTGCCTCTCGTTGCCTACCAACTCGCGCTTGACTTCTATACTATCAATGATATCCCTAAAAACCAGGAAATAATCGCGGGAATCGAGAAGGAACAAGAAATGACGAAGAAGGAACGCGGAGATAATGAAGAAGTATATATATATATATATATATGCTTATATTGAAATTCATTGAATATTCATATAGCCTTTGCTTATATACTATTATATACTATTATATAGAGTGACTATGAAAAGCTTCTTTCTTCTTTCCTCTCTCTTCTTAAAGGAATACTCTATCAAGAACTCTCTGCCAAGTTCCTCTCTGCTAATAATCATTATGATAATATATATGTCAATCGTATTATTAATAATATCCCCAGGGAACCCTCTCTTCAAGGAATGGCTATTGTATATATATTATATATTATTTACTATTTCTATATATTTATATTATATTATTTACTATTTTTATATATATATATTATATTATTTATGTTTCTATATATATATATATTATACTATTTACTATTTCCATATATATGTGTTATATTATTTACTATTTTTATATATATACATATAACTCTATATAGTTCTGTTTGACTTTGATGAATCATGGTACAAATAACAGTGCTGTTATCGTCTCTCTCTCTTCTAAATGGATGCAATCCGTATATATATATATATATATATATATATATATATATATATATATATATATATATATATATATATATATATATATATATATATATATATATATATATATATATATACTTGTATTTATTTATATATATGTATATAGATTACTGAATGGTCTGCTTTCTTTGTTGTTGCTGGTCTTTCTCAAGTATATATATATATATATATATATATATATATATATATATATTTCTTCTTCTCTCTAGTTGTATAAGTACCAGTTGTCGACTATATATAATATCTACTCTCGCTACTTAGAGAAAGGACAGGACAAAGAAGGAGGGGCCCTCATGGGACTTGGCACCGCATTCATGAATAATGTATATATATATATATATATACGTTATATTATTATATATATACATTCTATATATATATACATTATATTATTATATATATACATTCTATATATATATACATTATATTATTATATTATATATATAGTATGAACGTGCTCCTGATTTATTGAAAAAGAAAATCTTAGAAAATGTATATTATATGTTATTTATATTATATAATATATATATATATTATATATATTATATATATATTATATTTTTACATGTAGATTAATAATTCTGATGAGTACGTAGCTGCAGGTGCTTCGCTAGCTTTTGGATCTGTGTTTATGAACACAAATCGTGGTCAAGACGGATATGATGCTCTTTATAATAATGTTAATGGAGATAATACTATAGTAGGTATGTGTAGTGGTGTGTCTATTGGTATGTATATATATAATCATATCGACCTCTTCAAACAGGATATCTATGCCAAGATCTATCCCATCATGCAAAATACTAAACATGAACAAATTGTTCTCGGCTTAGGAATCGGTTTAGCTCTCGCTGTTTATAAACAGGAACAAAAAGCACTTCCTATTATTAATATGTTGATGAGTAATAGAACACCTCTTATTCGTTATTGCGGTGTATATATGTATGCTACCGCATTCGCGGGAACAAGCGACAAAGAAGCTGTCAAAGAGATCTTACATATAATGGTAAGTGATAAGTCAACAGACGTTCATCGCGCGTGTCCCTTCGCTCTCTATCTCGTTATGGTACAAGAAAAACAACAATTACTCTCTCTTCTCCTTCCTCTTCTTCATTCCTATTGTCCTCATATCCGATATTCAGCTATTCTTTCCCTTGGTTATTTATTAGGAGATACTTATAGTGAACAAGAAATTCCCGTGGAAAACAGAAAAGAAGCTATAGAAACTATTTGGAAAGCCATGGAAGATAGAGAGGACATGGTCCGTCAAGCTGTATATATATCTCTCGGTTTTATTTATATGAATAAAAATACATTTAATGAACCTAAGGTATATATATATATACTTATTATTACTTTTCTAAATATAAAATAATAGTTTATATTCTTCTTATATTATATTCATTATATTCTTTATATTCATTATACTATGTCTATCTCTATATATAGATCACAGAGTACAGAGACTCTATAGTCACCATCCTGAAGAAGTCCAACGGCCTCTCCCTCACCAACAACGTCCTCGGGTGCATCGGCGCTCTCGTCGGAGCAGGCATCATCGATTGTATATATATACTCATTATATACATTATATATATATATTATATATACACATTATATATATACACATTATATATATACATTATATACATTATATATATATAATATATTATATATATATATATAGGCGGTGGTCGTAATGAGTGTTTCTCTCTTTCCTCCTCTTCCTCCTCTCTTCATATTAATAGAGTATTTTCTCTTGTCCTTTTCCAACAATTCTGGTACTGGTATGTAATATATAATATATATATAATATATATTATATAATATATTATATATATATATATATATATATATATATATATATATATATATATATATATATATATATATATATATATATAGGCATCCATTCCTCAATTATTCACTTCAATTATTTACTCCTTCAATAACCGCGGGAATAAGTAAGTCATTGACTCTTCCTGCTTCTTTCACGGTTGTCAATAATACTCCTCTCTCTCATTTTGATTATTTCCCCGCGGAAAAATCGAATAGTGACAAAGATTTGAGTAAATTAAAAAAGAGCACTCTTCTTTCTTCTAAGAAGGAATATGTTCCTGTATATATATATATATAATATATATATATATATATATATATATAGACTATTGTTCAAAGTGAAGAGAAAAAAGAAGAAGTTACAGGTAAATCATTTATATATATATATATATATATATATATATATATATATACAGAAAAGCCTAAGGAAGAAGAGCCTACATATAAAATTAAGAATGGTGAACGATGTATTCCTATGCAATATAGTCATATTACCATTCCTTCTCAGCGTTATATCCCTCTCGTTCAGTCCCTCTATAAGGATATATATGTATATACAGGAGGATTCTTTATTCTTGAAGATACAGATCCCTCTGGCGCGCCAGAAGATGCCGCCACCAAAGAAGGTTTATATATATATATAGTTTTTACTGTTTATACTATATTATTTATATATTATCTTTTTATACTCAATTTTCTATATATATATATACTATATATATAATTCACGATATACTATATATAGAATTAGCTCCTGCTCCTTCTACTCCTCCTACGTTTACATATACTATTCCTAGTCCTCTTCCGGAAGCCAATAATGACGCAAACGATGTCGAATAGATGCGTCACTAGATATACATAGCTATCCTTATATATAGAATATATAATTATGTGTTTTTAAAACTTTTCTATTCTGTTTATATTGAATAATAGTTTAGTTAGTTTTTGTAAATTAATCATTTTTGTAGTGTATATAACACAACAACTATATATCATTGACTTTTGATCAAGAACAATAAATAAAAAAGCAACAAGTAGCAATAGAAAGAGTCAATAAATATTTAAATATGTATAAATATATATCTATTTAAAGAGTACTGACATCAATAGGTTTCATGGATTCCTTAATTTGAGGGAATAAATCGGTCTTATCAAGATAATAAATATATCTAAAGATATTATAAATATAAGAAGAATATATTCAATATAATATAATAATAAGAATATATTCAATATAATATAATAATAAGAAAAATATGTTCAATATAATAAAATAATAATTCATAAATATATAAACAAATAAATAATAAAACATTAGTAAATCATTAATAAATATATCTCATGGGTTTAGCAGGGTCACTATAATACATTTCAATGCAACCATAACCTTCAATTTTGTTTTCAGTCATATATTTATTGAGAACAGGATAACTATAAAGTGTAAAGTTATAGAAAGATATCCATTATAGAAAATAGAAAATATAAATATAAACTTTCATGGCTCCAAGCATACCACTCAGACTGTTTGTGAAAGGGAAATTACTTCTATACAAAAATTAAAAGTGAATACAACAAGAAATATGTAATATTTATGTAAAAATCATTAAAAAAATATTGCATACTCGAGAATTCTACTCTTAGGAAGGACAAATTTCTTGAATGGAGTTCCATCAGTATTTATGGCATCATATTCTTCTTGATCGAGAACCCAATATAAGCCCCAAACATTTTTAGCTATACATATGAATTAAAATAGTTGAATATAATGATAAAATTTTATAATATTATCAATATATAAAATAGCATACATTGATCAGCAAGTGGAGGATTGTAGTAAAGACCACCAGAGGTCCATACCTTAGGAGCAACTTTGAAATTCTTTAAATAATTTTCTTGATAATACTTATCAGCCTTCATATAATCCTTGAAAGGTCCTTGGAAGTTCATAGCAACAATATAAACTTCATCGATTTCACCAACTATAGTCTTAGGAGTCATGAAAACACCCATTTTATAGAGACTCATAAGTATAGCAACACCAGCACAAGCAACACCAGACCAAACGTAGATATTTACCATTTGTAATTAATTTAAAAAAGAGAAAATAAAATAAAATATGTTAAAAAGATGGATTAAAAGAGAAGAGAGACAGTCGAAGCTATTACAGAAGTTTCCACAGAATGATTGGCAAATAATTTTATTGGTTATTATTGGTGAATATCTTGATGACGCATTAAAACAAACGGAATAATTTTTAATCTCCTCTTTTTGGTCTTTCATTTTTTTATTTATTCCATTTTTGGATGTTATCCTTCTTGAGATCATCATGAAATGGTTTTTATTAAGATGGATAATATAATTGAGATATGTTATAATATAAAAAAACTGAGAATCGATGACCTTTTTAAGATTCTACCCGGCATCCTAGTTTTAAAACTTGCACATTTTGATTGAAACTTATTTCATGTGATATGTTATATGCTGTAATATGTCTGATATAAATAATTACGCATTAATAGTCATTATATAACTTCTTTCATTTTGGCGGCTTGGCAGTTTAAAAAGAAAAATCATTTTAAAACTAACGAGTTTGATTATTAAGTGTCAATTATGATAGAGTAGTGTTTAGAACATATATGATATTATGTGTATGAACTATTTGAAACAAAACAAGAAATATAAAATTACAATTTTGTTGAAAATGTATAAATATATAATTGTGAGATATTTATGTAGTTAGAGAGTTGACACTTGAATGCATGGAGTATCATTCAAAGCATCATTGAAGACTTCACATTCATCAATGTAGAATATATATTTAATGGGAACACCACTGCAGTTATAAAGTTCAACACAACCATATTGTTTGAAATTATTTTGTTTAAGGAGTTCATTAAGAACAGGATAACTATAAATATAAATTAGTTTTAATCATTTAATTTATATATAGATATTATAGTTCTGTAAAAAAAAAATAAAAAAAAAATTAATGATAAAAATATTGTTAAAAATAACATACGCTTTTCTAGAACCTATACCATAACTAAATACATTTCTCATCGGGAAAGATGTTCTATATATATATATATAGTGAGTATATATTATTTATAGAAAAAGAAAGCTGTTTAAAGTTGATAAGCATTGAATAATAATAAATATGATAATAATAATAATAATGATAATAATAATAAATATGATAATAATAAAATTAATAAATATGATAGTAATAATAAATATAATAATGACAGTAATAATAAATATAATAAACAAATAACTCTAATAATAACTATAATAATATATACAATGCAATATGAGATTGAGGAAGAGTATAGATTCTTAAATCAAGACCCACTTGTTGTTGATACTTTTCATATTGATCAGGAGAGATAACAGCGAAAACAGACCATCGGAGAGTCATTTTATCACAATCAGGAGTAACCATATCATAGTATATACTACCAGTAGTAGCTTTATTAGGATATTCACCAAAACATTCTTTGTATTGTGTCATAAATAAGTTTACAGCATTGTTATAGTATCTGAAAGGACCTTGGAAATTCATATTCACTATATGCATCTCATCTACACATTTGACAACAGCCTTAGGTGTATAGAAGAAACCCATGTAATACATGAATGATATAACAACTAAGATCACTAAAACTATTCCAAGTAAAATATAAAAGTTCATTTCAATATATAAAGCTCAATCAAGAAATAAAATAAAAATGGAAAAAATCATTAATTAAATCAGGGTTCGCCAAACTGTACTTTGAGTACGGTCTGTACTCCAAGAGAGTTTTTATCTACGCCTTATGCGCCTAAAAGTACCCATGAAACTGGCTCTTTTAGGAAATTTGTACTCCAAGAGAGTCTTCGTGGCGAACCCTGAATTAAATAGCTGAATAAATCTAATTTTTTGTTTTCAGTTCTTTTTAAAATAGTATTCGTTTCTTTGTTTAAGTTCAGATAGATCTCATTTAAAAAGTATTTTTATATGAACTGTAGATACTGAATATCTTTCAATAACGTACATAAGAAATCACCATTATTTAATCATTATTTGTTAAACAATTTGAGTTTTCTGAAAATTGATAGGTAAGGAACATTAAGAAAAATATGTAGAGACTTGACTAAGACAGTTTGAATTCATTAAAATTATTATGTTAATAATATTGTGAAATCACTTTTTCTGTTATTTGTGATTACTTTACTATTTTTCACTTCAGATAAGATGCTACACTTTCGTGGTTCATTCATATTATTGTAAATTAATTTTAATTTTCGTTTTCATTATGTATTTTTTGTTATCTTTATATTCAGACATCAGAAGACTTACGAGATATATATAGAAAATCATACAAAAGCATGAACATATCATTATTTGTTTTAGTTACCATAGTATATGTAAAATCTTAGTAAATTAATTAAAGTTCTATATTAATGTAATCCCTTTAAATAAACGTAATATAAAACAAATATAAGATAAGATCATCATAGGAGTCATAAAAGGAATTGCTTTTATCTGTTTATTCACTTTGAATAGACTTATTGATTCATTTTTGCCGCCATTCTTTATTATTTGGTATTCATGAATAATTAGCAAAATAAAATAATATATTGTATAAGCTACTATCTGGTATTCTTAATTAAAACAGGATTTCATATTAAATAAGATGAATTGTTGAAAATATTGTGATGATCTCCATTAGCTGTTAGAATATAATTCTATCTATTCCCCTACTTAGTAAAAAGCAAAGTCTGATGATAAATAATTATGACTTTATATTATAATCTTATTTATATAAGCTAATTTTTAGCAATAATTGTGCCGCTGAATCGTCTATTGATTAAGAATTACTGTAAAAAGATTCTCATGATATCATCATTTGATTTAAATAGCACCATAAAGAATTTTTAGGAAGACATCAATGGTTAACCAAGAAAACACATTTCTTATAAATTCTTGTCTTTTTATTTCAACCTCACTTTTATTAAATATATGGATTGGCAATTATAGAATAATGAATATGTTGATTCAAAAGAAGAAAAACACAAAATACAACATTATTATGACCTCCAAAAAAATGTAGTTTCTCTATCGGTTAATGATGGTAGAATTATTATTTTCAGAGAGAGGCGAATGAATGGTTTTAGTTGCTATTTCTCTGGAATGGACAACTATTAGGAGAAATTCAGTTTTCATAAGGATGATTGGATAATAAAGGATATAAACCAATCAGAATCGAGATGCTAGAGATATGACGTTTATGGTTTTTTGGTTTCATCGGCTCTTTTATGTCTATATACTAGGTAATAAGATATTTTGAAAGCATATTATATATTTATAGATAGAGATAATGAGACTTTTGAAGTCAAAAATGTGATTATTTCTTTTTTAAAGTAATTTATAAAAGAGATGGGACTTTTAGAAATACCATTCTCATATGACAAGTGATAGTGTCATCGCTTTTTCTAATTGGCATCTGTCGTTTCATTTGATCGTTTCAAGTTGTAACTACCTATTTTTGAGGCGACATGAACCGTGGGAATTCTATTTTTTTAGCCACTTATAGAAAACACACGAGTGTGCGTCATACTAAAACTAAAAATACCATTCACAAAATGTTTACTGTTTTGGAATCATATTTATTTTGTTTTTCGTTTCTAGTATAAAAGAAATGAGAAGTTTATTAATCGTTTTGTCTCTTATTGCTTTTGCAAGTGCTATTCCTACGTTTGAAGTAAGAAATCAAACTTTCTATAAAGATGGTGAAAAGTTCCAATATGTCTCTGGATCTTTCCATTATTTCCGTGTTCACCCTGATCGTTGGGATGATACATTCAAGAAGATGGCTGCTGGTGGTCTTAATGCTGTTCAAACTTATGTTGCTTGGAATCTTCATGAACCTAAGAGAGGTGAATTTAACTTTGAAGGTTTTGCTGATATTGAAAGATGGTTACAACTTGCTCAAAAGAACGGTCTTGTTGTTATTATGAGACCTGGTCCTTATATTTGTGCTGAATGGGATTTTGGTGGTCTTCCTTATTGGTTAGTTAAAGAAGAAGGTATTGATATTCGTACTAAGGATGAAAAATATGTTAAAGCTGTTGATGAATGGTTTAACGTTCTTCTTCCTAAACTCAAGCCTTATCTTTATGAAGCTGGTGGTCCAATTATTTCTGTCCAAGTTGAAAATGAATATGGTTTCTATCCTAAGTGTGATAAGGAATATATGGGTCATCTTCGTGATTTAAATCGTGAAATTCTTGGTAAGAATGTTGTTCTCTTTACTGTTGATACTTTCAGTGATAGTGCTCTTAGTTGTGGTAATGTTGATGGTGTTTATATGACTGTTGATTTTGGTGTAACTGATGTTGCTAATGCTTATGGTATGCAAAGAAAATATGAAAAAGTTTTCCCTCTTGTCAATACTGAATATTATCCTGGTTGGTTAGATCATTGGGAAGAAAAGCATCATACTGTTTCTACTGAAAATGTTGTTCAAAAGATGGAAGATATGCTAAATATGGGTGGTAACGTCAATTATTATATGTATATTGGTGGTACTAACTTTGCTTTCTTTAATGGTGCTAATGGTGATAGTAATTCTTATCAAGCTGATCCTACTTCTTATGATTATGATGCTCCTCTTTCTGAAGCTGGTGATATCACTCATAAATGGGAAGCTATTCGTGATTCTATTAAGAAATACAGACCTGTTCCTGAACTTAATGTTAAGAACTCCTCTAAGGTCTCTTATGGTACTGTTCCTATGAAAGAAGGTATTTCTTTCTGGGATGCTTATACTATTCTTGCTCCTGAGCCTGTAAAGTCAGAAGAACCTCTTTCTTTTGAAATTATGGATATTGATTTTGGTTATGTTCTTTATACTACTGATATTTCTGAAGAAGGTGAACTTTCTATTCCTGTTGTTCATGATAGAGCTTATGTTTATGTTGATCAAAAATATATTGATACTCTTACTCGTACTGGTAATAAGAAAACTCATATTCCTGCTGGTCATTTAGAAATTCTTGTTGAAAACATGGGTCGTATTAACTTTGGTGGTCAAATGACTGAATTCAAGGGTCTTCCTCAAGGTGTTTTACTTAATGATCAATCTGTTAAGAATTGGGTTATGTTTGGTATTACTATGAAAGATCTTTCTTCTCTTAAATTCTCTACTGAATTACCTACTTCTGCTCCTGCTTTCTTTAGAACTGTTTTTGAAGTTAAAGAACTTGGTGATACTTTCTTAAATCCTAATGAATTCAAGAAAGGTGTTGCTTGGATTAATAAGTTTAATCTTGGTCGTTATTGGACTGTTGGACCTCAATTAACTCTTTATGTTCCTCAACCTGTTCTTAAGGAAGGTGAAAATGAACTTATCATTTTTGAAGCTGAACATATTGGTGATTCTATGACTCTTCAAGATACTCCTGTTATCGATATATAAAAATATCTTATTTGAATATGTCTTTTTAATTGTTATTTGTAATATTACTATGATATAAAATATATCGTCTGTTTTTGGTTTGATTTGATTTAGTAATATTTCTTTTGGTAAACATTATATATATTTTTTTAATATATCAAGTTCATAAATTCTATTCGTTTTGTTTTTTCAATTATTCTAACAACAATTATATACCCAATGTTCTTTTTAATATCATTTTCATCATAGAATTAAGACATTATTGTAGAATACGTCTTCCATAATAATATTATTGACACCTCATATAGAATAAGTTCATAAATCTTGTTTTAATAAAACAAACAATTATTCTTGTAAACAGAAGTTTTTTTTTTGGAAGTTTCTGTTCTTCTAAATTATATTTTATTGTTATTTATTCTGTTATTTGAAATGGTATCTCTTCCACTTATTGGTGAAGTTACAGTTATAAAAGCTGCTTTTCTTGGATTATTGTTTGGAGCCATATTAGGTCTTCTTGATCGTTTAACTCATTACATTACTGTCTGGCTTATTCATGTTCTTGGATGTGAAGAAGAGGATAGAAAGGGACGTGAAGAAGAAATGAGAAAACGTGGACTTTTGCCGTATATATTTATATAAATTGTTGTTATCTTTATGTCTTTCTTTTTCTCATAAGTTTGAAAATATATATAATGTATATATAAGTGTATATACGCTATATTTTATAATTCTAGTCCTAAAGAGGAAGTGAAAGAACAAATTGGAGAAGGACATGAGTCTGATGAATCTTCAGAGACCAAATCTTTAAATGATAAAGAAAAAACTGATTAGTATTGATTTCATTTTAATTATTTAGAAATGTCTTTATTATGATTAACGTGTAGTTATTTCTGTTTTAGCTGTATTTATTGTGTTTTTGTTTTCATTTATTTTAAAAAGTGTTGAATATTATCAAGAAACTTAGAAATTTAAAACAAAAAAAAGAAGTATACACATAATGAAGTTGAATAAAATATAAAAAAAGGAATAGAAAAGAATTATGAAATCAATACAAATAATGAAAAGTTTGATCTCATTAGAGAAATTGAGCATAAATATTACTATCAATACTAAAACTGCAAATGATTAAGAGTAAAATGAATGTAAAAGAATTTGAGCATTAAAGAAAAGGAAGATATATATACAAAATTACTATATATACAAATAATAGATATATAGAAATGAAGTTACTCTACATCAAATCCTGCACAATGTACGTAACCATAAATACTATTAAGAATAAAAATTAATTGACTTTCTTCACAACCACCAGGAATATAAAACATAATATTATCTTCTAATTGATATCTATTTGGACATTCTTTACAATATAAACTTACATTGACCTATTTATAATGTATATAATAAATAGAATAAATAGAATAAATAGAATAAATAGAATAAATAAAATAAATAAAATACACAAAATAAATAGAATAATGTTATATATATACAGTTCCGACTTTATTATGTCGACTACATGAGGGTGTAGTACATTCCCCGCGTACTCGAAGGAGGTCACGAAACGTACTTTGACCCATTATCAGGCTTGTAGAAGGATCGACTAGTATACTTAATTTACTATACACAAAGTATTGTATACATATATATAGTATTACATAGACAATGCTTTTATAATATTATTATATAAACTACGATAATCATGAATATAAAAATAATTAATATATTTCTGATAACAAAAAATACAATAATATAATATAACAATATATATAAAGAATAGTATATATATAAGAATAATATATACATATATATATAAGTATATATATATATATATATATATATATATATATATATATATATATATATATATACCCACATTTAGGACATATATATCTCCATTTAATTGCTGCACCGACGGTCTCACAGAATCGACATGTAAAACGAAAATTCTTTTCAGTGATAACTTCATTTAATATTGAATCTTTCTATATATGAAAATATGCATAAATATTAAATAAATATATCTAACAATAAATATTAAAAAATAGGACAAACAATAATAATAATAATAATAATAATAATAATAATAATAAAACACATACAGATTGTCGTGAAACTAAGATTTTTGACATTTCGAATACATTACTATTTTTAATTTGAGAATCATCTTCTAAAACATGTTGCATATGAATTAAACGTAATTCAACGGCAGGAATGTTTGATTGTTGCTAGAAAATAAAATTATTAAATAAAAATATATATATATATATATATATATATATATATAAAGAGAATAATATATAATAAATTAAAAAAAAACAATAAACATATATATGAATACTTGAAGACTATTTTTAACTTCTGACCATTTTTGGTTGGGACTAACACGAATACTATAGGATACGTTATCTGTGAAAAGAAACGAAAGACTAAATTGACCATTGCTTCGCGCTTTTGCATCGTTTTGATTTTGTAATTCCTTCTTCTTTTTCATAAAGTTAACAACTCTATTGAATGAATATTGATCACATCCAACTATTTCATCGTCTTTCTTTTCATGTCCTTCGGCTAAAATGATCAATTCATCCTCAGGAATGTTATAGTTATTACTCAAAAAACGACGAAGCAAACGAAATGTTGCATCCTTTTTGATTCCAAGATATATGGGTGTCTTTTTACTACACTCAACAACTTTAATTTTGTATTCTTCCATTTAGATTAATAAAAATAAAAGCAATTAATGTTTAGAAAAGAGTATAATAAAAACTAGTTCGATTCAGACATTTTCATGTATGACTGAATATGACATCTCTTTATTGAAATTTTTTAGTAGTTTATTCTATTTTTTTTAATACATATTCAAATAATTCATTTTTTATTTATTTATCATGTTGTTAAATATTAAAGAGTTTAGAGAAATATAATTATGCGAAATTTCAATATAACTTATAACGAATTAGACAATTAAAAAAATTTCTTGTTTTAATATGATAACAAAAGTTCAAATAAGGATTTATTGGAAAATGTAAAGACAATAAAGAATACATAAAACTCTGCTAAAAGATAAATAAGAAATTGAATATAAAACATAATACTCTATATGAATATGTCATTTAAAGGAGTAATGGATATTTGCATATATCTTTTGTCATATTCTTTTCATGGGCCTCATTCTATATAAAATATTAATTAATTCTACTATTTTGGATAATGAAAGAACCAATAATGTTATACAAATAGTTAATTTTAAATCAATTAATAATAAAGATAATAATAAAAAATAATAAATAAATAATAAGAATAAAATAAATTGACTATAAATATAAATAATAGATACGGTTCCTCCTCCAATTTCGAGTAGTTTGCTGTCCCTCCATAGACGTTCGACGACTTGATCACCCATATATCCATAACCTCCTAATACCTATGAAGTCATATATATATATAGTAGAATTATTATATTTATTAAATTAAAATATTTTGTGTCAAATATAAAATATTTTGTGTCAAATATAAAAAATATTGTAGAAATATAAATAAATAAATAAATAAATAAATAAATAAATAAATATATATATATATATATTCAAAGGGATATGAATAGAATAATGACAATAGAAAACAAGATCTTCAAGTATAGAGAAGAGAAATAAAAACAAACACATATATAGTATATGATGAATTCAATTGAATATATAATTACTTGTATAGCATTATCAGCAATTATCTTTGCCATTCGTCCACAGTATAACTTCACACCATCAGTATCCGTACGATGACCACCACTGTACAGATTCATATTATTGGCTGTATTATATAAATAAGTCTTTCCAGCCATATATTGGGAATAAGAAGAGGCTATCATGTGCTGTATTTGTCCAAATCGATTAATAGGTTGACCAAATGCCTCTCGTTCTTTAGAGTATTGAATCATAATATCCAAACAACGATGAGCAATACCCTATATAATAATAAGTATAATAATAATAAGTATAATAATAATAATAATAATATTTATGTATATATATACAACAGACATAGCTGCAAGTGTTAATCGTTCCATTTCCAAATTACGCATCTATATAATAATAATAATAATAATAATAAACAAAATAGAATGATAATAATAATAATAATAATAATAATAATAATAATAATAATAATAATAATAATAATAATACAAATAATAATAATAATAATAATAATAATAATAATAATAATAATAATAATAATAATAATAATAATAATAATAATAATAATAATAATAATAGCATAATTACATAATATATATAGTAAACAGAATAGAATGATTAGAATAATATGTATACCATACAAAGAGTGGCTTTTCCTTCTTCTCCTACAAGATGATCTATCGGTACATGAACATCTTCTAATACCAATTCTCCTGTTAAAGAAGCACGCATTCCAAGCTTATCATGGAAAACTTGACCAAGAGAAAAACCAGGAAGAGACTTATCTACAAGAAATAGTGATATCTTTCCATTTACTTTAGCATATACTAAAAAGGCATCTCCTATTTCTATATATATATATATATTATTATTATGATTATTATTATGATTATTATTATGATTATTTTTATTATTATTATCATTAATAATAATAAAGAAAAAATAATAAATATATATATACTATTTGGTCCTACAGCAGCATTTGTGATAAATATTTTTCTTCCATTTAATATATATCCATCAGAGACCTTGTTAGCTACTGTATGCATATTGGCTAAATCAGTGCCTCCTTCAGGTTCTGTCATCGCTATTCCTCCAATCAAATCACCGCTGCAAGCAAGAGGTAAATAACTATAAACAATAAGAAATAAATATATAAAATAAACTAATAAATAACTATAAACAATAAGAAATAAATATATAAAATAAACTAATAAATAACTATAAACAATAAGAAATAAATATATAAAATAAATTAATAAATAACAATAAACAATTATAAATAAATATATAAAATAAACTAATAAATAACTATAAACAATAATAAATAAATATATAAAAAAAAATAATAAATAACTATAAACAATTATAAATATATAAAATAAATTAATAAATAACTATAAACAATAATAAATAAATATATAAAATAAATTAATAAATAACTATAAACAATTATAAATATATAAAATAAATTAATAAATAACTATAAACAATAATAAATAAATATATAAAATAAATTAATAAATAACTATAAACAATAATAAATAAATATATAAAATAAATTAATAAATAACAATAAATAAATAAATAAATATATAAAATAAATTAATAAATAACTATAACAATAATAAAGAAAAATATAAAATAAATAAAATAATACTCGAATTTTTGTTGACTAGATCCATTAATATATAAATTATTTGTAAATAGAATCGAATGAGCTATATATACATGAATAAAAGAATATAAACTATATCTTTGACAATCATAATATATATATATATATATACCTAAATAAGAAAGACAGAAAGCAGGATCAGACATGGATAATTCTTCATGAACAATACAAGAAGCAGTCTATATATGTTGAATAAATAGTATAAATAAATATGATAACATATAAAGAAAAACATATATATATATATACAGCATCGAGACCAGCGCCACCATATTGCTCATCTACAGTAATACCTAGTAATCCAAGTTCACCACATTTCCTAAAGAGATCCATATTGAATTTTTCTTTTTTGTTATATTCAAGTGCTTGTGGCTCTACTTCGTTCTTCACAAAGTCTTGCATGAGATTTCGTAAAGCAAAATGATCTGGAGTTGGATTAAAAAGATTACTTTCATTACTATTATCTGATGGCGTACTGAAAGATCTTAGAAGCACCGAATTTGTTTTTGTTGTGCATCTCAAAAGATTTTTCTGAAATACTCTAACACCTGTAAGAGGTTTCAAGATGGCTCTCATTGTGAATAAAAAGTATCAATGGAATAAAATGAAAAAAATAGGGGCTTTGTTTTCTTTTTGGAATTCGACGTCTTTTCTGACGACACCCTATGTTAACTGTTTTATTTTCATATTAACAAAGATCTTTTTGATCACTAACAAAGGTTTTTTATTCCTTTTCATAAAGAAAAATACGATTCTTGCCACTATGTTTTCTTTATTAAAAACTTTGTTGTTAAGTAGAATATACTTTCTAAGAATGGCATTTTATTCGTCTCAAATACTGGAAGCTCAATGTTTTTCATTAATTATTTCATCAATTAGTTATTCAATTAATGGTTGTAGTTGTTTTTCTGGTACTGAGCATTATATAAGATGGTCTATGAATGAAAAATAAAAAAGAATTATTAAAATGAATTTCTTCTGTGTAGCATAATATTTAACATTAGTGCTCTAAATATGTGTATGCAACAAATAATTGTGAATCATATAAACAATAAAAAATAAAACGACGATGAAACGATTCTGGAATAACAAATAAAAATACAAAAAAGAAACACACAATGTAAAATAAGGAAAAAGTTGGAGAACAATGGAAAAGTTCAATTTAAAAAAAAATGACAAATAATATAATCATTAGAAAACAAATAGATATGACGTCGAAAAGCATTAGAATTTTATAAAAAGAAGAATATTCATATCATATCGAGAAGAAAAAGAAAAAAACGAGAAGAGAGAAAAAGGAAAGCCAATAATAAATAAAATAACTATAAAAACAGTATTTATGACTTGAAAATTAAAAGAAATGTTGTTTGAAAAGAGTTATTTTGTTTGTTTTTCCATATTTATATAGATTGATCTATAATAATAATAATATATATATAGTAAAAATATATATATATATACTTGATGAGTCTTTGAAGCATTCTGTTTGACCCTGATTGAATAAATGTTTTAAATAGATATAAATTATTATTATCTACATACATCGATGGAAGCATACATTCCATTATAGAATCAAGAAGTGAAGGAATGTTGTTGTATATACAAATATAAAAAGAAGCCATTTCGAGTAATATATTTACATATAGAGGGTTATCATGATAATTATTATATATTTGAAGTGTCGATAGATAAGGAAGAATAACCGTGGAAATATGATGACAAAGAGTCTCTAATACTTGTTGATTACAATTGTCCATGGAATAAAATCCCTTGATAATTCGACGATAGAGTAAGAAACATTCCTTACATATGCTGATATTGTCTGAATTACTTAAACCCTATATAATAATAATAATAATAATAATAATAATAATAATAATAATAATAATAATAATAATAATAATAATAATAATAATAATAATAATAAAGATAAAGAAGATAATAAAATACTTTAAATATATATGTATAATAAAGTGGTAAATAGGGAAGAATGGTGGGTTCCATATATATATTGGGATAGAAATTGAAGAGAAGAGATATAAATTGATAGAATTGCAACATAATTTGACTTTCAAAATCATTTTGATAGTTATTGAAATTATTCATGATATAATCGGAGAGATGAGGAAGTAGTATATATATAGAATCATAGGTATCAGATCTATATTGACCTATATAGATAATAAAATATTATAATAATAATAATAAACATAATAATAAACATAATAATAATAATAAATACATACCCACAATTTGTGAGAGTAGTTGAAGACCTAGAAGGGGAGGTAAAGTGACTGTAGTGGGTAGGCAGTGGGTAGAGACGGTAGTGGGAGGGGTTTGAATGGGTGTTGGGGAGGTAGTTGTTATATATAGAGAGGAATCAGGATTTGTAGGAAGAGAGAATAGGTAGGAGATCAGAGAAGGAAGTAAAGGAAGACTATATATGTATAGTTATATATAATAATAATAATAATAATAATGCTTTATTAAGATATTATAAATAATAATAAAATAAATAAATAATAAAATAAAATACATTTCTTTTTTCATAATATTAATATAACTCTTTAATAAGTTGACAATAAGTACATATACATCTAATGTATTAATATATATAGAAGAGAGAGAAGTAATCATATTCATAATCTCTATTAATTCTTCATTTACATGTAAATAAAAAGGATTTAAATCTGGTTGGCGGGGAAGAGGGACTGATGAATTCTCAATTTGGCGGGAACTGAATGTTTGTAATCCATCAAGAATAGATGTCAAACAATTTATTATATAAGTCATATAATCATGAATAATTTGTTCATTAGAAATATTATTATTTGAGGGGTTTTGGTTATGAATACAGGCACTTATATTGGATATACAGAAACGAATAGAACTCTATATATATGTATATATATATGCTGAAATATAAACATAATAATAATAATAATAATAATAATAATAATAATAATAATAATAATAATAATAATATTTATATACCTTATGAAAATCAAAATCTTGTCGAAGTAAACGTGTGAATGAACATATTTCAAACAATATATATAAGTATTCTAAGGGTAGGGACGAAGGCACTGAAGGGTAGGGAGAAAGAAGAAGAGAAGGCTATATAATAATAATAAATATAATAATAATATCAAATATAATAATAATATCAAATATAATAATAATATCAAATATAATAATAATAATAATTTGGTTAATACTAATAATAATAAATATAATAATATTAAATATAATAATATATATATACCTTAAGTAATGTATATAGTTCTTCTAGTTGTTCATCAGTAATAAATATTTTATGTATATATTTATTTAGTAAATATCCACTTCTCTTCATAAGTCCTTTTTCTTGGCATTGTAAACCAAGTATATATATAGAGAAACAAACGTCATATGTATTCTCCATTGAAGAAAGAAGATTTGTATATCTATAATATAAATATATATATATACATTGTGAATAGTAAATAATAATAAATATGATAATAATTATAAGTCTATATTTACCTATATATAGTTTCTTCAAGAATAGAAATAACACACACATGCTTATGGGCAGCATAATCGCGGTTATTCGAGAAACACATTAACATATTCACAACAAATGGACCCATAGAATCTATAAATATATAAATATATAAATATATAAATATATATATATATATATTTAAAAAAAGTAATACAACCAATTTAGATATAATAATAATAGCATAATAATAATAATAATAATAATAATAATAATAATGCTATATACCCTTCAATGCTGAGTCTCCAAATACATATATTAAATGATAAAGAGCTTCTATATATCTCCATGTATATTTCGAGTGATCCCCGCGGGGATCAGCAAGATTCTGTTGAAGTTCTTCTAAGAGTAATGTAACATAGCTACCTACCTTTGTAGGGTTATTCTTTAATATAGTTTGTGCCAATTTATAAACTTTTGTTTGATAATCATATATATCAATGTTAAGAGATAAATCTTCAGATAAATCAAAGTTTTCAGGGAACCTATATATATAATATTATGTAGATTCTAATTGAATCAATAATAATTTAAATAAAATAAAATAAAATAAAATAAAATAATTTAAATAAAAAATATATACATCATTTGTTGAATAATCGAGTCCATGACAGGAGGGAGAAGAGATAGAGAAGGGAAGAGAGAGAGGAAATAAGGTTGTTCAATATGACGGCAATAATCGTGGGAATGAAGGAAAATTAATAAAGAACGAGTAGAATTAATTTAAAATAGAATAAAAAAATAGAAGAGTATAAATATAAAAGGATATAACTAACATTTCGAGAACAGGGTATACACAGGGTGAGGGATAAAAAGTAACTTTCCCAAGGAAATCGAGAGATATAGAGAAATAAATAGAAAGAAGAGATGCAAGACGATTATCAGCCTGTATAATAAATGGAATAATAAATATAATGATAAAATAATATTAATAAAAAAATAATAATGATAATAAGTAGAAAATAAAAATAATAAATAGAATAATAAAACATAATAATAATAGCTATATATAATATATACATCATTCTTGATAAATACATGAAATTGAGCCAGTTCATATCCAATAATATTAATCAGTTCTGCTAGAATAGCAAGGAAGTCCATATCAATGTCTACAGGAGAAGAGAAAGAAAGAGAAGGAGAGAGAGTGGTATATATAGAAGGTAAGAAGTTAAAGAAGAAGAGAGAGTGGTATATTAAGAAGGAGAGACAATAAATATCATAAATAAAATAATAAAATATAGAATAACAATAATAATATATAAAAGGATATATATATTGAGTAGAGTGAGACAGTTAATCTTATCATCTGGACTCATACCTTTATCAATTATCTATATATAATAATAATAATAATAATAATAATAATAATAATAATAATAATAATAATAATAATAATAATAATAATAATAATAATAATAATAATAATAATAATAATAATAATAATAATAATAATAATAATAATAATAATAATAATAATAATAATAATAATAATACTTGTATAAGACATTTAATAGCAGGTATTTGATATTGTTTAACGAATAATAATTGTAGGAATATATTAAGATATAGAGGATGTAATATATAGGTATTAGGTATCCATGAATAATAAGTTTCTAAACAATGAAGGAGAGAAATACAAAAGGAAGTACAATGAGTAGAATAAGAAGATAAAAATGACATTCTATATATATATATATATAGAAGATATAAGATTTTTATTAGATTGAATAAAAATTTAGAAATATATATCACTAATATAAACTAAATATTATATGTATAAAAGACAATAAACATAATAAATATAATAAATATAATAAACATAATAATAATAATAAACAAAATAAATATAATAATAAACAAAATAAATATAATAATAATAAATCTATATATACAAATGATTCCAGATAATATCAAGAGGCCCATTTCGAAGAAGATTTTTAATAGAATTATATTGAGTATTATCAATTTCTGTTCCTATTTCTTCATTTATATATGTAAGAACATATATATATATAGATAAATGACTATCATCAGTATTACATAAATTATAGAGATCCTATATAGATATAGAATATACATTATATAATAAAAATAATAAATATAATAAAATAACAATAAATATAACTATAAACATAATAATATATACCATAAATGGATTTTCCCAGATTTCTGGATAATCATAATTAATAATCATACATATAAGAACACAAAATTTCTTTTTTAAATAGATATTTTGATCTAAAAATATTATTCCGTCTTTTTCCTTGATAATATCAGA
The DNA here is from genome assembly GCA_039096225.1 of Blastocystis sp. Blastoise. Taxonomy (NCBI): domain Eukaryota; class Bigyra; order Opalinata; family Blastocystidae; genus Blastocystis; species Blastocystis sp. Blastoise. The sequence goes on from JBBPEB010000015.1 coordinate 1,667,359, forward strand.
AATAGTTTTATGTATATTTAAACGAGTTTCTTTAGTTTCATTTCGATATCCACCTGATCGAATCCACGATATAACAATATCTATACACGTAAAACGAACAAGAACCTATATATATTCAATAACATAATAATAACAATACACTACATTTTGTGATTGAAGAAAAGTTTGATATGCTATTTTCCAACCATCAGGATCTGATCGTATCTTAGTTATATAATCAATAGAACTATTCTATAATGGACAGTTGGAATATAATGAGTGACAAAAGACTTCTTTTGAAGTTATTAAGAGAATAAAAATATACCATGATATCAGGAACACTAGAATCTTTATGATTGTGGCTAGCAATCAAAATTGAATATTCCAACTGTTGACATTCAACTTGCATTTTTATGTTAACTAATAAAATATATATAGTTCTTAATCACAAATATACTCTAATAAAATATACCTAGTAATATTTTGCTTTTTACAATGCTAGACCAGCTGAATCACAATTTTCAAGCATACAAGAAATTTCACACAATTTCTTTCATTCACAAAAATATCCGTGGTTTTTATTGCCAAATAAGCGAGAAATGATTCATTTTCATAATATTTTTTTACAATTGTTTTTTGTTTTTATTTCTTTCTTTATTAAATCAAGTGACCGTAAAACAATTATCTATGAGGTTTCTCATGATAAAAATATGATTTTAAAATAAATATATTATATTATATATATTTTTATATTCGTTTGTATTGATAAAATGTGTTATAAGTATTTTTAATCAATTTATATATACATGGAAAAGTTGTAAGATAAAATAAAATTTGTTGAGTCGGTCAAAATTATTTTGGACAATTAAAAAAATGCTAGTTTTGTATAATAAATGATTAATTATAACTGTACAGAGTGATATCAATCTTGGAATTACAACAGAAATGAAATTATATAGACTGAATTTAAAAAATAAATGATTTGAAAACAAAGCTTGAAAGCAAGTGAAATAATTAAATAAAAAATAAAAACTGATATACTAATGAAATTGAAAAATCATTCACATATAAAATAAACATATAAATAGATGTAAGAAATATCATAACAATGAAGAGATAACAAATAATTTATATATATTTATATATACCTTAATATATATATGTTATTCATATATATAACAAAGACTAACGAAATCTTGTTAAAAACAAAATTTTAAATTTTATAATATATAATTAAATATAATAAAATATATAAGAATAAGAATAAAAAATTATTCCAAAGAAATTATTTAATCTTCACAATAGATTTCCATATCTAGGACTTCAAATAATCCATTTTCACCTTTAGGTTTATTAGGTTGATTTACTAATGTACAATAATCATAAAAATATGCGGATCCATCTTGATTTACTGTTTGTAAATATAGTTTATTTGAATCAGATGAATGATATATAGCTAATTCTTGAAGTCCAAAAACAAATAAATAATTAGGATAGGACATCATAGCACGTTTTGACTTGGGATATTTCACATAATAACGATTTACATTAGTTTCTGGACATAATGAAAAAAGAAAAGCGGAGTAATCAGGTACTATATAATAATAATAATAATAATAATATATATAAAAAAATAGTCTATAAATAATACTATCAATATACTTTGAGCTTCTAAGTTTGTACAGAATTGGAAATTTGTTGTATAAGCTCCAAGTTTTATGTATTCAGAATTCACTACAATTTGAACAAACACAAGGCAGCATTTAGAAGGAAGAGGAGGACGAGATGTAGAATTGATATCAAATGTAGCATTTCTATATAGAGTTATTGCTAATTATCGTTTTGATTATGTTATATAAATAAATAAAAGAAAAAAAAATAACATTTTTATAAAGCCAAATAGAATTAAATATATATTCTAGAGAATACTATATAGATAAAACAATAATAATAATTGGCATACTTATAAGAATAATATTGCTTCCAACTTGTTTTATGTCCAATCATTCGATGAATTCGGTCTTCTTCAAGAGTATGAATTATAATAGAAGAAGCAGGAATGAAAGAACTTGCACGAGGAGTAGCAGGTATAGTATTTGAAAAATTATTATTAGGAATTGATGCATATTGAATATTCATGTTGGGAGGTAAATTACTTCGTGATATTACTACTGAATTAACTCGTTGATGAAGAGGAGATGAAGAATTTTGTTCATATGAATGAATACTATAACTAGGTGAAGGGATCATAACTGAAGGATTACGAAATGATCCTGTATGAGAAATAGAGGTAGACACAGGTCTCTGTAATGGAGTAGTTTCTGATATTTGAGGAGAAGGTTGAATTGTTTGAGGAATAGGAGGTGTAAGAACTTGCGGAATACTTGAATTCATAGAAGTAAGAGAACTAGAAGAAGAAGGATATTGGTTATTAACAAAAGGAGGAGGAGGTAATGAACTTGAACGATTATTATTAATAGAAGAAATAGTATTAGAATTATATGTTGGTTGAGTATTGGTAGAAGATAATGAATTCTGTGAATTGATTGAAGAGATAGATTGATGAATAGAAGAAACAGGAACAGAAGTAGAAGAAGCTCTTACTAGTGTAGCAGGATTAAAGGGTTGAAAGTTACTAGTAGAAGAAGAAGGAGATATAGAATTAACATAATAATTATTATTATTTAGTACATTAACACTTTGAGATCTTGTACTTAAATGATTGTTAGTAGAGTTTCTATTTGAAGTAGAAGATGTATATACACTTGCAAGACTACCCGAACGATCATAAGTATTTATAGTATTGAAAGGAGGAGGGTTTATTGGTTCATTAATTTCTTCAGCATTTGAAGGTTGATCAAATAAGGCAGTATTTAAAGGTATAGATTGAGAATGATTACTTGTAGAAGATATATGTGAATGAGATGAATTATAACTATCTCTACTTGAATGTAGAGCTATATTTGGCTTTATTTGAGTAGCACTAAAGATAGAATTTGGATTATTTTCAATTGTATCAATAGACACATCTGAGTTAATAGGCTCAAGCGTATTTGGTGGTGTTTTTATATTCAGTAGATTATTATTATTATTATTATTATTATTATTATTATTATTATTATTAGGACTTGTATGAGTAATAAATAAAGTTTTATTTAAACATGACGTACTAGGTTGTTGTTGTTGCACAATTGGTTCTGATTCTTCAATTTTCCGTGTACATATAGAAATTAATTGATCATGAGAACAATTAAATTCTTCAAGACGATAATATGGACAACCATTCTAAGTATAATATATATGATAATTGAAATAAAATGAATAATATATAATTATTTATAATATGAAACATAAATATAATTTAGTATAATTAAGTACATACTATATTATATTCATCTTGAGAACATTCTTTTGGACCATTTGCATTATAAAACTCGTTTATTATAGGTGTTAAGTCATTTAATGCATCTTTTACATATTCATGCTATATATATTAGTATTTATAATATATAATATATATTAAAATACATACATTAATTAGTTCACTAGCAAATACTCGTTTATCATTAACGTTTTCGATACAAGAATTTGTAAAACTTGTAAAATTCTTTTGTTTTATTTTATCATTTAATTGTTTGCCAATGTCTCCATAATCAAGAGAATAAAATCCAGAATCATTATGTTTATTAATTACTTCCTATATGACATAGTAATAAATAATATATATATATATATATATACTTCTAGATAAGTAGTTTCACCAATTGGAATATATAACGCTTTAAGCATTAAATAATAAGCAATCTTTCCTAAAGGAAAAATATCATACTATATATAATAATAATAATAATAATAATAATAATAATAATAATAATAATAATAATAATATACATTTGGGAAATATAAAGAGCAGTTATTGAATTTTTCAGGAGATTCATATACAGTTGTCCCAATAGATGGACATTCTCTAGTGACGTTGCATGCACCTCCAAGATCAATCATTTTTATGGATTTTCCATCTTCACTTAAAATGAGATTCTCTGGCTTTAAATCCTATTAATAATAATAATAATATATGAAAACATTATTTACTCGATTGATCATATAATTTCGTTGCATTTCAAGAAGACAACAAATAATAGATGCAAGAATATGAGGTATATCATCTACATTAATAGTATATTTATCATCCTTTAAGACATCTTCCAATGATACACCTCTAGCCAATTCCATGACGATCTATATGAATAATTGTTAAAATACACATGAATTATTATATTTAAAAGGTAAATATTACGATATTGATAACGTACAGAATCTTTATTATCATGATCATACATTTTGACAATAAAAGGGCTTTTCAACTTTTCTAGAGCATCCCACTCTTTAGCAAACATGTCGTCTGCTTTTGATTTGTATACTTTGATTGCAACAATATTTCCAGTCTTTTCTTCTCTAGCTTTGAAGACTTCAGCTTGACCTCTAAAGAATAAAAGTAATGCATTTACTAAACTACATACCCGTTACCCAATCTCTTTTCTTTGAGGTATCGCTTACCATTTACAACAATAACGTCCTGATCATAAGACATGATTATAAATAAGAAAAATAATGAAATAACTAGTTTATAAATAATATGAAAACTTGTTAAACAAAAACCATAAAAAATCTGGAAATACTAAAAATGTTTTAGTATTATTTTGCATTTTAAACAGGATTTTTTTGGTTGTTTTACGGAAATCTCTTTAGATTCAAATAATAATCTGTGTGTTGTCTTTCTTTTTGCAAATTTACTGTTTTTATTTTCAGTTTTTTTTATATATGATGAATGAATTATTATTGATAATTAATTAATTATTTTTTTATTTGTTGAATATATGTTGTTTATATTGGATGATGTAATTTTAGTCTTTATTATTTTTTTCATATTCATTCAAAATATGTTCTCTTCTACTGGAATAAAAGTTATAAATAACTTGTTCAAGAAATAAAGATCTTGATCAGAATAATGATTATTGAAAAAAATAAGAATTCATGTAGAAACCATCATTAATTACTTTTAAAATGGAATGAAAAATTAGTATATTAAAATCAAAACGCTATTTAATCAATAAACAAACGCTGATTTTCATGTTTTCACATTATAAAATGAAATACTTTTAATTGTCACTTTTGCTTTTGTTATAGTCATGAATCTTTGTTTTAATCATATTCTATAAAAATACTTCATAAAAAATGATTAGACTAGAATAAATAATAGATTTTCAGAAGGTAAAATAGAATGATATGTTTTCATTCTAGTGTATTCCAAAGAATAGAGAATGCCAAAAAGTTCAAGTGACTTTTATCTCTTTTCCTTATCATTGTTTCATAAATTATTCACTTTTTGAGGAGTGGTAAGTGTGTGAATTTACTATTAATTTGTAACCCAATAAATGCACTGCGTTATATAGTCCATATAATAATAAGCATTTTGGTGTAAAGCAAGTATATATTGAAAAATATGCAAATTATTGTTGATTCATTCAAATCGTGTATGTATCCCATGGGACATTGATAAATGATTTGAGAACAATATTTCAATTGGGAAAACTCAGATTTCTAGGGTTTCCAGGTCAATAACCGTGTTTCTTTTTAATATTATTATTTCTGCAACCTAATACGTCTTACATCAATCCAGCACTTGTAATAGGCTTAATTATTGTTTTTTTCAAACACTTTTATTTCGATATTGAGATTATTATACTAATATCTAATATTGTAATAAATCCTCTTTCAAGTGATATAAAAAAAAATGCAAAATCAAAACAAACAATTTGAAGGAGCATTTAATCCACAACAAAATATTGGTATCTCAGATTCTATGTACCATATGAATGAGTATATATTTTGATACAGAATTCACTTTATGAATATATGCTTTGTTTCTTATCTTTTTCTTTCTTTTTTTTCATTATTGCATTAGTATCTTGTTTCTCTTTTTTTGGTGGATAATATTTTATTTATTTATGTACAGTCCTCGTGCAACATCTCCAACTTATATGCAAAACGAAGCTTATGAAGGTATTCTCATGTTCATCCATACTATGTTAATTGTTTAATATATTAGATTATCCAATGACATCTAGAATATCTCCTGATATTGTATCACGTGGTAATTATAGAAACAACGTTCGTTGCTTATCTGAAAACTATGGTAAACGGTATATTCATTATATTTAAGATTATTATTCTATAAATATGATTTTTTTTTTTATTATAATATTATGGTATTAGTAACTAATCCTTGATATATGTATATAGAGCTCCTGCGCCTTCTCTTCGTCATCCTGTTCGTTGGTCATATCAAGACTCGAATCGCTATGAATATACCAATTATCCTCATTCTAATCAAAATAACTATGATGTATATATATATATATATATTATTCATATTTTAATTATATATTATATTTATTTATTTAAAAAACTATTTATAAAATAATAATATAAATAGGTGCCTTTAGATAAAGATTACTATCCCCCTGACTATTCTCCTCATCCTTATAAGTATATATATATATATATAATCATATTTACAATTTAATTTTATTATTTTATATAAATATTATTATTATTATTATTTTAAAGAAATATTTACATATATATATATAGTAATCCTCGATATAGTACTCGTTTAGTGAATCCATTACCTGTTTCTTCTCATCCCCAAGGGAATCCCTCTCATCCTATTCCTACAGAAGAAGATGATTCTAGTTATTCATTTGATAGCTTACTTCCACAAAGATTTAGAAAGTATATATATGTTATATATAATATATATATATATATAATATAGAATATAAATATATAAATATAATGTAAATGTTATATATATATACTATAGAATATAAATATATAAATATAATATAAATATTATATATATAAATATAATAAATATAATGTAAATGTTATATATATAAATATAATATATATAATATATATATAGAGTACCCCCTGAATATCTTCCTTCTGATCGTTCTCCTGTTCCTAATATATATACAAATACATATCGTCCTGGTTATGATGATTATATGTATTCCTATACACGTACTACTCCACCTTCTCTTCTTCCCTCTTCTTCCCACGGGAATACGCCGACTGTTCCTTCTACTTCACATCCATCTACGATGAATAGTCCTTTAAATCCTATATCTTCTGCTTCTACTACTCCTACTCCTACTCCTTCTACTACTCCTACTCCTCTTAATACTAATAGATATAAATCATTACCTTTATTTATAGAAAATCCTACACGTATGTCTATATCATTAAATAGCTATAGACAAGCTCAAAGTATGAATTTAGATCAACGTATTCAATGCTATAAAGACATATATCCAAATAATAATGAAAATTATGAATATATAGAAGAACAAGATCCTCATTATCCCGCGGGAATTCATGAAAATACATTAAGTAGTTATCCTGAATCTCCTTCAAATATAATAAATAATAATATGAATAAATCACCTATAGGAGATCCATCTATCTCTATATCCCATACTACTACTAATAATAATACTAATAATACTAATACTAGTAATAGTAATAATAATGGAATGCCTTCTAAACTTCAAAAGATGTATATAAATACAAATACTTCTGTAAAAGACATGAATTCACAAAGTTACTCTACTACTACTAATAATGATGATAATACTAGTAATAATAATAGTAATACTCCTTCTTCTTATTATATGAAATCTTCACCTTCTTCTATTAGTGGGTCTATAAATATGTATAATTCTAGTTCACCATTATCCAATCAAAATGATTCAAATAAAGTGAATTCCACAGGAATTACATATGCTTCAACAATTCTTGAAACTCTTGGAGATACTATTCCTAAATGGGAACCCGGGAACCGTACTGTGTGCAAGTTACTTCAAGATTTAGTAGATATAGCTGATGAACAAACTATGGATATTCTACTTAATAATGTATATATTATTATGTTTATTATGTTTATTATTATTTTATTTGTTTTGTTTATTATTATTTTGTTTATTAAATTTATTATGTTTGTTATTATATATCTATATATATATATATAGATATTAGATAATTTAACAGAAGTTATGTTGGATGTGTTTGGTAATTATTTCTTCCAGAAATATACAAAGAAATGTAATGATGAAGCTGTATAAATATATAAATATATATATATATATATATGTTAATATTTTTATAGATTACAAAACTTTATGAGAAATGTGATGAGAAGATTCTGACGATTTGTTATGATAACCACGGGTCTCGATGCATTCAATCCCTTATTGAACGTACAACTACGGACTATCAAGTATATATTATATATACTATTATATATTATTATAAATTATTATATATTTTATTCTATATATATATATAGCGTCATTTATTATTAAATCGTATTCAATCTGATGTGTGTAATATGTCCATACATACACATGCTAATCATGTGATCCAGCACGTGCTGGAGTATTTCCCCTTTGATTATATTCTCCCGATTATTCATGACCTTCAGAATAATCTCTCCTTTCTCTCCTCTGCCAAATATGGATGCTATGTCCTACAAGTATATATATATATATATATATATGTTATTTAATATATATATATGTTATTTAATATATATATATGTTATTGAATATATATATAGAAAGCTTTTTCTGTATCCTCACCTCAAGAACAAAAACAATTTATTGATAAAGTATATATATATATATTATATATATATTATATATATTATATATATTATATATATATAGTTATTACCTTGTTTATTTGATACTGTGAATGATGCGTATGGTAATTACGTTATACAACATTTCATTGAAACTAGTAATACAGAACTATCGCACGTGATATGTCAACAACTGATTGGTCACGTTGTCGACTTATCAAGTAGAAAAATGAGGTATATATATATGTTAATATATATAGTTTTTATTATTTAATATATATTATTTAATATATATTATTTGATATATATTATTTAATATATATTATTTGATATATATTATTTGATATATATTATTTGATATATATTATTTAATATATTATATATATAGTTCAAATGTCATAGAGAGCTGTTTGAAGCGTGCTGACCTCGAAGATATACATATTCAAATAGTCAGAGAATTCTGTGAATTGTATATATATATATATATATATATATATATATATATAATATATAATATATATATAGTAATGATCTTGCCCGCCTTCGTCGTCCCGGTTACGCATCCTACGTCATCAATAGAATTCTAAAAATGAAAGATTCATATCCTTTATATATATACTATTATATATATAACTATATATACTATTATATATATAACTATATATACTATTATATATTTATAACTATATATATATCCTTAATAAAATACTGTGTCTAGCCCTCTGCGTCAAGTTTTAGGAATGCTGAGTCTTTAATAACTATATATATATATTACTTAATTCTTTATCTCTTTTATTCTTATTATATATTTTTATATTCATATATATATATATATAGATATTTATTTTGCTTTTTTATTCCTCTTTCTTTTTGCTTCTTATTTCATGATTCTATTTAACAGATTTCAGTTCTTAGTCTATCAGTCATTTACATATTCACCTCTTGCTTTATATATATAAATGTTTTATATATTTCATATGTAAAATATTTATTATTCATATTTTATTTTATTTTATTTTATTTGCTTTTATTTATTAAAAATTAAGAATAACTTTTTGTTATATTTAATATTTCATTTTTTCTATCCTCAATTCTTTATCTATATCAATATATATGTATATGTATATATATAATTCCTTGTCTCTTTATCTCTTCCAGATGACATTTTTATAGATATATATATATTTAAATTTATTTTTTTAAAATTATAATATTTAAACATTTAATATAAATTGTATATTTTTTTTTATATATATAATTATTTCTTATTGTAAACCAATCAATAAATGTCTGGTTAAATCATTATTTTATTTATTTTATTTATCATTATTTTATTTATTTTATTTATCATTATTTTATTTATTTTTTTTATCATTATCTATCCAAGCTAAACTAATTCTATTTTTTTTTAAAGATATTTAAAAAAACGTTAAATATAATAATTATTTACTATTGCTATTAATATCTTTTCGTTTATATCTTTTTTTTTTTACATTATATATTATATTCTCTTCTATTAATTGAAATATAATTATTTCTATATGTTTTTATTTATCTGTATATATATATATATATATAATTTCTTTATAATTGCTTGATTCTACTCTATTACCTTTTATATACATTTATATTTATTTTTATTCTTATTCTTATTTTATTTATACAAATATTCTTCTATAATTCTAGATATATATGAATGAATATATGCTTATTATTTTGGTTAATAATTTCGGTTTTTTTTATTTTTATTTTATGCTACATTCTATAGCAACTATATATATATATATATTCTTTTTTGTTTTATTTTTTTTTTAAATATATTTTCGCTATATATATAATAGTAGTAGTTGTAATTCATATTTATATAGGCTCGCTATTATCTCTTGTTATATATATATATTATATAATTCCACATTGTATATCCATGATATATTCTGTTATTGTATATATATATAAACCTTTCTATATATATGTATATATCTTTTTTGATTCTATATTTTCTTTATCTCTTCTTTTTTCATATGATTTACAAACTATTATGAATTACATATATATCTATATATATATATATATATTTATCTCTATACGATACATGTAATTCTATATGTACATTGCTACAATTCCTATTAAGAGTTTATATTTATATTTTATTTACTTTCAATATGTATACCTATATATTATATATATATTTATACATATTTTTTTGCTTATTTATATTCTATATATATAAGCACTATTTTACTTTTTTAAAATTTTCCATTATATATTTATATACCATTATATATATATAAAATATATATATTCCTACAGCTTCAAATAACAAACATGATTATTTCTTTTTTATTTAATATTTCTACTTAATTCAAAAAAATTATTCTTTTTTTTTCTTGTGTTTTTTTTGTGCTTTTGTGTTCTTTGTCATAATTTATTAATTCATTATTCAATATTTAATATTAAATATTTAATATACATATTCTATATATAACTAGAAAAATACAATTTAAATAGTTTTTTCATTTTTTTAGATTGTATCCAGTTTATATATATATGTATATATATTATTCTTTTAAAGCTTATATGAAAAATGTACATATATATTCTTAACCAATATATTAATTGTATATTCTTCTTTTATTTTTCTTATCAATATTCTTCTTTCTTTAGTTTTTTTATTGATTTAAGCCCTATTCAAGCTACTCTTTTATTTGCATACTCTTTTATTTTGATCGTTATATATATATATATATTGATTTTTGTTTTATTTCATTTTTCTATGTTCATGACAACTTTACAACTATTTCAAAAACAATTGTTTACATTTATTATTTATTATTTTTCACTTACAAATCAATTTATACTTATTTTTTTTAATATAAAAAAACATACTAATATAAATAGTTAAGATATAATTACATTTGTTTGTTGACACATATATGTTACTTATATATATTTTTTTTATTGAATTAGAATTGTTTTTTTGAATAGTATTTTTTCTTTTACATATTTTTATTCCATTGGTTATTAGGATAGTTTCTCATGATCTCAATAGTAGATTATACGTATGATGACAATAATCATTACCGTTAATAGAACGTCAATGGAGTATCACCTATATTTTTTAGAGCCATTATTGCTAGATATACTTTGATTTTTATAATCTTTTATCAAATGTTTCGTATATTACAGATTAATAAACAATCAAAAAATTATCATTTTTTTAAATGTTATATTTATTATTCCGTTAATTTATTTTTAATAAAATTAAAAAAAAAAAAAAAAAAAAAAAATAAGTGTTGTGTTGTATGTCGTCTATCATGAAGATTCATGATTCTACATACTATTATGATAAAAAGATGAAAGTAATAATTGTTTTTTTTTATTGATCAGACTTAATATATGTCATAAATCATATATATATTTTATATTTTACATAAATAACTCAATATAATTTCAAAATAATTAGAAAATAATAGTTGTTTCTAAAAAAGACGACATTTAAAAAAGTAATTAAAGAAAAAAAATTTCTATTTTGCTTGTTTCAACTGATATTCTATAGAATATGCTAATATTAATCCTTTATCACTTCATAACTCATAGAATAATATATTTGCATTAAATGAAATTTTTCATTCTATTATGGTACATATTTGAATGTATGTCTCTATATATAAATATCTTTTATAAATAGAATAAAGGGTTATAAATCAATAAATGTATCTCGAAATCACTTGCATTTTATTGGATAAAGGATCGTTGTTTCCCACGGGAATATCCACAAAGAAATATCAAAATTATGATTTTGAAATGGGAAAAATCAATAATTGATGCCAATTTTATTTTTTTTCTCTTTTATTATAGAGTATTATTTGATTTAAATCAAAGAATTAACATAATTAAAGAATGGTAAATTTAGATATAGATATAAAATTAAAGAAACATTATTATTTTTGATTGTTATAGTTTGGATTTGGAAAGAAAAAAACTACTGCTACTGAGCAACCTGAGTATGCTTTATGTATTTTTTTTATAACTAAAATAATTGTAGGAATACTCAAAAGAAGCAAGCATTTGGTTTTGATATCAAAGGTTTAGCTGCTAAAGGTTTTCAAAGAGAGAAACAAGAGACAGCAAAACCTGGAATGAATGATTTATTTGCTGGATTAAACAATGAAGCTCAAAAACAACAATCTAATTATCAACAACCTCAATTACCTGCTGTTCCTCCTAAACAACAAGTTCAACCTATTCATCAAACTAAACTTGCTCCTAATCAACAAGTTCAATCTAAATCAGGTATATAATTATTCTAATACTTGTTTATAATAGAAAGTAATTTATATATATATATATAGTACAAGATGATGAAGAAGATTTATTAACATTTTCTAGTCCTGCTCCTGTGGAGAATGTAGTTACTAAAGGTATATATATATTTAGTTATTCTATAAGAATAGGTTTACTATATATAATATTATTATTATGAATATCATTCATAATAATAATTTGATTATTCATAGTATTTAAACAAAATATTAATATTATTATTAATATATATATTATTATTCATGAAAGAAATCATTATGATTTTGAATATAATTAGTGTTTCTATTACTATACTCTGTATTTATAGAAGAACCTACCCCTGATCCTATTCAATTAGCTAAAGAGGAATTAGTTTCTGCTTTTTCTTTAAAAGGTGATGAACGTAAAGTGAATTTAGCTACTATACTTGTAAAAGATTTTAATATTGAATTAAATGAAGAATTATTTAATTTTTTAGAATCTCTGAATCTTTCTATCGATGAGATGATGAATACAAATATAAATGCTAATGATAAGACAAACCCCTTAGAAGCTTTAAAACATGAGAGACAAGAGAAAATTACTATTCAACGTTCTTTATTACAAGCTCAAAAAGATTTAGAAAAGATGAAATCTCTTATGACTCAAGAATTAGAAAAGAAAACAAAATCTATTCAACGTGATTTTGAAAAGAAAGAATTAGAATTTAAGAATCAATTATTAGTAAAAGAAAAACAATTTGAAAGAGAAAAGAATGATTGTATTTTAGATACAAAATCACGATTAACTGTTGAATATAATAATAAGTTAAAAGAACAAATAGATCAAGCTGTAAAACAAGCTCAAATCGAATGGGAAAAAACAAAGAGTTCTATTCCTGCTCCTTCTACTCCTTCTACTCCTACTACTCCTACTAATATGGTATCTTTTGAAGAAATGCAACAATTACAATCAACAATGAATGAACAATATAAAGAACAATTAGATAATAAGGATAAAGAATTTAATGAATATAAAACAACCATGGAAAAGGAAATTGAACAATTAAAACAAGTATATATTATTTTATATATATTTAGTTTTTATTTATTAATATAATATATAATAATAATATATTATTATTATTATTATATATTATTATTTAAAAATAATATATAACATATGTTTTATTAAAGAAAATTCTATTATAAATATTTAATAATCTACTCTATTCTATACTATAGTCAAAGGAACAACTTCAAAATCAGTATATGAATCAATTTAAGGATTTATCTGCTTCTAAAGAAAGTATATCTATTGAATTAAAACAACATATTGAAGTCCTTGAACAAGAAAAGAAGAAATATAAAGAAGAAATAGAGAATAATAAGAAGTCTCTTGAAGAATGTCAATCTTTACTTTCTCAAAAAGAAGAATTATGTACAGAACAAAGTAATAAATATAATGAATATGTAGAATCTTCTAAGAATGAAAAAGAGAATCTTATAAAGAAATATGATATGGAGAAACAACAAATAAAGAATGAATATGAAATGAAATTAACAAATTTAAATAAAGAATTAGAATCTATTCAAAAAGTATTAAAAGAAGAACGTGAGAATTTAAATAAGAATCAAGAAAGTGGTGAAGCTATTACAAATTCATTAAGACAGCAAATTACTGATTATAAATTAAAATTAGAAAAGATTAATAATGATTTAGAAGATAGTAAGAAGAATAATGAGAATTTGGAGAATGAAAAGAAATCTATTCTTGAAAATAATGAAATAGAAATTAATAAATTAAAAGAAGAATCTAAATCAGCTATGGATCAATTAACTAATGATTATAAATCAAAGAAAGAACAATATAAGATTACTATTAATGATTTAAAGTCTCAAATAGATACTATTAAGAATGAAAAAGAATCTTTAGTTGATAATCATTCTAAAGAATTATTAGTTAAATCTGAAGAATATAAAACACAGATGGATGCTTATACTATAAAGATGAATGAAACTACTGCTACTTATGAAAAACAAATAAATGAATTAAAGAATACACTTGAAACTAAAGAGAATGAATATAAGCAATTAGAAGAAGAAAAAGTAAAAGAAATTGAAAAAACAAAGAAATCTTATAAGCATGAAATAAAGAATATAAAGAATGAGAATGAAACTATTATAAATGAATTAAATACTAAATATAGTGCTTTAGAAGAAGAGAAGAAACAAGTAATTGAACAATATGAAAGTCAATTAACTAATAAACAACAAGAATATGAGAAATCTATTCAAGAGAAAGATAATGAATATGAACAATTAAAGAATAAATCTAAGAATGAACTTGAAACAATGACAAAAGAAAAAGAAGAACAAATTGAATCTTTAACAACTAAATTATCTGATAAAAAGAATAAAGTAAAAGAATTAACTAAACAAATTGAAGAATTAAATAATAAATATACTGAAGATATGGAATCTCTTAAGAATAAATATACAAATGAAATGAGTATTCAAAATGAAGAGAATATAAATAAAATGAATGAAATGATATCTACTCATCAACAAGCTATACAAAAGAAAGAAGAAGAATATCAAATAGAACTCAATAATATAAAACAGACTTATGAAGAAATTATTCAAAAGAATAATGAACAATATGAAACATCCGTTTCTACTATGAATTCTAATCATAAAAATGAATTAAATACTTTAGAAACTACATTAACTAATAAATATGAACAAGATATAGTTGAAATTAATAAGAAGAATGAAACAACACTTGAGGAACTTAAGAATGAATATAATAATAAGAATAAGAATGCTCTTGAAGAACAATCAAATGAATTTAAGAATCAACTTAATCAAGAAAAAGAAGAATTTAATAAGAAATTTGATACCATGTGTAATGTATGCTTATGTTAATTATTTTTTTTTATTTATGTTTGTATATAAGTATTGTTTTCATTATGTTTTTATAATAATATATAAATGCTATTTTTTAAAATTATTTTCTTTATTATTTTTTCATATTATTTGCATTATTATTAAATAGAGTATTATATATATAATATATAATATATATATATAGGAAAAGGATACTCTTATTTCTGATTTAAATACAAAGATTGAAAATAATGAACAAATAATAAAGTCAATAAATGAAGAAATAGCTACTAAAGAATCTTCTATTACTACTTTAACTAATGATAAGAATTCTCTTACAACTTCTATTGAAGAAAAAACTACTATTATTAATGCTTTTAAGAAAGATATTCAAGTTATGAAAGAGAAAGTAAGTCAATTAACTAAAGAAAAAGAACAATTAAATGAATCCTTAAAACTTCAAGAAAATGAATCTAAGACTCAAATAGAATCTATATATACTTCTTTAGAAGATAAACTTCGTTCTCAATTTAATTCTGCTATTGAATCTGCTATTCAAAATACTACTCAATATATTAAAGAAGAATATCAAAATTCTCTTATTCAGGAAATTCATAAAGTTGAAGATAAAAAAGTTCAATTAGCTTTAGCTGAAGGCAAATGCAATACTTCTTCTGCTGTTACAACTAATCTTGAAAAGAAATATCTTAATTAATTTATATATATATTTTTGTTTTCTTTTATTTAATATCTATATATATATTTTGAACATATCTTTTTATATGTATATTTATTTTTGTTTTCTTTTATTTATGGTGTCGTTTTCTTTTGTAATCTATTGTTAATTATATTTGCTTTATTAAATTAAAAAAAAAATTATAAAACATATTTTGTTTTGTAGATAATATAATAACAATTGTGAAATAAAGATAAAAACAATTTAAATTAATTAAGAGAGCCGAAAGCATCAACAAATTTATCAACACCTTCAGCATATCTAAAAATTATGCAGAGCAAATCTCTTGATAACGATTCACCATTTCATATAGAAATGCGCCAAATAGGCATACTGCCCTTTATGACTGGAATTTCCCATCAATACCGATTATAAAATTAACGAAACACATCTTGATTAGAAGTATGTTTTCCTGTTTATCTTTTTAGAGTATTATTTGTATATTGATGAAATGAGTTTGAAACTGAAATGAAATGAGTCAAGATGACTTGTATAGTTTGAGAAAATGGTAATTAATTGATATTATAGATTATTTTTTTAATATGTTCAGGAAATCTGAAGAAAATGCATGTAATAATTGTAGAGAAGTTTGAAGAAACTATGTGCATAAAATAAACAATTTTTCTTCTTTATAGCTTTGAGTTTCAACAAAAATAGACATTCATTTTTGTTTATAGTGTATTAGATCGTGTATAGATTTGCTTAAATAATAGAAGCATGGTCAACGTTAACTTTGTTAACGGTTTGAAGCATAATTGAAGCATGTTTATTTAGTAATGAAGTGAATAGTGAAATATTTACATGTTAAATGGTATTCAATAAATATCAGAATGGCCAATGTCTTGTGAAATGAACTAAACTATCCGAAATAATATAATTGAACATAATTTTGATTAAACTAAAAAAATATTGAATAAAAGAGTATATACAAATATAGAACAACTAATCTATTTGAAAAAATAAGCTAATATGAGTATTATTCCTTAATAAAAGTATTACAATATATAGAAAATATTTATAAAAAAACAATTTACAATATATATATTTAGGTTTATAATTGTTGAATGGATGACAGAATAGTGTTATCATTTTGATATTGTGTCGAAATAGAACGTAAAACTTGGCTAAATGATGATTTTATTTGAGGATCTATATAATATTAAGTATAATAATAAGTGTAATAATAATAAGAAATAAAATAAAATAATAAATAATAATAAAAAAATATAAATAATATAAATAATAATAAATAATAATAAATAATATAAATAATAATAAAAAAAAAGTAATAATGATTATAGCATCAGTGATTAAAAACAAATAGTATATATAATATATATACCTGCTTGAATACATTCTGTAATAAAATCAATAACAATTTCTACTGTATCGGAATTCGTAAGATATATAGAAAGACAAGAATCACAAATAAAATATAATTTATTTTTAAGTATATATGCTTTAGATGTATCTATAGAAAAATAATAATTATATTATTATTAAATATATTAAATAAAAAAATAAATAAAATTAATAAACATAATATAATATATATAATATATATATATATATATATATATATATACCATTTCGTATAGCATTGTCTAATAGTTGAATAATATCATTTAAAACAGATATACTCAATGTATCCTTTTTATTAATACAATATTTAGTTAATTTTGAATAGATAGAAGAGTATTTATTAAGATAAGCAATACATTCATCATAATACGAAAGTCTGGATAACAAATGCGCGGGAAGTAAAATGGCGGTCATTGAAGATGAGGAGATAATATATTCTGTTAGTATAGTAATAGCATAGGTATTAATATAATAAGGTATACATTCATCACTATCTGCTATATTATATAAGTATATACATATATAATCAACAAGAATAGAATCAGTATGATTATTATATAAACAACGAAGTACAGAATTAACGGTATTTACAGATGAAATAGATGATTTAATTGATTTAAATAATGATGGAGATGATTGTGTTCCTAAAATCATATGTTTCCAAACACGTAATATCTTTGTTTGTATATTAATAATAGATACTGATATAAAAGAGATAGATAACGAAGAACAAATAGAAGTTGAGGCTATTGATAGAAGAGAAGAATCTATAGATAATAAGAATATAGAATAAATAATATAAAAATTAAAAAAAAATATATTAAAAAAATATAAAAATATTTTTTATTTAATATATACTATTTTTGGTAAGAAGTATAAGAATATTAAGAAGTACATTGAGAACCGTTTCATTCTTCGAATAGAATTCGAAACAAAGAGAAAGAGAGGGAATAATTTGACGTGTAAGAAGTTTGTTAAATTGATTATCTGAAGTATTTAATATTTTTTGAATATTATTTAAAAGTTGAATTGCCATATTTTGTTCTTTATAAGTATATTCTAATACATAAGGATATATATAGATATCACCTCTTTCTATTAAGTATGTAATATCATTTAATGATAAAGATAAACTATTTATATAATTATTGACTTCTGTAGGCTGTTCACGACATAAATATATTAATTTTTCTAATTGACTATTATTATTATTATTATTATTATTATTATCATTATTATTATTATTATTATTATTATTAGGAATAGAATTATTGATTGAAGATATAGAACTCTTTGTATCGGAAGCTAGGGGAGAAAGCGCAGAAACGTTCTTGGTAGGGAGAATAGCTTCTGAAGGAGTTCTAGAATGTGTTCTATATTATTAAATTAATTAATTAATAAATAAATAAATAACAATAAATAAATAAATAAATAACAATAAATAAATAAATAAATAAATATAATAATAAAAAAAATACTTTAATGAACCAACTGCTTGTTCTCTGATTTTATTTATACCATCAAATGTATTTCTATAATATAATATATATATATCTAAAAGTTATCTAATAAGAAAGAAAAAAAAATGTCTATAAAATAAAAACAAATCAAGTAAAACAATATAATAATAATATATACTGTATCTTTTGAACGGATTGAAGATCAGCATATAATTGTTGTTCTAATTCTTCTATACGTTTATCACGTTCTTGAATCATTTTCTCACGGGAATTTAACTCTGTTTGAAGAGAAGTAATTAAATCTTCGAATCCTTGAAGTTTTGCAGTCATATCACTATATATAATATAAATAGTACTATAGAGAAAACAGAGACAAAATATTAACAAGATTTTCTTTAAATATATAAATATACAATATATGTATTAAATAATAAATAAAAACATACCTTTGTTCTTGGATAGCTTGCTTATATTGATTATTTAATTGATCATATAATTTAGATTTATCATTATTCACGGTATTTAATTGATTATTATTTTCTTCTTTTTCTTTTAATGATTGTGCTAATTCTTCTTTTTCTTGTATTAATTGTTTCTCTTTTTCCTCATATTCTTCAACATATGTTTCTAGTTGTCTTTTTAATTTCTTCATTTGATCTTCTAATAACATATTTCTTTCTTTAAATTCATTTTGATCTTTTTCTTGTTCACTATTCTTACTATATATTTGATATTGTAAATCTTTTATTCTTAATTCATATTCATCTTCTTTCTTTTTCCATTGTATTTTCTCATCTTCAAATTGATTCTTTAATGTTTCTAATTGTTTATTTAATTGACTTATATTATTTAATAATTCAAATTGTTTATTTGAATAATTATTTATTAATTCTTTATTCTTTTGATTTTCTAATTCATGACTATTTATAATTCGTTCTCTATTTTCTAATTCTTTCTGTAATGTATTCATCTCATCTTTATAGGATTGATCTAAATGCTGTTTCTCTTCTTCTTTCTCATGAATTGTCTTCTCTACTAAAGTTAAACGATTTATATAATCACGCTCTTTATTCATATTCTCATCTCTTTCATTTTTAATTATATTATTTAATTCTTCATTTTCTTTCTTCAAATCATCCAATTCTTTTTCTAATTCTTGTATATGTTTAGAATTATCACTATATATATATGATAGCATTATTAATAATAAATAATAAATAATAAATGATAAATGATAAAATATAATTATATATAACAAAAAATTGAATACATTTTTTCTTGTTCATAAAGTGATTTATTTTCTTCTTCTCTTTGAATAATCTTTGCTATTTCTTCTTCTTGTTCTTTCTTTAAATGAACTATTTCTTGTTCTTGATTTTGTTTTAACTCATTTATATTATTATTATTTTCTTCAAGAATTTTTGATATTTCATTAGATTTATCTTGATTATTAGTATTTAATAGAGTATTAGTTTCTTCTAAATCTTTAACTTTCTTTTTCTCTCCTTGTAATTCATCTTCTTTCTCATTAAGAAGTGAAGTAATTTGATTATTTTTATCTTTTAAAGAATTTTCTACTTGTTTCATTTCTTCCTCAAAATCTGTATATTTTATCTGAATATCTTCTAATTGTTGCTGATTTTCTTGTAAACTCTTCAATAAAACATTATTCTTTTGAATTAATTCCTCATTTTGGTCTTTTAACTGTTTAATTTCTTTCTCTTTCTCTTCTAATTTAACTTTATTTTCTTCTTTATTTTGATCTAAAGAAATCAATTCATCTTCTTTATTATTTAATATATTATCATATTCTTCTATTTGCTTCTTATTATTATCAATAATATTTTCTAATTGTTGATTCTCTTCTTCTTTCTTATGAAGATCTTCAGATAATATATTATTCTTATTCTTTAAATCTTCAATCTGTTCTTTATATTGATTGATTTCATTATTATTATCTTCAATCTGTTCTTTATATTGATTGATTTCATTATTAGTCTCTTCAATTTTCTTCTCTAATAACTCAATTTCTTTCTCTTTATTCATAACAATCTCTTCTAAATTATTTATTTGATCTTTATTCTCTTCTAATTCTTTTTGTAAGTGATCTATCTTATCTCTACATTTATCTAAAGAGTCTTGTAATTCATTTATAATATTCTTATTCTCTTCAATTATCTTATTTAATTCATCTATTTTATGATCTTTCTCTTTATTTTGAGTATTTATCATTAAAACTTGTTTATCAGTAGCTGATAACTCATCTTCTTTATCATTTAATATACTATCATATTCATTCAATTGATTCTTTAATTGATCATTTTCTTCTTTTAATTGTTGAGCCTTCTCTTCATATACTTTACAAATCTCTATATTCTTATTATTAATATCATTCTTCTCTTGTATAGTTTCTTCTTGCAATTTTTCTAATTGAATTTTTTCTTCTTGTAAATGTTTTATTTGTTCTTCTTCTTGTTGAATAGTATTCTTTAAGGATTTCATTTCTTCTTCTTCTTTTTCTTTTTCTTGAATTGTTTCTTCTTGAAGTTTCTCTAATTGAGAATACTGTTCTTCTAATTCTTGATAATCACTTATTTTCTTTTCCATATCTTTCTTTATCATTTCACTCTCTTTTTGTAATATAGACATTTTTTCTAATTCTTCTTTATATTCTTTTTCTTTTCCTTCTAATTCTTCAATAGATTCTTTTAATTTATCATTATCTTTTTGGAATCGTTTCATTTCTTCTTCTTTATTCAATAATTCTTCTTTTGAATTTGACTCTAATTGATTAATCAATTTCTCTTTTTCTTGAATTTGATTTTGAAGTGATTGTATTTCATTCTCTTTCAATTTATTCTCTTCAGATAAATCATTCATTGATTTCTTTTGTTCTTCAATACTTTTCAATAATTCTTCTTTTTCTTTTTGTAATTGTTCTATCCTATTATTATTATCTTGTATTTTCTTTAATAACTCTTCTTTTTCTTTTTGAACTAACTGAATTTCTTCTTCATATTCATTTAATTTCTTAGCTATATTTGAATTCTTTTCTTCTTCTTGATTTATATTGGATGATAATTGTTCGATAGAATTCGATTTATCTTCAAGTTCTTTATTCATAACATTATTATTATCTTCTAATTGTTTTATTTGTTCTTCTAATTCATTTATCTTTATACAATTATTATTATTAGTATCTTCTAATTGTTTTATTTGTTCTTCTAATTCATTTATCTTTATACAATTATTATTATTAGTATCTTCTAATAATTTAGATTCTTCCTCCAATTCATTTATCTTCAAGCAATTATTATTATTAGTATCTTCTAATACTTTATATTCTTCTTCTTTTGAAGATAATAATTGATTTAATTGATCAACTTGTTCTTTATAATTTCTCATTTCTTTTTGTAAATTTAAACATTGTTTTTCAGATAAACCTTTTTGCTCATATATATCTTTTAATTTATTTTCAGAATCTTTTAATTGATTTTCTAAATTATTTACTTGATTCTTTAATATTTCTTTTTCATTTAAAGTTTCTTCTAATTCTTTTTCTAATTTTTCAATTTCTTCGTGAAGTTTCTTTATCATTTTTTCATAATTCTCTTCTTTTATTTGATAATCATGTTCTATATCTTCTTTTTCTTTCTTTACTTTATTTAATTCATTAATAGCATTCACTAAATCATTATGATATGTATTTTTTTCATCACTTAAAACTTTATTTTCATCATTTAATAATATATATTTTTGTTTTTGTTCTTCTATTTCTTTCTGTTTTGATTGTAAATCTTCTAATTGTTCATTATATTTCTTTATTAAAGCTTCACTTTCAGCTATTTGTTTCTTTGCTTCATCTTCCATTAATTGCTTTTCTTTTATCATCGATTCTAACTGATTCTTTTTCTCTATAACACGATTCTTCCAATCATTTGTTTCTAATTCTTTTAATTTTAATTTATCTGAAGTTTCTCTTAAATTATTTTTTAAATCATAATTTTCACGTATTAAATCTTCATTTTTATGTACTTTTTCAGATAATACTTGTTTTTGTTTTTCATATTCTTCTTTTAAATGATCATTTCGACCATCAGAATCAATTAAATCTTTTGCTTGTTCTTCATAGGCTACTTTTAATGCTAAATAAGAAGCTTGTTGACCTTCATAAGCTTCATTCTTTTCTTTTTCTTCTTTTAATTCATTCTCAAGTTTAGTATATTCAGAATTTAATAATTCATTATTTGATTTTAAATTCTCATTTTCATTAGCAAGATCTTGAATTAATTTTTGTAATTCACGTTGTTTTTTCATTAATTCTTCAAAATTATCATCATAAGATTTTAATTTTTCATTACATTCTTTTTGAATATTTTCTTTTTCTTCTTTTAATGCTAATACTTGAGTTTCATCAACTGTAGGATTTAGTTTTTCTTGATGTTTTTCTAAACGTTTCTCAGCTTCTTTCAGTAATCGATTCAGTTCATCTCCTGCAATCATATTTTCTTGTGCTTGTTTTAAATCCTTTTCATTTGATTTTATGTCAGAATTAATTTGTTTTATTTCATTCGATAAATCAGTAATATGATCTATATTTTGTTGTTTCATAATTTCTGCTGAATATTGACGAAGATTATCTGTATAATCATTATTCTTTATATTTCTTTCTTTCTTCTTTTCTTCTATTTGTTGATATAATTCTTGAATTTGATTCTTCTTTGCTAATATATATGCATTGATATCTTTAGATATATCATCACTTTGTTTTATTAATGTATCTTGAATATTCTTTCGAGTTTTAAATACTTCATCTGAATTCCTATATAGAATATATATATATAGATAGAATAATAAAAAGAATAGAATTATAATAAAGAATAGAATTATAATAAAGAATAGAATAATAATAAAGAATAGAATTATAATAAAGAATAGAATTATAATAAAATACTTTAATTCTGATTCTATATTAATTATAATATGATTTGTTTTCTTTGATAATTCTTGTAAATCTTCTATAGATTTTGTATTATTCATAAATATTTTCATTCGATCTTGAATAGAAGGACCATCATCAAAATAAGAACTTACTGTTGATAATTGATCTTCTAAATCAACTTTCTCTCTAAATGATGTTATTATTTATATATATGTGATCATAATAAATGAAATAATATATAACGAAATATAAATATAATATTATATATTAATAGAATACTATATATACTCAATTAATTGAAGAAGACGATCTTGATATTCATTTAATAAATTCATATCATTATTATCAACAGTTTTAACCTTTGCACTATATTATTTTAATATAGATTTATATAAATAAAATAATAAATAATAATAAACATAATAATAATAAATATAATAATAAACATAATAATAATAAACATAATAATAATATATATATACAGTTCAGGAGCCATAGAATGTAAGAAAACAATACCTTGTTCACTTCCATCATCAATTTCTTGACTCTTGGAAATAGCTTCTGCAAAATCAACATATTTATCACCAAACATATCTATAGCTTCACCTGTTTGGAAATCAAAGGATAAATCGAAAGATTTTGCATGATTTATAAAAAATTCCATAAAACGATTACGAGCACGAATCAACTCTCTAAAAAGAAATATATATTATATATATATCTCATATTATATTTTCGAATATATATAAAAAAAATATTTATATATCGAATGAGAAAACATAACATAATATTAATTTTGAAATACTTATCCTTAAGTTCTGCTATCTCTCTTTGCTCCTTAAGATCCTTTTGAGTTCGATCTAATTGTTTTGTAAGTGTTACCTTCTCACTTCTTAACAATGAAATTGTACTAAATACATAGGCAACAAATTAATAAGTAACTAAAAACGTACTCGTATACTATAGAAAAGAAAAATGAATCTTATAATTCATATAAAAATATTTAAAAAGAAGCAGATCTATTGATATATACATTTTGATTTATCAGCATCCATAATTCTACTACTTTTGAATTATTTATGGAGATAGATATAAGAAAAAATTTAAATGTATTTTTTGAAAAAAAGAAAACGTATGCATAGACTGAACAGGGACTTTTTTGTTTTTTCCCTTTCTTATACTATTTCCCCACGGTTTTTCAATTAATTGTTAAATTATTGAATCACTTGTTTCTTCTTAATCTTTAGATATCTTCAGAAAATTAAGAGATATAAGAGATGCCTACAATAAATGTTCATTGTTCTACAAATCCAATAAATTCAGAAAACATTATTTATGTCAATGGAAAGAAACCTAGCGTCAATTCATCAAGACTAGTCCTTCTTTCAATAAGAGAGCAACAAGATGAAGATGCTACGAAACAAATAATTCTATTCAAACCAATAATTAAGGAATCTATTCCTGATTCTTATGCTTTCATTGAGACCTTTCACGAGTATGATATTAAAGATGGAGAATATGAAGTTCAAATAATTCCAAAGTATTCCGTTCCTGTGTATAAGTCTGCTCTAGTTGTAGTAGATAGCATTGAATTAGGAAGTTCATTAGATATGACACATTTTCTTCATGATCAATTATTAAATCGTATTGTTAAACAAAGAGATGTAGTGAAACTAAATACATTACAAGGAAAATCAATAACTGTTGATATCTATTGCCATTCATTTAAACAATTGTAAACTATATAGTTATTATTCTATATAATATGAACCTATATTTTGAAAATAATAATTATATATATATATAGATCTAATAATGATATTTATTCATATGGTGTTATTAGTAAATCAACATATATATATTATTCTAAGAATGTTCTTTCTTCAAAATCTCATTCTTCTCTTTCTATTTCTGTTCCTTCTTCTTCTTTATCTGCTATATCTACGAAAACAGAGCCATTATTTATAAATACTTTATCGATACAAAGATTATATAATACTTTAGATTGGAATTGTGAATTATATAAAAAATCTGATTCTTTAATTATATCTGTAAGTTTTATTTTGTTATTATATACTCTTTTTATTTATTATGTTTTTTTAAATGTTTTTTATACATTTAGTTTATTTTATATTAAAATAATAATTATTAATTATTAATTATTAACTAGTATTATTAATTATATAATTATAATTATATACTCTATATAATCAATGCTTTTTTTAAAATTCTATATATCTATATAGTCAACGAATAGTCTATTATTATATGGACCTCCAGGAACAGGAAAACAATATAGTATTGAACATTATTTTGAAAAGAAATCAATTCCCGTGGTTAAAGTGGATCCTTGGGAATTAGCTGTTCAATATGGAAAAGATATATATATAGGTCTTCAAAATATATATCGTCAATTATCTCAATTTAATTATTCTGTATATATATATACTTATTATAATGAATATTAGTTTATAATAAATATATTTAGATTTTACTTATAAAACCCTTAGAGAGTTTTTTCCCTCGTTTATCGTCTGAAATTGATCTGAATTCAGGTGAAGATGATGAATTCGATAATTCTGATAATTATAAACGTCAATATATGGAATATATTGAATTCATATTAAAAGATATTCAAACAAAAAATAATATATGTATATATCTAGTTGTTTTCGCAAAATATTATATATACTATATATATAGGTATAATAGCTATATCAAGTAATATTTCTTCTGTGTCTCCATCAATTATCAAATACTTTGAAGAAAAGGTATATATATGTGGTTATTCATATTTATATATTTATTCTTATATATGTATGATTCATTAAGTATTATTTATATATATTATTATCTATATATCTA
The DNA here is from genome assembly GCA_039096225.1 of Blastocystis sp. Blastoise. Taxonomy (NCBI): domain Eukaryota; class Bigyra; order Opalinata; family Blastocystidae; genus Blastocystis; species Blastocystis sp. Blastoise. The sequence continues at coordinate 1,694,579 of JBBPEB010000015.1, forward strand.
TATATTTATATTAATAGATTGAATTTTTCCTTCCAAATACTGAAGAAACTTTATCCTTTTATACTTATATAAATAAATTATTTCCTTCTTCATTAAATACTCAAGATATACAATTCTTATCAAGATATACGTATATATGTATATAATATAATAATACTATATTTATATATATATTATAGACATAATTATACTTATCGAGATATATATACATTATATTCAACTACATATATAAATAAACAAATTCAAATATCTTCTTCTTCTTCTTCTTCTTCTTCTTCTTCTTCTTCTTCTTCTCTTCTATCCCTTCATGATATTCAACAAACATTATATACATATAAACCAGATATTCAATTACTTTCTAATTATAATTTAGATATATCTATACCTCGGAATGATTGGTCAACTATGGGAGGAATGAAAACAGTCAAACAAATACTAGAAGAAAGCGTTTTATATCCTATTCTATATAAAGAAGTAAGTATACTATATATGTGTATATTTATTTATTTATTTATTTCATTTTATAATATATATTTATATAAGAATAATATGTTTATTCTAATTATTTATTTTTTTTTATAGTTATATTCTTATTTTAATATATTTCCTCCCACGGGTATATTATTATATGGTCCTCCTGGTGTTGGAAAAACCGCGATTATTAAAGGTTTAGCAAATCGTTGTGGATATAATTTTATTAACGTTCAAATGAATAGTATTGTAGAGAAAGAAGTTGGTGGGAGTGAATTGAAATTAAGAGAATTATTTAAAAGAGCTATTCTATCTAGGTATATATATATTAAGTTAAAGAAATGTTTTAATACAAATATCATATATGATGATTTGAGATTTATATAGAGTATCTATATAATAAAAGAAATTCTATGTTTTTTAGATAAATATTATGAAAATACTATTAAACTATATTCTATATTTTAATACAATTTATAGTCCATGTATTTTATTTTTTGATGAAATTCAATCGATATTTTCGTCACGTGATTCTTCCGGTAACGGTTCCAAACAACTCATTTCTCAATTACTTTTACAATTTGATGAATTAAATACAATTCAAAGAAATAATAATCATTCAAAGAAAAGTATATTAACATAAATGCTTCTATTGTTTATATATTTATTATTTAAAAATATATATATATTTATATTCTATTTATTATATAGATAATCATGTTCTAGTTATTGGCAACACAAATTGTCCATGGGTATATATATATATATATATTAAATAATAACAGTTTTAATTATTATATATTTATAGTTAATTGACCCTTCCTTATTACGTCCAGGAAGATTTGATAAATATATTTATATATATATTAATCATAGTTGTTATTTTAATTAATATATATATTTATATTGATCTTCCAAATGAAGAAGAAAGAGAAGATATTTTATATATATATTTAAAAGATTATAATCATGATTCTATCAATTTTAAAGAATTATCACAACGTATATATATATATTTAAGATATATATAATTCCTTTTCATTATTATTATTATTATTATATATATATATATATATATATATAGATTTAGAAGGTTTTTCAGGTGCTGATATATCTTATCTTTGTAGGAATAGCATCCTCTATTGTATTCATCATCAACTTGTATATTTATTTTTATGTACTATAATAATAATAAATAATATAAATAATATATGAATCCTATAGCCATCCATAACTATGGAGATAATTGAGAACTCGTTGAAGGATGTCATTCCATCAACAAATAAAGATGAAATAATGAAATTAAAAACATGGAAACCTTAAAGATTTAGAATTATCCTTTTTACTTGCGGGTATCGTATACTTGGCTTGAGTTGCAATCGAATATATATATTAAATTGATTTAAATGTTTTGTTTTTGTTCAATTTTGTGAATTTGAAGAACTAAAAAGAATCGATCAAGAAAATGATTCATTCTGATATTATTATCTGATTATTGTAATGATCAGTGATTGATAGAACGATCGTTTATGGTAATTTGAATATTATTGTTATAACGAAATGGTATAGAACGAAAAACATTCAACTTAATAAACAGAAATATCAATGACAACACTCTTGATGATAAAAAAAGATTCATTATATTATCATAGCATTAAAAAAGATCAGTTGAATACAATAATGAAAATAAAAATTTTCCTGGAAAAATGGAAAATCAAAGAAAAAAGCAATTCCAATAAACTGGACATCATTCCTTTTTTCAAAATAAAAAGGAAATTAAAAAAGAAAACAGAAGTGATTCACTATAGAGAGTGAAAACGTCTTTAAATAGCTTCATTATTGTTTAATTCAAATAAATTTAATTATAAGGTTGTTTTATAATGGAGAAAGACTACGATGAGAATGAGGAAACTCCTATTCCAGAGGATATAATTCCTAATTTTGAGCCTTTTGAAGATGCTTTGCTTCATGATAATGTTGAAAGTGTATGTGCATAGTATTTCAATCATGATTATGGTTATAAATAGTTATTAAATTTATTGAATGGCGATCCATTGGCTGTATCTACCTTATTTTACAAAGGTGATTCTATTTTACATTATGTATATATATCTATGATTAAATTAAATAATTGTTAATAATTAAATATCTGTTTATAGGCTTGTCGTTACAATTCAAAGGATATTTTACATCGATTATTAGAGTCTGGTGTAAAGCCTGATATAAGGAATGAAAATCATCTCGAACCAATTCATGTAGCTGCTATGAAAGGAAATGTTGTTCTAAGTAATTGACATTGTTCAAAGTTAAATATAGTATATTTATATAGTGAATGATTTAATTAATCATGGTGCATCTATACTTGCTAGAGATGACAAAGGATCATCTCCAATTCATTATGCTGTTCAATCTGGTATTTTTTTATTGTGTTTTTTTTTCAAAATGTAAATATAATAATTGTCTATTCATATATATTATATAGGTAGTTTAAGTGTAATATATTTATTAATGCAAAAAGGATGTACTTTACAAGAACGTGATTATAAAGGTAAAACACCTATTATGATAGCTGCAAAATATGATCAACTTATTGTATATATAATATTATTATTCTTATTATTTTATTTTATTTTATGTGTTTATTATGGTTTTCTTATATATATATATATATAATAATAATTATTATGATTATAAAGGCATTTGATTGGTTGATTGAGCACCATGCACGTATCTTAGATCAAGATAGTGAAGGAAACACAGTACTACATTGTGCTGTCGATTGTGGTAGCGAAAGTATATATTTGTATTTATAATTATATATAGAAGGATATATACTATAATTAATAAAATCATATTTTAATAAATAATATTAATATATATATATATATAGGTATTATTAAGAGTATATTAGATAATATATATGGAAAACAATTAACGAGAACTGTTAATTTTAGAATGCAAACCCCTTTACAGGTATTTACATATATATATATAAAACATATAATTTCAATCTATATACATGAAGATTTTTCTACATATTATTATAATATATATAAAAACATATAATTTCAATCTATATACATGAATATTTTTCTACATATTATTATAATATATATAAAAGCATATAATTTCAATCTTTATAAATAAACTTTAATATATATATATATAGTTAGCTCAGAAGAAAACGGAGAGAGCAACCTATGATGTTTTAAAATATAAAAAGATATGTAATTATTTATATCGATTTACATATCATGGTATATATGCTACAATATATCGTTATATACAAACACATACAGCTATTCTGTTATTTCCTTTATTTGGAATATATGGATTATATATACATTTTCATTATATATTACCTTCAATGATGGATACTTCTTTATTTTATTTATATATATTCATTACTATAATAACATTATCCTTATGGATATATTTGGTGTTTTCGGATCCTGGTACTATTCTTGATAAACATCAAAATCCAAATCCAAAAGTGAATCATTCCCAGGATTATCGTACATGTTTTGAAGAAATAATGAATGGTCAATCTCGTGAAACTCGATTATTATGTCCAAGTTGTCGAATAGAAAGACCCAGAAGATCCAAACATTGTAATCAATGCAGAAATTGTATACTAAAAATGGATCATCATTGTAGGTTTATATTATATTTATATTTTATTATTATGTTTATTATGCTTATTATTATGTTTATTATTATATTTATTATTATGTTTATTATGCTTATATTTTATTATATTTATATTTATTATTATATTATATTTTATTATGTTTATTATGTTTATTATTATATATATATAGGTCCATGGATTAATAATTGTGTAGGAAAAAGAAAATATCCTTTACATATATATATATTAAATATATATATATATTAAATATAAATCATGAATAATAAAATGAATGTCTTTAATAATATATTCATCGTCAATTCTTAGTCTTCTTAGTATCTTGTGCATTATACTTATGTTTATCTTATTATATGCTCTATATATTTATGGAAAAGAATTCATTTCCTACTGTAGGTAATAATAACGATATACAAACTGATATTCTTATTTTTATGTTTTATTATATTAATGCAGCATGGCTACTTGCGTATATATATATATAAATATATTTAATATATATTAAATAATAAATATGTATAATAATAATCAATGCGAATCTATATTCTATTATATATCTAGTTATTGTATTTATTTATTATTCTTTCAAATTATACAAATAAGTCGAAATATCACTACAAATGAAACTATTAATTGGAGACATTATTCATATTTATTAATTAATGTATATATATATATAATTGTAATTTATAAATAAACTATATATGTTTATACTATTCTTTTCTTTATATCATTACTATATATAGGGTCGTTCATTTCATAATCCTTATGATAATGGTTTCTTTTGGAATTGGATCGATTTCTGGGGACTCTCAAGACATAATTATGAACTTATATCAACTTAAATTATATAGATATATTCATTCTATAAGTCATTCTTTATATATATAAATTATATATTATTTTTCATTAAAGTAAAATAGTTCATTTTTTTCATAAATAATTATATCTGTTGATATTTTTTTTTATTATTTTCTAAATATATAATTATTTATAAATATTATGTTGCTCATTATATAGTATATATAGTGTTTTTAAATTCTTATTCTTTTTATTATTTTTTTAATATTTCTCTTCTAGTTTATTATAGATATATAAATATTTTCTTTTATGAGTATTCAATTGTATATATTTTGAAGTGTATATTTTTTAAAATTTTGTTTAAAATGAATAGGATATTTTTAAATTAAATTCAATTATTAACTACTTTATATTAATTAAAAAATTATATTTTTGTTTATACATAATATATAATGGATAGTAAATTAATTTTATATATCCTGATTATAATAAGAATTATAATTTCAAAGTATATTTATGATTGTAACAAAATATAGTTTTAATACATATTATATAAATAGATATATATGATAAATAATTATATATAGAGATTTATTTGTGTTACTTTAATGTATGTCCATTTCCTTTAAATGCTTCTTCTCGTTTCTTTTGTTCAAATACATTTAATGGCTTTTTCTATTAATATTAATAATTAGTATATTAATAATAATAAATATATATAAATAATAAATATATAAAAAAAAATAAATATATAAAAAAAAATAAATATATTTAAAATAATAATATATTAAAAATAATAAGTATATTAATAATAATAGTAAATATATTAATAATAATAAATTAATAATAATAAATACTAGTAACCGACTAGACATAGTTCCTCTATTTTGACTACTACCTAATGTATTACCCGTTGATGAAGAAGTAATAGTAGCATTATTAGTATTATTCCCATTAGTAGCAGTAGATAAAGAATGAGAAATTGGTTTACCATCTAATCGTTGACCTGAACCAACAGATTCCCATGTAAATGATGGCTTTGCAAAACGACTTATTGGACCTAAATAAGTTATGAATATATATATATATATATATAATATAATGATTATGATTATTTTATTCTATAATAATTAACGATAATAATAATAAAAATAATAAATCAAATAATAATAAAAAAAAAATAATAAATCAAATAATAAATCAAATAATAATAAAAAAGAATAATAATTATAAATATAATAATAAGCATACGTTTCTTATGTTCTTCTGATTCTTCATTTTGTTCTGTAAAATGTGTATCGATGTCAGATATAGCTCCTGTCATAGAAGGAGGCATAGGAGAAGAAGGAGTAGATCCAGTAGGAGTGGATTGAGGTGTATATTTTGGACTAAATAATATATATATAATAGTTATTTTATACAATAATATATAGTATAAAAATAAAATGCACTATTTATGAATAATAGTATATATATAATTTATATAATGTGAAAAATAAATAAACAAATATATTCATAACACTTTTATTTATAGTTATATACGTATTATCAGCTTCTTCAAATTCTATTTCTACATCTGTTTCTACTATACTACAAATATTAGCAGGTTTTAAATCTATAATTTGTAATATATAATTCTTATTATTATAACTAATTTGATAATAATCGTTCTTTTGTGCTACTGTATAAGTTACAAGTATATGTTCTAATCTATATATATATTATCAATAATAATATTTAAACTATATATCTAGATATCTAAAAAACATAATAAATAATATATCCTATATAATTTAATCTAAATATATAAATATACACAGCTTTAGGATTTGATAAATTTAAGAATTCATAAGTATTTGGTTTTAATTTAATAAAAGTAGCTTTTGGAGGACTAATATTTGTAACTATAATCATTCCATCAGATGTAATACGAAGCTTTTTATACATCTAGATATATATTAATAATAATAGATAATAATAATATAATAATAATAATAATAATATAATAATAATATAATAAGAATAATAATATAATAAGAATAATATAATGAGAATAATAAAAAAACATAATAAATATTAAGAAAAAAAATACCCATGTAGGAATATAACAAATATTGTCAGGAGCACTAAATTCAAGAACACCACCACAAGTTTGATATTTATCAAAACGTATAGAAAAACATAAAGGCCATTGTACTTGCATTTGAGCTATAAGAATAATCAAATTATACAGAAACTTAAATAGAAAACAACTTCAATTCTATGAAATATATTATTTACTTAATGTATTCAGATCACATGTAGGAAGTACAACTATATAAATAAGAAATAGTATGAAAGGAAACGAGACATTATTTACTTTTATCAGAATTCTCATTGGATTCATATTTAGTATTTTTAAACGCATAAACTCGATAACTTCTCACAAATTTTCTATTCAAAAATAATGAAATGGGAATGAAAAATAGTATAAATTACTCTGGAATCAAAAAATTACCTAAGTGAAACTATAGATATGATAATTCTAGCTATAATCTAGTATACACATACCATTGTATTAGTTAATTAATAGTTTCTATAGCAAAAAAACTTTATTAAGAAAGTCTTCAAAAAATCTATTGTTGTTAACAAAAAAACCGTGTTTTTATTTCTTTAGAAAAAAAAGTTCTTCTTCTAGTATTCTGTGGATCCATTATTATATAATGATTAGATAATTAAATTATCCTATTCAAAATTTTATCAATAGTAATACACACTTAAATTTCATTTTTTAAATGAAAGTTCACAATTATTCACGCTTCATTCGTTGAAAATTATTAATTTTGTTGTTTTAAAAGGGATGTAAATATTCAGAAAAACGTGAAGAATATAAAATGATTGTACCCAATTATAAACGAGAGTCATGACAGAAAAACAATGGTTAAAACGAAACAAGAGATGAACACACATATATAGAAATCTTTATAAAGACTAATCAATGACAAAGTGAAAAGAAACCACTCAATAATTGGGTCCAAAAGCTTCATCATCTTTATGAATTTGATTCTAAATACAGGAAATTATAAAATATATACGAAAAGTGATCTTAGAATTATTCTTATAACATAAAAAAAACTTTATGATCGTTATTATGAAAAATAATAGAATAAAAAATATATACAATGAATTGCATTCTTAATGTTTTGTAAGTATCATTCGTATTTGATAATGCAGCAATTAAAGCATCTTTAGGTGTATAATTTGAGGAGATAGTTTGAATCTATAATTTAAATAAAATATAATCAATATTTGTATATGTTATTTATATAGAACATATTATATATATATACTTTAAATTCGATGCATTTCTTTAATGGATGTGGTATTCTGTATCCAGCAAATCGTACGTTAGGGTCTGAGAGAAGCTGCCTGAATAATTAGAATAAAAATAAAAAAACTTAGAAACAGGAATAAAAAAAGAAAAGAATTATGTATATATTTTTTAGTATAGTTCATAAACAATTTAGTTTTTACATACATTCTGATGATATTTCCAAGTGTATGATCTTCACGTTCAAAAACAAATGTTGAAGCATTTGGAATTTTTGTATTTTTGATTTCAACAATCTTGCTCACTCCTTCAGGGAGCATAACGGCATCAATTGGTTCAGGAGCATTCATCGTTAGCTTTTCTTTATGGAAAAAAAAATATTAATTATGAAAGGTGACAAAAATAATGTAAATATAAATGTATGTATATACTATATATACAATAAGAATACCAATAAAATAAAATATTCAAAATCAAATTTTTGATTTAGAATAATCATGATAATTCATTTTGATCTAGAGTATGTTTTCTCAAATAATCGTTATTCTTAATAAATATGGAAATTATTCTTTTTATACTAAGATGAACACATTTCTTACATGATTATTCTTTTCATTTGTTTAGTAGAATAGTATAGGTTTTATATTGTTGTTTGTTGAGACAGAAAATGTTAGTATGACTTTATTTTATATACTGCTGCTACTACATTGATATAGGAAATTTTTATGTCTTTTTGTATCGAATTTGTCTTTACATTTGTGATGTCTATACCTGTAATGGGTCCAACAGCTGCATATGTATTAAAGGTATATATTAAAACTATGAACGATAGATGCTAGAACAGTATCCTTCCATTTTTTGAATTTTAATTTTGCTTCATTATTCTTTTTTGAGATAATTGTTTATTATTGTCATGTCATTCGTATCAAGTATAATAATTATGTATAGGAGAGTTTTTCTGGTCATTATGAAAAAGCTCGTTTAGCTGCTTTTGGTGCTGCGTTGGCAGAAGGCATATATGCTTCAATCGGATTTATCCTCTATTTTAATTTCTTCCAAGATCCTTTATTATTAAATAAAATATTACCTTATTTAAAGTATATATATGATATATTTGTTTTATGAGTATATTTTTGGAGATAATATATAAATAATAATATTTATAATATATATATGTTATATTTATTATATATATATAATATTTATAATATATATATGTTATATTTATTATATAAATAATAATATTTATTATATATATGTTATAAATATTATATATAGAATTATAGGATCTTTAATAGTTATGACTGTAGGAAAGAATTTTATTTATATGGATACATCTAGTTTCTCATCTTCACTTATTATTTATTATAGAGAAGTAATTATAATTATAGTTTTATTTATTATATATATATTTTTTAATATTATTTTAATATTATTTTCATTATATATATATAGAGTCGTTTATCGATGGTTAAAGAAGGTTTTTATATGGCAATTGTGAATATTTCACTTGTAGCCAATCATCTTGGACTTCTTGCTATTTGTATATTTATATATATTTAAGTATTATTTATCATTTATCATATATATATTTATATATTATTTATCATATATATATATATATATATATATATATATATATATATTTGTTTTTATTTATTTTAATAATTATAATTATTATATTAAAATATAATAATTCTTTAATATATCTATTTAGTGGGTCCAAAATCATTATTATCCTTTTCTTATTTAAATTTACCATTTTGGTTTTTAGGAACAGTTTGTGGTATGACTTGTTGGTTTTTAATTTTTGTCACTTTATTAGAAACATTCAAACAAAAAATTAAATTATCTTCTTTCGTCTCCTTTATGAATTATTTAGGATTTTTACTTTTATGTATTGGTGCTTTTACTTTCTTAAATAGTATTTGGAGCATGTTCTAAAAGGCTTTATATACTATATTATTAAAGATATATTTATATAGTTATTATTATATCTATATAGGATCTTCCATTCTCCATACTTTTCTTTTTCTTCTTTTCTATTCATTTTATAAATATTTATTATTATCAATTAAATGATATTTCTTCATATTGTATTGTATATTTCATATTGTCTATCCTATTTTATCATTTGCTTCTATTTTAAACATTCTTTTTCTATTTGCATTTTTGTTCCTCATTTGATTTTACACAGATATTCTATCTTTTAACATAATACAAACATCCGTTCGTATTCTATTTCAAATCTCCTATTTTAAAAAAGTAGTATTTAAATTTAAACGAAAAAAAAACAAACAAAAAAAACCGAAAACATTTTTTTTTATTTATACAGTTTAATTAAGGCATTATGAGTAATCTCAAAAAATATGAAGAATATGTATGATATACTCTATCTAATATACTATATTTTAGAATGATGCTGTTCAAGAATTAGAATCTATTAGTAAAGATCAGACTTTAGATGATGAAACAAAGGCTAGATCAATCTCTGTATGGATTTTAATGAATAATTATTGCTTTAATTTACTTTAGTCGTGTACTCAAAAGTATATCCGACTCATTATGGCATCTTCAACTATTGAAACCTCGATGAAACAATCTTTAATACAAGGAATTCTCATTTGGAAATTTAATGAGCAGGAAGAAGAAAAAGAGAACGAAGAAAAGGAGCATTTAATTAGTCTTTCAAATAAGGAATATCCTGAAGTTTCAAAAGATATGGTTACATATCACGTATGTAAATTGTGTTTTTTTTTTATTCTTATTGTGTATATAATGCTATTTTTATCAATAGGATGAAGAGAAACATGTACTTGGCTGTAAGCATTATATAAGAGGATGTAAAATGTTATGTCCAGAATGCAAAGAATGGTATACGTGTCGATTATGTCACGATGAAGTGAAAGAACATCAATTAAATAGACAAGGCGTTCAATACATGGCTTGCATGTATTGTCTTCATGTGCAAGTATATATAGATTTCTTTCTTGATTTATAGATTTTTAGTTCTATTATTAATTATTATTTATTGTTTGAATTATTATTTTTTTAATTATATATTTAGAAACCTTCTCAATATTGTGAACATTGCCGAGAAAAATTAGGTGACTATTATTGCGATATATGCCATTTCTGGAAAGATTCATCTATACCTAATTTTGTATATATATGTGTTTATTATATTTATTATATTTATTATTATTGTCATGTTTATAATTATTGTTATGTTTATTATATTTATTATGTTTGTTATATTTATTGTTGTTATATTTATTATGTTTATTATGTATGTATTATATATATAGCATTGTCCATATTGTAATATATGTAGAGTGGGTAAGGGTTTAGATATCGATGTTTTTCATTGTATGAAATGTGATAGTTGCTTAAATATTGAATGTAAAGTATATATATATATTATTAATAATGACTTTTAAATTCTTTTTTTTTTTGTATTTCTTTTTTGATAATATATATATATATATATATATATATATATATATAAATAGGATAATCACATATGTATACCTCGTGCAGCTCATGCAGATTGTCCTATATGTAAAGAAGATATTTTCTTATCTACAAAAGCAAGTTGTATAATGAAATGTGGTCACAGAATACATTCTAGTTGCTTTGATAGATATTTAAATGTATATATAGTCTTCTATTTATAATAATAATATTTATTTTTTGTTATTTAATTCATTTAATGGTTATTCTAGTTATTCGACTAATCAATATTGTAATAAATATTATAATTATAATAATAGATAATAATAACATAATAATAAATATATATATAGTCAGGTAATTATACATGTCCATTATGTAAGAAATCGATAATAAATGTAGATGATTATTTTAAAAGAATAGATAGACATTTATCCCATGAAACTATGCCTAGAGAATATAAATACTGGAAACAAATGATATTATGTAATGATTGTGGAGATAAGAATATTGTACCTTTTCATTTTATTTATCATAAAGTATATATATTGTTACTGATATTTTATGTATATTCAATATATATATTTTTATGTATATAAATATATATTGATTTTTTTAATATATGATACTATATATTATACTAGTATAAATGATTCAATATAACTCTCATACTCTTCTAGTGTTTGAATCCAGAATGTCGTAGTTATAATACTCAAGTGATGGGGGGTATTATTAAGCCATCTCCTGAAGAAGAAAAACGATTGATTCAAGAAGATGAAGAGAAACAGGCTAGAGAAGCACAAGAACGATTGAATAATAGTAATAATAATAATAATAATAATAATAATAATAGTGATCATGATAATAATATTGATAATAATAATAATAATAATAATAATAGTGATCATACTAGTGATAATGATGAATATGATGATGAATATGATGATGATATGATGATGAATGATAGTGATATAAGTATAAATGAACATAATACGGATGATGAATCTCAATTTAGGCATCCAAGTCTTTTAGATCAATTACGTAATTTATTTCCAGGTGCTGATATATTCTCAAATGATTTTTATGGTCCTTCTCATGAAGATTCTAATCACATGCCAGTCTTCTCCAATTCAGTACAGTCATTTGATGATGATGATGATGATAATAATAATGATAATAATAATAGTATCTCAGATAATAGTAGTATCTCAGATAATAATGATATCTCAGATAATAATAATAATATCTCAGATAATAATGATATCTCAGATAATAATAATAATATCTCAGATAATAATAATATCTCCGATAATAATGATATCTCCGATAATAATAATAATCTCTTAGATTCTAATTCCGATATAGATAATTATGAAGATGGCGAATCCCATAGTATATATGATTCTATTGGTGAGGATAATATATCAAATTCAAGTAATGAACATGAAGAATAAAATAATCATCATTATTTATTATATATATATCTATTTCATTATATATTGTTTTTGTATGTTTCTTCTTTTATTATAATGCATATACATTAATATATATATATGTATATTAAAGTATCAAAACTGTGTTTTTCTTAAACTATATACAAAACATATTTGAGATTTATTGTTTTAGTGAATTCATTGTTTTATTTGAATATATTTATTGATTCCAAAAAACATAATTTAATATTGTTTGTTAAATGTAAAATTTTATTCAATAATAAAGAGAACAACAAAATATGTAACTAAAGACAACTTAACAAATTGTGAAAACATAAAGAACAAAAAATAACATAAAGATTAAACAAACAAATAACAATTTAACGTCGTTTTCCTCCTTTTTGAGGACCTTTCCCTCCTTTCTTTTGGCGCTGTTTACGTTGATTCTTTCTCGATTGCTGATCTTTACGCATAAGATCAAGTTCATCTTCAGCATCTGATCTATATATAAAGTATTATATATATAAGTCATTCATTTATATATATAATATATATATACCCATCTTTTTTAGTACTAAATAATTGTTTGTCATATTGTTCTTGACTATATATATATTATATAAAATATGATATATATATATATACGTTATTTTTCCTTTTTTAAATAATTTATACAAATGTTCTTCTTTATCTAATTCATCCCATTCATCCTATATATATATAATATAATAAATATAATATAATAAATATAATATAAATATAATAAAATATATAAATACCATAATACGTTCATGTTTTCCTTTTCTTAAACGTTTCTCTGGAACTTCAGGTTCAACAGCCTTTCGTTTCTGTTGCTATATATATAGAAATATAATAATATAGTCTATAATAATAATAGTATAGTCTATAATATAGTATATAGTTATAAAAATATACTTTCTTTTCATTATATTCTTGTTGTTTCTTTTCTTCCCATTTTTTCTGATCTGCTTCCATTCGTATCAATCTCTGCTTCTCACGAATCTTATCTGTATAACTATATATATATTTTAATATATATATTTTTTCATTCAAAATACAGAATAATAGTTTATCATAGATTTAAAATGAATAATAATATGAATCATAATAATAATATATATATACGGAATAGTATTCAGATCTACTTTTTCTTCTATAAAATCAATAGTTTTATTTTTTAATTCGGAGGTTTTAGGAAGACGAAGTAAACAATAAGATCTAGCTAAAGCACCAAGATTCCAATCTTCAAATCGAAGAATAAAATTACAATCGTGATTACGATATCCCTAAAGGAAGAAGAAGATATAGAATAATTATAAAAAAATATAAAAAGTAATAGAAATATATAAATAATAATAAAATATAAATAAAAAATAAACAGAATAATAAATATAATATATACTCTTATATCAGCAACAAAAGCAATTCTACCGGCATCCATAATTTCTCTTTCTTTACGCACGTGCTCTTTAATGGTATCTAATAATTGTGTACTTCTTTGTTTTAATTGTTCTTCTGTTTCTTCTGTTTTATAAAGAGTTAACGGAACTCCTCTCTTTTCAATAAAGGGTATATATGCATTTTCAGAAGGAGTTAATAATAATAAAGATTCACCCTTACGACCTATAGAAGAGAATATAGAGTCAATATATAGATGATATAGTATATTAATAATAATAATAATAATAATATTTTTTTTAAATACAAAAAAAAAATATCTTTCATAAAATACAAAAAAAAAAAAAAAAAAAATAATAATAATAATAATAATAATAATAATATATACCTGCTCTAGCTGTTCTTCCTATTCTGTGTATAAAGAAAGAGGGATCTTGAGGAGGAGCGAATTGAATGATATAATCGACATCTGGTATATCTATACCACGTGCAGCAAGATCAGTACAAAATAATACAGCAGCTATAGATAAATAGAAGGAAATTAAAATATATTTGATAACTATCATAGAATATATAGAATGATTCTAATATTAAATACTATAAATGAATTTTAGCATTAAATTATAAATGATATATAAATAAATAAATATATACCTTCAGAATTTCTAAATGTTTCCATTGTTTTTTCTCTTCTTTTTTGAACCATTCGTCCATGTAGATTCATAATTAGTAATTTATTTGGATTAATATATTTAAAAGCTAAATGATAAAAATCAACAGAAGCACAAGTTAAAAAGAAAACAATAATTTTAGAATTTGGATGATCATTTATAAATTGAGATATCTATATATATATATAAGTAATGAAAATAATAGTAGTATAAGTATTATAATATAGAAAATATGAATTTTAATTATTTAAAGGTTAATATAAGTATTTAAAATATTTATATATATATATATAAAATGAATAAAAATATATATACAACACCAATTTTTTCATCATTTTCACAGAATATATATTGATTCATTAATCCTAAAGGAACACTTTGAATGTTTCCATCTTTACGTTTGACTTCTACTTTAACAGAAACAGGGTTACGAAGACCCGCTCGAACTAATGAGGTCATACCCTATATATACATATATATACATTATATACATTATATATATATATAATATACATATATATATACATAATATACATATATATATATATAATAAACAATACATACATATACATAATAATAAACATTATATATACACTATTATATAATCATACTATAAATTATTTCTTAGAAAAATAATAATAAATAATTATATATATATATATATACATTAGCTTCAGTAGCCGAGAATAATCCGGTACGTCGAAGTTTTGGAAGTGTCTGAATAATATGCTGAATAGTATCACCATGACCAAGATCCTATATATATTATAATTATATTATTATTATTATCAATAATAATAATATTATTATACAATGATAATAAAAATAAACATATAAATATACTAGTAATTCATCGGCTTCATCTAAAATAAGTACTTCTAAGTTTTTACATTTAAAATCTTTTCCTGTTCGTTGCATAATATCCCAAAGTCGACCTAAGAATATATTCATAATCATTAAAAAAAAAAGAACATAAAATAATTCATATATATATACCAGGTGTACTAATAATAACTTTAATTTCATCTCCTTGAAGAGAATTAATATCTTCTTGAACATCAGTACCTCCTGTGAATAAAAGAAGTTTTATTCCATTGATATGTTTCATGAAATTTGTACCAACTGACATCGTTTGATTTGCAAGTTCTCGAGTAGGAAGAATAATGATTGAACCTATTTGTCCTCCACTTAAATTATCTTTTTTTCTTAACAAGATATCAAAAACAGGTATCAAGAAAGCTAAAGTTTTTCCTGATCCAGTACATGCCTCTACATTTACATCTTTATTTGCTAAGAAAAGAGGAATAACAGCAGATTGAACTGGAGTCATTCCAGAAAAACCAAGATCTGCGACCGTTTGAAGAATTCCATCATCAAGTTTAGGTTTCACACTATCGAATGTTTTTACGTTTGACATAAATTATACAATAGTAAAGATTATATGTGAAAAAAGAACAAATTCTATGGAAAATTATTAATTTGTGAAAATATAGACATAGTGACTGGCTTTATCTCAGAATTTTATGGTTATCATAAAAAAGTGAGAAAAGTTCATTTACAACTAGATTTATGAAATATGTTATATCTCAAACATAATAAAACTACTTTGATGTTGTAATCCAATAGAATATTGATTTAAAAAAAGAAATAACAATAATTTACAATTATGAATGAAGTATATTTTTTGCATTGTATTGTTCTATATTATTTCTAAAGGCTGTTAAAACATGATCAACATCATTTGATACTTTTATACATTCATTTTAAAACAAAATCTTCTTCTATACGTTTTCTTTTCATTTTTATATACAGTATGATAGTATTTCCTTAAAAACACATATAGACAGAAAAAATGATTATTGTCTTTAGGAAGACGATGATTCTTGGTTATTCTATGAATAGTCTCCATAATTGAAGATAAAACCGTGAGACAAGATATCAATAGATATTTTGAAATCAGTATAATTTATTTGTAGATTTTAATCTAAGAATGGATCTTTATTCTTATTTTTTATGCGATGTCACATTTGGTGAAGGTTCCCTTTACTTTAGTGTCAAAAAGAATGATAACGACCTTCCGATAGTCAAGAGTTTCCGTCAAACGGATAAAGGATACGCTGCTCCTATTGAGCGTCTTGATGCTATTCACGAAGATGACTTCATTATTGCTATTAATGGAGAAAGTACATTAGGTTTACCTTTCAAAGAAATCAAGGAGAAATTAGCTAAGACTCCAAGACCTATGACAATTCGTTTTGCGAAACCTATACCTAAGAATGAATGGAAGAAAATTGTTTTACCTTCTGGTGAGACTATCACTAAACAATGGGGTAACATTGATATATCTTTTATATATATATAATATATATTATATAACGTATATATATATTTAAATTATATGAATAATTAAAGACTTTTTTAAATATATTTTCAGTTACTACTCATTATAAATTGATATATAAAAGATTATATTCTTTAATTAATATTTACGGTTATCTCCCTGTAAAGAAATATGATTTATCCAGTCATGATGCTGATTCTTTAGTATCTCTTGAAGAATGGAAAGAAAATGCTACTCCCTTAACACCTCTTACAGTAAAAGGTGATTTATTTGAATGTGATATACGTCAACATTGTTTTAATGGTTCTCCTGATATGATTACACGTGCTTTATATTGGAAAATGTTATTAGGATATTTACCTTATACTCCTAGTAAATGGGAAGAGAAAATAAAGAATAGTATAGAAGAATATAAAGAATTTGTTAATGAATTTATTATAAATAAGAATAAAGAATGTGGTAAAGAGAATTGTGCTATTGTTCCTAGTCCTATTGATTTAACTTGGAAGAATAAAGATAATAAAGAAGAATCTGATTCTATAGGTAATGGTGATGATGAAGACAATGAAAGTCCTTGGTCTAAATCATTTGGTGAAACTGAATTACGTGATATTATATGGAAAGATACTCAACGTACATATAGTGATTTAGAATTCTTTAATCAAGATAGTAAAATTATGTTTAGTAGAATGTTATATATATTTGCAAAATTAAATCCCGGTGTAAAATATGTTCAAGGAATGAATGAACTTTTAGCACCTTTATTTATGGTCTTTAGTCAAGCTAATAAAGATGTATATATAGGGGTTTTTTTATTTATTATTTTATTATTATTTATTTATTATTTATTATTAAATATAAAATAATTATATATATATATATAATAGAATGGTGGTGAAGAATTATGTGATGAAGTTGAAGCTGATACTTTTTTCTGTTTTAATCAACTTATGTCAGAATGTAGAGATTTATTTATAAGACAAATGGATTCAGATAATACAGGAATGTATGATATTCTAGAAATATTTTTATTAATATATATATATATATTTATTTATTTATTTTTTTGTTTTTGTTTTTATATTTTATGTTTATTGTTTTCTATTATTATATATATATTTTTTTTTTTATTGTTAAAAGTCTATGTTTTTTATTAATAAATCTGTTTCTATATGAGTATATATTATTTAGTAATGGTGTATTTAATAAATTAGATAATTATATAAAGATCCATGTTAAAGATGCTGCTGATGTTTTAGTATTTTATTATATTTATTATATTTATATATTTATTTTATTTATTTATTTATTATTTTTATTTATTTATTATATTTATTTATTTATTATTTTTATTTATTTATTATATTTATTTATTTATTTGTTTATTATATTTATAATTATTGTATTAATAAGAATAATTATTCTAAAGTATAATAATATAATAGGATGAACAAGAGTTAAGTGTTCAGTTTTATGCTCTTCGTTGGATGACTACGTTATTTGCTCGTGAATTCGATTTAGAACATACATATCGTGTTTGGGATTGTTTCTTTGCGGATCCAGATCGTTTCCAATTTATGTATTGTTTTGGAACTGCTATGATTAAGAGAGTTAAAGATAAAATTATTATGAATTCTTTTGGTGAAAATATGAAATTATTACAAAATTATGAATGTGAAAATATTAATAAAGTTTTAAAAACTGCTAATAAGATTCGTGATCATGAAATTAAACGTACTAATGGCATGCAAGAAGAAGTCACTAGTATTGATGCTATTGTTGGAAAATCAAAAGGTATTTTTTATATAATATTCATTTATTATTATTATTTATTTATTTATTTATTTTTAAATATAAATGTTATTAATTCTATTAAAAATCATTTGAATAAAATATATAAATATATTAGAATTTTTAAATAAGAGTAAAGATATTGTTGGTGAACAAGTTAAGAAAGGTTGGTTTAACTTCAAAACAGTGGGTCTTCCTAAACTTAATGAATTAGGTATGAATATATTATTGATTTATTATTATTATATTTATTATTCTATTTATTATTATATTTATTATATTTACTATTATATTTATTATCAATATTATTATTTTATTTATTAGTTTATTTATTATTATATATATTATTCTATTTAAATTTACATACTTTACTTTTTAGCTAAGACAACATTAACTAAGGCTACAGAGATTTCTAAGAGTGTTGAATCAAAAGCAAAGGAATTATCAGGTAAAGATTTTAAAGAAATTTCTCAAGAAATTACTACTAAATCTAAGGAATTTGGTCAAAAATCTAAGGAATTTGGTCAAATGTCATTAGATAAAGGTAAGAAATGGTTTGGTGATGTCAAAGAAAAGGCTGAAAGTCAAATGAATAATATGAAAGAAAAAAATTCGAATAGAAAGCCTTCTAAAGTTGAAAAGGGTGATGAAATTGTTGTTACAGATACTTCTAGTGAAGAAGAAACCACTCCCAACGAAGATGAAGATGATACCACTATTTAAATCATTTATGTAAATCATGTTACCCTCTCATTTTCTTATTCTTTATAAAACTATTCTCTTTTTTCTTCTCTGTTCGATTGAAAAGTCGGTGATACATTATTTATAACTTTATATATATATATTCTCAGTTGTTTTTAATTTTCTTCATCACTATTCTAGTTTACTTTTATTTATTTTAATATCTTTTCTCATCACAACAATATTAAATATATAAAAATATATTTATTTGTAATAAAATGACTATGCACAATGAATAGAATTAAAAAAAGAAAATCTCAAAGAAAACTTCTGTTTTTTTTCCACCCAATTCTTTATTCATAAAAGTATTTCATTACATATTTAAAAAGTATTTTATTAATTGTTTTATCTTTTGTGGTTAATTTGAATACCTTTTAAAGGAGTTACGATGACCAATTCAGAAAATGTTGTTCCAGAAAGCACAGAAAGTGTTTCTGTATGATATAATGAATCTTTATATATCATTTCCAATTTCTTTATAGAAGCCTCCGTTTTATTATACTCTAGTTGCTGCATTATTTTTCGTTTTAGGAATATTTGCTGAGGTTAATGGTAAATGGTTTGCGTGGTGTTTTGCAGCGTCGTATATATTATATATTTATTTCTAGAAAACAAAGAATATTTACTATTTTTTAATATTGATTTGCTTATTTTTATAGACTTACATACTTTTACATCAAACAATATATTGAATACAGAAGATATATTGCTAAGAAGAAGCAGTAGATATATTATAGTTTATTTAAATAACAAAAGATTTTTTTCTTCTGATCTGTTTTTATTTTAATTTTCTTCAAAAGAAAAATATATTTAATAAATAAAATAATAATTGTATTGTTATAAGTATGATTTTGTGTACACAAACAAAATAGGAGTAAAGAAACGAAACTAAAATGTAAATAATTTGAAAATAAATGTAAAAACAACAAATAAAAAAGAGAACAAATGAATAATCATACAAATAGCTTCTAATGAAGAAGAAGCATAAAAACAGACAAATAGTAAAGCCCAATAATGTTTATATGTATTATAAAACTAGGTTACAATGAAAAATAAAAGAGTACATAAAAAATAAACTAATATGAAAGAAAAAGATAATCATATAAGAAAGATAAAATAGTAATACAAGATTCGTATATGAAAAGAAAAATACATATATATAATAATTATTAATAGTATGATAAAAAAATGACAAAGAATAGAAAAAGAGAACAATCCAGAAAAATAGAAAATGATATGAATATATTAGAAATACTAAAAGAATATATTAATATCAATGGATTTATTTAAAAAAAAAGAGAGTATATTATTTTAAATGATTTAAAATAGAGAAGACGATCATAAATGATACATAAAAGTCTTTTAAAAATAAAATAGAATAGTGAAATGAGGACATAGAAACAAGGAATAATAGTAGGAAAGAAAAAGGTTTTTTGAATAAGAATAGTTGAATATAAATAATAAGGTGAAATAGATATAGAGAAGGTTTATAAAGGATAGATATATATAAGAGAATTAGCAGAATACTAATGCAAAAAACAATAGAAATTAATTTTTAAAATAAATGTAACAAAAAATAAAAGAAAAAACAAATATTTTGAAGAATAGTAAATTAGATAAATAGTATCATATATATATATGACAAAAAAATAATAAAATAAAATAGATAAATAGAAATCCCCCAAAATATAAATAATAGAATCAGACACATAAGACATTGTTGTATACAACCATGTAAAACATTAAAAAAAAAATTATTATTATATAAAACGTATATATATATGTTATATATGAAGTATATTAATAATCATAATAAGTAAAATCAAAATGGTCATCATCTGATTGTACTTGAAGGTGAGGAGGAATAAACTATAATAATATAAAGATTATATATAATAATAATATATTTGTAATAAAAAATATATAATAATAAATATATAATAATAAAAAATATTAAATAACAATAAAAAATATTCAATAATAAAAATATTAAATAACAATAAAAAATATTAAATAATAAGAATAAAACAATAATAGAAATACATCATCATTTCCTTCTTCTGTTTCTGTGCTTCCATCAGTAGAGTTATTATCACAACGGCCACAAACAGAATAAGAACAAGCTAAATCAACATCAGTAAAATTAAATGTTCCTCTTCCACGAGTTGTTTTAGATATTGGAGATAATTCAGTTTCAGGAATCTTAATTGGCTGACTGTTGGCATAAGAACTACTACTCGTATAAACAGATTGACTACGAGGATGACAAATAGAATTCTCATGATGATTAACACATTGTTTTTCTTGGCGCTGGTTATATTCTAATTTTTGAAGATAC
This sequence comes from Blastocystis sp. Blastoise, assembly GCA_039096225.1. Lineage (NCBI taxonomy): Eukaryota > Bigyra > Opalinata > Blastocystidae > Blastocystis > Blastocystis sp. Blastoise. The sequence continues at coordinate 1,716,997 of JBBPEB010000015.1, forward strand.
TTGAGTCTGAAATCATCATCAATGTGTTGTTTGATCTCTGGAGATGAATTGTCTCGAACCATGAGCGACTGACTTCGATAACGTTGTTTCACATCAAATTGTTGTTGCATAATGATAAATTAATTATTTTCAATAAAGGATAATCAAAAGAGTAAAATCAAATTCTAAATAACAAGGAAAAACACTATATATTTAAGTGGATTTATAAAGATTTTAAATAATATCGTTTCTTAGGAAACACTCCTTCCATATTTTTTTCACTTTAAAAAATAATGAATCAACACTGATCAAATGAACAAATATGAATGGTTCTTTTTATTGAAATTCCCAAGAGGATTCAAGGGATTCGGAATGATGCAGACGTTATCATCGGAGAAAAATAGAGAATTCCTGATCTCTTTATCCAATCAAAATCGATAAATTTGGATAGTTTATTGTGTTTCTTAAACAGCCAGTATTTCTATTAGTTATCTAAGTACTAAAAAACACATCATTAACATAGTGTTTTTGTGGAAAAGAATTAATTAATTAGCCAATAAAATTGTGAAAAATAATGATTTATCCAATCATTTGCTGGATATATTCACATTGAATTACCGTGGTTAATCATCATTTTTTATAAAGTTCGTTTTTAATAGAATAAGATATGTTGCTTAATTATTTTGAATTCTATATTGACTTTTAAGTTTCATTATGTACTTGGATTGTTCAGAGAAGGATATATGCACATGAATTTTTTTTTTTTTTTGTGAATCTTGTATGCTTTCTTGTTGAAGACGATTATTATTAAGGACAAAAAGGAAAAATCTAATATACAAAAATTATGGACTTGGTAGATCTTTTAAGGAACTCTTTTTCGTCATAATTTAGTTTGTTTTTGAAAATGTTCAATTTGTCTATAGATTTTCATGTGTTTTCGTTTTTATATTTAATGAATTTAAATTTTAAATATTATAAACATTATATTTTGATTTTCTGAGTTTGAAAAGTCATTAATATAGTATTTAATTGATAATAATCAAGTAAATAAACAAGAAATCACAATAGAAAATCCACAGTCATTGATATTAATTAAAAAAAATTAAGAAGAAGAATAATAAAACAAAAAATAAGAACACATTCAAAAGAAAATTATTGATCTTTACATAAGAAAGCTACAGAAGAAGGAGGAATGATTCCATTTTGAGAGTTTTCTGTAAATACACCCATAATAAAGCTAGCAGGAACAAGATCATAAGATAAAGCAAGAATTGTTAAATTATCATGTAATGGATTTGTAGGATCATCATATCCTTCGAGAATCCATTTATCTTTATTTGTAGGGATTAAACAAGAAGGATTTAATACTTCATTCTTTACAGTACTATCCAAATATATATCATTTGAAAATTTATAAGTTTCACATGCAATAAGGAAAGGAATATTATATTGATTACATGTTAATGCAATTAAACTCTATATATATATATATGTTTATATCATAGAACAGAGTAGAATAAGAATAATTAGTTATAAGTATATATATATATATATAATATTATAACATACTCCTCCAGAAATAGTAATAGCAGAACCATCATTTAGCATACTACTAGCACTTATTATTGATTTTGTAACTTCCTATATATATAATAATATTAATTTATTCAGTGGTAAATTAAAAAAATAAATATAAGAAAAACAATTTATATAAAATATAAATAAAATATAAATAATAAAGTAATAAATATAAAATATAAATAAAATATATATATATATAAAGAAACAATATAAAATATAAATAAAATATAAATAATAAAGTAATAAATATAAAATATTAATAAAAAAGTAATAAATATAAAATATACATTCATAATATAAGGTAATGCATTTAAGGAGATATAAGAGCATTGAATATTACATTTAATTAATTCTTTAACCATTTCTTCGGAGCTATCTCTTGGTCTACTATCTACAACAATAACACGGAATGATTTATGATGTTGATCTTTTGCTTGTGATAATGCTTGTAATATACGGTCTGACCTATAAAGTATAATAATAAGAATGTGTAGAAATAATAAGAATGTGTAGAATCATGAATAAATTATTATTATTATATATATAGAGTTATACATTCCATAAGTTAAAATACAATCATTATTATCAATCTTTTGACTAATAATATTCGATATCTCACGAGCATTACATTCTAATTGCTATATTTATAGTTAATTTAATAAATATAATATATATAATAAATGTTATAAATATAATAAATGTTATAAATAGAATTAATATACTAATTGATAAGAATGAATATCTTCTCTATATAATTTAAGTGCTTCGGATTCAGTAATATGGTGATTATATCGACGTAAAATATCTAATATATGATTATACACAGATTCCCTATAATAATAATAATAATAATAATAATAATAATAATAATAATAATAAAAATAATAATAATAATAATAAACATAATAAACATAATAAACATAATAAACATAATAAACATAATAAACATAATAATAATAATAATATATATACATAGCAGCAGTAGGTCGTTTGCATTTACATATAAATTTCCAGTGAGCATGTAGATAGGCATGAAGTTCAGGTAAATATTGCTATATATATATATATATAACAATATAACGACATAAATAATAAATACATAAAAAATATGAATAATAAATATTATAACAAAAAATATATAAAAAATACAAATAATAATAACATATGCATACTTCTTTAGGATGAAAATCTTCAATAATCATATTTAGCACTTTAAGTAACACTTGAGCATGTGCATTTGATCCAGAAATTAAACGTCTCGTTAAGAATAATCCATATTGAATTACTTTGTGATGAATAGGATATCCCTATAGAAACAACTTTCATTAGTATTCTGTTTATTATTATTAGAATATAGAATAAATAATACATTATAGAATTATAAACTAAAACTTGTAAAGAATAATATATATATATATATATATATACATCAGAATATTCTTCTACTAATTGTTGTGAAGACATAACAGGAGTAACAGGAGGATAACCAAATAAATCCTATATAATAATAATAATAAATATATCTAGTATATACATTTTCAGTGGATTGTTGTGTAGTAGAAACAGCTATAAATATAAATATATAAGCAAATAAATATATATATATAATAGAATGAATATTTATAAAAACAAATAAATACATTTTGATATATTATTATTATTTATTTTATTATTACATTGTTGTTGTGGTTTCTGCTGTTGCTTTGGAAGTTGTTTCTTCACATTATTATTAACTTGTTTTGTAATATTCACATTATTATCTTTATTAACAATGGCTTCCTTTTTAGTATCTACATTTATAACAGTATTCGGAATAATTGTTTTATTAATCTCATTTATATTCTTATTATTATCTACAGACTGATTCACATTAACATTTGGAACTGATTTCTTCTGTTTTGCTAATTGTTTTTCTAATTTCTTTTGCTTTCGTAATTCTTGAATCTGTTCTTTTGTCAAATTCTTACCTGCTTCTTCTTGAGCACGTTTCTCTATATATTTTAAAATACATAAAGAAAAACATATTAAATAGATATTATCTTATTTATATAAAATAAATCATTTCATATATAAATTATATATCTATAAAAAATATAATTATATGTACCTTCCTTAGATAAAGCAGCTCCAGATGCAAGAGATGGTTGCTCAACAACTTCAACAGGTTTTTCTATAACGTTTTCTGGTTCGTCTGACTTCTTTTCTATAGCTTGAATCACCGGCTGCGTTGGAATCGGTTGAGACTCTACTATATTCTGATCTTTCTTTTGATTCTTCTGCTTAGCTAATTGTTTTTCTAACTTTTTCTGCTTACGAAGAGCTAAAACTTCTTCTCGACTTAGTTCTTTTCCAGCTTCTTCTTGAGCACGCTTTTCTAAATAGTATAAATGAATAGATCAACTTATGTAAAACCTATTTATATACGCTCTTTCGATAAACCTTGTTCAGAGTGTTCCATTATAAACAAATTAATAGTTTTTCTGATTTTTTATTTCACAACTCTTAAAACCACGATTAATTTGTCAAATAAACACAAATTTTGATAATAACTCCTAATTCTTGTTTTATACATTTATTAACCTCTATGTATTTTATCTACTGATTCTGATCTTTGAATTTGATCTAAAAAATAATAAAAAAGTATATTCTATAAAATCAACGATTCTACTACGAAAAATGTGAGATTCACTCATGAATATATTCTTTTTTGCTTCTAGTGCATACTTTATGTGATCTATAAATCTATGAGAAGAATAATTAAAGAAGTAATATACTTTGATTTTATGACATAGTCCTTCATTTATGTTCCTTTCTTATTCTCTTGAATATCAAAGTATTTTAACTATCGTATAAATTATAATTGATCACTTTGATGATTCAATTTAGTAAAAAAAATAATGAAAACACAAACATTATTAATTTCGTGTTTAGGATTTATTTATGAATAAGAATTCTTGATATACTCTTTAATGATATAGAAACGCTTTTCTATTATAATATTACTCTTTAGATTACAATCATGTCTTCGATGTTTAACGATGTCACAGAATTTGAACTATTGTAAGTTTGTTCATTATTTAGTTATTATATATTGACTAGTGAACGTTTGAAAGAAGATAAAACATATATTAAGAAGAACAGCAAGTTCTTCCAAGTATCTTCTCAACTTTTCGGTAGTACTTATTTGCTAATTGATATTTGTTAAAAGTATTTTTTATTTAGAATTATCCAAGATAGAACACGAGTATAGTATTCAATTGAGAAAGCTTCAATCTTCAGAAAAACAAATTATTGACTCTTTTTTATCAATATCGATGTGTGAATCTTTATCAGAGTATATACATATGATTATTCATCTATTATCTTTTATGAATGATATATATATTGTATTATGGAATATATATGTTTTTTTAAATAGTTTTCTTCAAGTAATTGAATCGATGGCCATTGAACATGAACGAATGTCTATGATCTTAGAAATCAATAAGAAAAAATTATCAGATGTCTTAAAGAAGCAACAGAATTCTCAACATATGTATATATATTATAATTATACTAGAATAGTTCTATATAATTTATTTATTATTTTTATAATGAATAGTAACAGTGGCTTATATTATTATTTCATTTTTTGTGAATATAATGAATATTTTATTATAACTTTGTATTATGTTATTATGAAAAAAGAGTGATGAAAAACATTATATATATATTATAAGTATTGTTAGCATATATAATTATGTTTATTCTATACTGTTTCATTAGTTATATTTATTTTTAATTAATAAATATGATTTAGTTGGATGTATATATATATATATAATATTTGATATAAATTATTTTTTATATAATGATAATTATTTTTATAGAACTTTTGAGCATCATAAAAAATTAAAAGAAAGAATAAAACAATCGAAAAGGCATTTAAAAAAGATAAAGAATCAATATAAAATAAAAGAAATTGCTTATCATCGATATACAAAGAAACTTATGAATTCAATACGCAATAATAATAATAATAATAATAATAATAATAATAATAATAATAATAATAATAAAGAAGATAATAATAATAATAAACATAATAATAATAATAATAATAATACCAACAATAGTAATAAACATGATAATAATAATAATAATAATTCATTTCATCAATTCAGAGAAGGACAATTATTAGATTCAGCTAAAGAGTATATATATAATTATATATATACTTATTAGGAAATATAGATATGAAAATGAGAAAACTAAATATCAAAAGAAAATTGATTTTTTAAATACGAATATTAAGTCGTTACATCAAGTATTTATTATTATATAATATGTTTATTTTTATATTATTTATAGTATTTATATATTATATTTACAATAAAATCTAATATATATTTGTTTTTGTGTATATTAATATATAGAATATCTATTTTTTTAACAATTTTATTAAATAATATATTTAGATAGAAATAGCTAGGCAAAAAGAATATATAAAAATATTTCTAAATTGTATGAAGAGTGTAGTTCTTCAATATATAAATACAAATGGTATACTTGTTAGTATGATGGCAAAAGAAAATGATAATATCGATATATTAGTTAATGAGAATAATTATAGTAGAATCCTCGATAATGATACTATTTCAAATCCATTTGATATGTATATTATTATATTTTATTTTTTTAAATATTAATCTAATTCTATTTTATATTATAATATGTTCAACTCAAATTTATAGAATTCAATATAATATAATAATATAATATTATAGTATTATAATATAATAATATATATAATATAAAAATATATATATATAAATAAATAGTTCTCTATCTACATCTCCTGCAAATCAAATAATATCTTCAAATACATATCCTTTCTTATATACTCGACATTTATATACTAATACTAGACAGCCATCCATTCATAGTATAAATACTATTAATAGTCCAAGGAACTCTACAGAAACCTCAGAATCAACTATTACTTCATCTTGTATAAACCCAAAACATAATTCTTATCCAATTGCTTCTTCACAATCACCTTCAAATATTATTACAGATATTCCTCTTTTAAATAATGATATATCTAATTCTATAAAAGAAGAACATAATTCAAATACTATAAAGAAAAAACACTCTTTATCCTTCTCTGCATCATCAAAACCTATAGATATTCAACAAGAAACAAATAATAAAATAAAATCGACACTAGCAATAACAGAAAATAACACAAGAAAGAAAAATCATCCTAATTCTATTCAAGATAATAATATATCTAATAATAATAATAATAATAATAATAATACTAATAATAATATTAATAATAATAAAGAAGATGATAATAATAATAATAATAATAATAAAGAAGATAATAATAATAATAATAAATATAATAATAATAATAATAATAATACTAATAATAATAATAATAATAATATAAGATCACCAGCTTCGCCTATAAATGATATTAATACATCATTGCTATATCAAGGAGTGTTCTCACCTTCAAATATTAATTCTATTCAAACGCCTACAAATAAACAAACGAATAATAATATGAAAATTGCATATCATCACAATTCAATTGCAATTCCTAATGAGAATACACAGTCCAATACCATTCTATATAATAATTCATCTCCTTCTCCTTCTACATCTCCTTCATATTATCTATCTTCTTCACCGTCACCTATTCTTAATAACGATAATACAATTCATAATATACTCCTTCCTAATCCATCACAATCCTTATGTATGTTTTTTATTATATATTTATGATTATTCTATACATAATTATAACTAGTGAAAACTTGTTCTTTACCTAGTATTTCATCTTCAAATTCTTCTTCGGAACCTCAAGAATATCAAACTATTTCCTATAAGAAAAGTATATATATATATTCTTTTTTTTGATCTTCTAATACATTTATATAATACTTTCTTTGTAGATATATTATGTAAAGTGATAGCTATATATCCTTTTGATCGAAGCTCTCCAAGCGATTTACAATTATATAAAGGAAATATCATTGAAGTTCTAGAAAAAGTATATATATTTTTATTATTAAGTACATGATAATAATTATGTTAATGCTTTTCTATAGAAATCAAATCAATGGTGGTATGGAGTCAATGAACAGGGAGAATCTGGATTATTCCCAGCTAGTTTTGTTGTATATTCTTATTTTCAATATATATATATATATATTTATTTATTTGTTTTCATTACATTCTAGGAAATCATAGAGAATTACGATCGATCAAGATATTCAACAATATTTTAGCTAGATATCAACAAGATTAACAAAATACACATATATCTTTTTATTGTTTTTTTATTATTATTTAGGGTGGATTTAGTTGAAATTATTTTTATGAATATTTATAGTTTTAGTTAAAAATTAAATTATTTTTTTTTATTCTTTTTAGTATTAATATATACTTAAAATAAGTTTAAAATGTTAAAGAAAGATTTGTAAAAAATAAACAAATAAAAATATATTAGTTAATTGAAAACATCTTATAAAATTATTAAATACTGTAAATATATTATTATAAAAACAATCAATTATAAATGGCTTCTATACAAAATAGAGAGTTATATATATATGTAACTAATTATGTAGAAATATTAGACTCTTCCCCAGACTTCATAATCTTCTACTTTAAAGTTATTTAGACAATCATCATCATTAGTATTTACAAATAATGATGATTTTTGAGGAGTATAATAATGTGTGAATGAATACGCCCTTACCCATGAATCTGTATTATAATGACAATCATCTTTAATGGCAATATCACTCCATTCACATTCATATCCACCACCAAAAGAAGGCCCAAAAGAAGAATTACAATATATCCCATAACCATCACCATTATGTAGATATTTAGTAGGAGGAATATTATATTCATTACTTAATGTAAATAGAAACTCTTTTGAATATGAAATCCACCCTATGTATGCTTATGTCAAAAATACTATAAAAATACACTAATATACTTCCACTATTCTTCCATGAAACATTTGTATATCCTCCAAATATATTAATATGAATATTATGACCTATATGTTTGATTAAAGTTACTGTTTCTCCTTTGTTATCACAATATCTATGAAATTCACTTGAAGAATAATCATGCTCACTTGCTCTTTATATATAATAGTAATAATAAAAAATTAAAATTATACCTAAATAATAATTTCCATTTCTTTTCTTTACCAAGCCAATTCACTAATGGAGTTTCATAATATTTCTTATTAATAATCTTTGAATCTGCGAATACAATTGGCTTTCCATTCATATCTATTTTAAGAGCTTCTTTTCCTTCAACACCAAATAGACTATACATTTCATTCTCTAATACTTTGTTATTCATAATTTCATTATTTTTATCATCAATAAAAAGACATTCATTACGTGCAAAATAATCAATATAATCATCATATTTATAATTCATCTTCATAAACCTTTCATTGTTTTCTTCATCATAATCTACATATCCACTACCATATTCATTAATAATCTTAGTCCATAATCCATTCTTCTTTAAATAGCTAGTTAATACATCATCTTTCTTATCATTTATATAAAGAACAACATCATCATCTTCTTTATATTTCTTAATAGTATAATCTCTTCTATAATAAGTTTTCATTAATTCTTCAGGAATAGGTAAATTACAATATTCAAATAAATCTAATAATTCAAGTTGATCACCTAGTTTTAACTTATCAACATTCATTTTCTTATTCATTAAAGAATCAATTAATAAAGGAGCTACTGTTTCATCGCCATGATAATCTAAATAAATAGTACCATCAACAGTCTTTATATCCTCTTGAGAATATTCATAAAGAAAACTACCTACTAAACTATTTGTTATTCTTTTAGGAAGAGAATAAACTGGACCATTACTTGTGAATCGAATATAATCAATTCCATTATCATTATTATTCATATTTAAATCATTTTTACTCAGAAAAGAAGATTCTTGGATAATTATACTTGGATCATCACCATTCTTATCATTCATTGCTTCACAATTTCTTGTTAATCGATTCACTAACTCATTTATAGACTCACCTGAATGAATACAGAAACTTATTGACTTACTTAAAATACCAATCAAATCACCAATCAGTCTTTCAAAATGAATTACATCCTTCTGAATATCGGCCATCTTATCAACATCAAATTCTACCTTCTCTTTCACCATTTTCTAAAATGTAAGAAATAAAATAAAAATGAAAACTTTTCAAAAGCTATTTTTCTATCTTATATAGAGAAACTTATTTCTCTAATTCAAAATTCTAGTTAAAAAACTGAATGAAAACAAATTTTTTTATGTCTTAAAATTTAATAATAATCGTAAATATTTATAAAAGAAAAGGTTTTAATGAATTCACGATTATTTTTCATTTAATGAGTTTAATTTCAAAATAAATATGGATTTCCATTTTTTTTGATAATTTTTTTTATATTTCTTTATTATTCATTTAATATTCATTTACAAAAATAATTATTATACTAAATTAAGTTTAAATTTTATGATCTATAGTACTATCATTAAATTATTAAAAATACAAGAAGAGTGATATTTTTTATTACGTTAACAATAATAATACGTTAATTTGATATTGATTATTAACAGAAAACATTCTGAATATTAGCATTTTCTTTTAATTACGATTAAATACTATTCTAGATTTACATTTTTATTTTAAATTCTCACAATACTCTATATTTTGCGCATTTCTCTATATCATTATTACTTAGATACTCATGGTTTATATAAAATACATATCCAAGGGATGAATATGTTGTTTCTTTTTATAATCTTGCCCAATTGTTGATTATTTTTCTGTTTAGATATATGTTCTATATATATGTCATATCTACAATTATTTCTTTATTCAATGAATATATCTCATTTCATTTTACTCAGTATCGTCTTGGGCTATTTCAAAATTCGTCCTCTTTTCTCTTCGCATTCTAACTTTGAAAAATTAATAATTATGTTATATATAGAAATAAAAATTACTGTTATTTAAATTATTAATTTTAACCTTCCAAAAAGTTATATCAAATGTTACATTATATATTATTTTCATTAATATATTACTATTATTTTTTTTATTATTTTCATCAATATATAATTATCATAATAATTAATTTATTGTATTTATTAGTATGAAAATAAAAATAATCATAAAATATAATCAGTTCCTTCTTGAATATTGTATTTTTTGTCATGTTACAATTATCCCCAAAATTTGTGACATTTTTCATAGTGTACTTTTTTTATTATATGAGTTAATTCAACATGAATGTGTCTGAAAGTGGAGTCAGTTATTATCAAGGTAACTGTCTTGAAAAAGAGAAGAGCCTATGATACTCGTATATATGTTTATAAGCAGCAAAAACATGTTATAATTTATATAACTAAATATTATAAATATTTATTATTAATATAGTATACTCATATATTATGTTAAGCTTAAAATAATTATATTAATTTTGTAAAGAGTAGTGAAAGTAATATAGAAAAGTATCAATTATATGTTAAAACAAAACTAATCTCGATAGAGTTTATAATAAGAGAAATTAAAACAATAATTTGGAACTATAATTTTTAATAATACTAATTTTATATAATATTGTTTAGAAAAGAATAAATGAATTTTTATAGAAATAAAAATATTTAAAAAAGTAATAAAAACATCTAAATTAATTTATTATTTATTCAAATAAATAAATATAATTTAAACATAAAATTTATAAAAAATTGAACGATATATAATACATGAATATTAAAAGTAGTTTTCATTTTAATTACATTTTCCCCATACTTCATAATCAGCTACTTTGAAATTATTAGTAGAATTAGAATCACTTGTATTTACAAATAAACTATTCTTTTCCTTAGTAGAAACACATGAAAATGATTGAAAATTTGTTCTTGAATACTTTAGATCACATTGATCAACAATAGCTATATCGTTTCCTTCACCAAATGTTGGACCATAGTTTATATTACGATATATGCCACGATTTCTGTTACTAGAGGAATAATCATATTTAGTAGGAGGAATACCATGTTCATTACTTAATGTAAATAAAAATTCTTTAGAATAATGTTTATAACCTATATGAATTTTAAAATATATATAAATATATATTGGTTATTAAAATATATATATATAATTATTAAAATAATATATATATATATACATAAATATACACGATTATTAAATAAATAAACATATAAATAAATAAATATATACCCCCTTTGCTTTCCCAACTTTGATCTGTATATCCTCCAAATATATTAATATGACCATAATGTCCTATATGTTTGATAATAGTTACAGTTTCTCCTTGATTATCGCAATATCTATGGAATTCACTTGCAGAATAATGATTTTCACTTGCTCTATATATAATAAATATATTGAATTAATGAAAATAATGTAATAAACAACAATTAATATATATAATTAGTAAAATAGATCAAAGAAAAATTCAATACATAAATAACAATAATAGAATAATCTAAAAACTAAAAATTCCATAAATAAAATAATAAATACATACCTAAATAATAATTTCCATTTCTTTTCCTTACCAAGCCATTTTTGTAATTGAAAATCCATCTGTTTATTATTAAGAATAATCGATGAATTCGCAAACTGTTGTTCCATTGTTAAACATAAATAAACTTCATTTGCTCCTTCAGTATCAAATAATTCATACATTTCATTCATTAATAATTCATTATCAATATTATTCATATCATTCTCATCTATATCAATACAATTATTATTTATATATTGATTAATATAATTCATATATGTATAATCTTTCTTTATATATAAATAATCATATGATGAATTATAATCAACTAGTCCATGATTATAATTCATTATATATCTTTCCCATAAATCATTCTTTATTAAATAATTACTAATTTCTTGATCATCTTTATTATTAATAATCATCTTTACTTGATCTCCCATATTATACTTCTTCTCTTTTGTATTCTGTCGCTCTTTTACAAGACATAATAATGGATGAAGGGGTATTTCACAAAACTCAAATAAATCTATTAATTCTAATTGTTGTTCATAACTTAAATCATCTAATTTGATTTCTTTATTATTCAAATAATCTATTAAATAATATGAATAATCACAATTTTCACGATAATCAAGGAAAATGCATCCATCTAATGATAAATAATCTGGTTTACTTTCCTCATATATAAATGAACCTTCAATACTATCTAATACAGCTTGTGATATCATAAATGTCACAGAAGAATTTGAAAAATTGATCTTTATTGCCTTAGTATCTTCATATTCATAATTATCATTATTTTCAGAATACTCTGGCAGTTCATACTCATTGTTATTCTTTTGATCGGAGTGTTTTGTTTTTTGATCGTTGAAATAAGAAAGGTAATTGAATTCACCTGTATCATTGTGATTAAATGATTTCTTCAGGATATCATTTATGCAGCCAGATGAGCAAGAACATACGTTGATGGCTCTTTGAATGGCATTCATCATATTTGTTAGCTGTTCTTCTATCATATTAATTTCTGTAGACGAAATAATAGAGTGATCAGTCTTAGGAATATCTATGAAGTTCATTTTCTTTCTTTACAATATGAATACTTAAAGAATAATTTAACTAGAATTCTAAAATTGTAAAAGATAGTTTTTTCCAGATATTCCATTTATTCTTGATTATATAAAAGAAATTGAGTGTTTTTTCATTTTATTCATAAAAGAATATTTGTTTTGTTATTGATGTCGTTTTATAACTAAATATTAGGATACATGAAAGATAGCGTTCATATACTATCTATGAATGGAGTGACCAATAGTGGATTAAAAAGAAATATCAAAAACTAAGAAATTGTTGTTGTTAAAAAAATAGATTATGCACTTTTTAAGAGAATATCATGTGCTATTATATATAAAAGGAAGCAAGAATTATGAAATATAGAGAATTCATAAATAATACTAAAAAAAATGTATAAATTAAAAAAAAAAGACTTGTAAAAAAGAAAATCAATAGAGACTTTGTGTAGATAACAATGAAAAGAATATAAAAAGAACAAAGATAGAAATAGTAGAACAAAAATAGAAAAAATATTATATAAATATATATAAATAGATAATAATTGAACAGAATATATAGATAGTGTTTTAATGAAAAAAAAAACACTAAAAATATGTTACTAGACAAGAAAAAGAATAATAAATTATAAAAAAAAAATATGTTTTATAAAATTAAAAAAAATAAAAACATATTGAAACAATGTATAAGTATTTAATAAATACAAATATATAATATAATAAAAAAAAAGAATGTTAATAAATATAAGAAAAAATATATATATCATAAAAAATAGAAAATAGATACAAATAAAAAAGAAGAGAATGTTTAGCATTTTCTAATAACAGAATGATCCGGTTTTGTATATAGATCCGCAAGGAATGACTCAAATAGATCCTTCATAGTTACATTATGACCACGATTTGCAAATAATGTATTCACATAATTAGTTTGATATTTTGTTCTATAATAATAGTTGTAAAATTATTAAGATATAATAATCATAATAGTGTTATAATATTATTAAGATATAATAATAATAATAATAATAGTTGTAATAAACATAATGATAGTTATAATAATAATAATAATAACTATTCTATACCTAGGATGAGGAACATCAATAGCAAATGCCTTTGTAAGTACAGTAAAGTTATAACCGGAATAACGGAGTAATTCCAGCCATTGAACTTTATTATAACCATAATCAACAAATCGTTCATCGAATAAAGGTAAATCTTTATGTTTACGAACAACTACATATGGTTCTTGTCGTTCACCTCTAAAACATTTAACTTGAGTCACTAAAGGAGTATACGACATATTATACCAAGCAGGGAAATAATAATTCTATACATATATATAATAATAAAATAAATAAAGAATCAACAAAAATAATCATTTTCATAAATACACAAAAAAAAGTATTCAAGTATTATATATATATATATACATGTAAACGATGACCTGGTCTAAATATTTGACATTCCGTGGCATTCATACAATCAAGTAAATCTGGTTTAGTTGAAGGAACTATAGCATCTACTCTATAATAAATATAATGATAATAAAAAATAAAAGTATAATAAATAAATATAATAAAAATATAATAAAAAATAAAAATAAAAATATAAATATAATAATAAATATAATAAAATAATAAAAAAATAAAAAAATATATATAATAAACATAATAATAAATATATAAATATACAATTCAGCACAGGTAGCAAAAGATTTACATTGTTTTTTAATAGTAGGATATTCAAATGCAGGGACAATAATAGCACTCTTTTTATCTTCTAATAAACTAAAAGGTAATTCATTCAAGGAATCATATAAATTATCTATAAATATATTTAAAATATTAAAAAAAAATATACCATAAAAAAAAAATAAGAAAATATATATATAATGATAAAAAAAAACTATTTAAAATATTAACAAAAAAATATATATATAATGATACAAATAAAATAAACAAATAATAACAATAACATATATATATCAATATACAAGAAGGCCACATATCCATATCTGTTAACCAGAAATGACTAGTTTTACAATGTTGAATAGCTTTATTTCTTAACATATTAATAGGATAAGAAGAATAATTAGCGCCAACAATAATTTCATATTGAAGACGTTCAGGATAATTATTAGCCATTAATTCATTTATTAATTTATCATATGAACTTTGAGCAACATAAATAGAAACCGAAAACATACTATTTATTATATTAATATATATATATATAATTAACATTAAATAATATACCTTGGCCAACGTTTTAACAAATAAGGGAAATATACAACTCGCTGAGCACTAAAACATATATATAAGAAATAAGAAAAATTGTATACATAAAAAATTTGATTAAAAAGTCTATTTTATATCAATTAAACAAAAAAAACAAAAAAAAGTACAAAAAAAGAGAGTTTATTTTATAATAAATATAGAATAGAAACAAGAAACAAGCTACATACGACGTTTGAGTAACAAATGTGAAATCAAAACTCACTTTAAGTGAGGGATTTGTAATTTGATTGACTCTCTATAAATAAAGATAATTGGATACAAATAAAATGAATCATAAATATATAGAGCATCATACTCCATATCCAGAATGTGTACGAATTGTCGGGTACACAATTAAAATTCCTGTCATACTACAGTCTGCATAATTATAAATTGAATGAAGATACACCATCAGAAACATCGATGTTAGCATCAAAACTATATATGTAAATAATCTCATTTCTATATAATAATAATAGACAAAGAAATAATAAAATAAAGTACCTGTACCAGAGTGACCTCCTGTACCAAAGTGACCCGTTTTTGTTTTGTTTCCATATTTACGGGAAAAAATATTTTTTCACTGTATTTAATAAAGATAAACATGTAAATAACATTTTTTCAATAAAAATAGTTTTTTTTCTGTTTAAAAAAGGTTTTTAAGAACAGAAATACAGACGTTCTCAGGTTCTTGTGGAAAAGTGTCGGACGATAGTGGAAAAACGACTTTTTCACTATGGAAAAACTAACAAATAATAATGGAAAAATGACTTTTTCATTGTGGAAAAACGTCTATAATTTAGTGGAAAAGTGTATTTTTCTTAATATATTCATAATTAAAGACTTTAGACAAATAAAAGTGTCTTCACTCGTAATGAGAGATGTTAGTTGTGGCTTTGAAGAAAATATATAGTTTATTTTCTGAAACAAATCGAATGTGATAATTCTCTAATTCTTCATGGATCTAAAGGAATAAATATATCTTAGTTTGCTATATTTATACTCAATAAAACAGAATACATATATATATATTTTAAAATATTCAATATTGGTCAAACTTATAAATCACGTTTTAATGGTTTATTTATAAAAATATGATATTTAAATACATGTATATTCTTTAAAATTAAAAATTACACATCATATAGAGAAAATTACCGAAATATAAGTAATAATAAATTTAAAAAAGTACACAATCAAAATACACTTTTCCACTAAATTATAGACGTTTTTCCACAATGAAAAAGTCATTTTTCCATTATTATTTGTTAGTTTTTCCATAGTGAAAAAGTCGTTTTTCCACTATCGTCCGACACTTTTCCACAAGAACCTGAGAACGTCTGTAGTATAATTTTTAAAATTTTCACAAGGAAAAAACGGAAAATATATTCTAGAACTTTCTAGAATATTCTTTTTGTATTCAGTTAAAACGAATACTAACTGGCTTTATCTAATTGTTTTCATATTTTATTCATAATTATTTTATTATTGTTTTTTTTTAAATAAATTAATTATACGATGAATATAGAAAATATATCCGAAAATGATAATACTACTAGTATTCCCCTTCCTGATCTTGATATTCTTGATTCTAATTTAACCCTAAATCAAGTTCTGAATCATCCTGAAGTTGAGAAAGAAAGAAGTCCTAGAAAGAAGTCCTGTGCTATAAGAAAAGTGTTTAATGGAAAGAATGGTATGAAGAAATTATCCTTATCTAGTATTAGTGCTATCACTAAAGTGTCTCCGTCTACAATAAAACGTTCTGAAAAGAAACTGAATGAAGATGTATCACTTAATAATCGTGATAATCAACATGTTCTTAATGAAAATGAAGAAGTAGAAATAATAGAATGGATTAAGTCACAAATTAATGTGAATAACTGTCCTTCGAAGAATGAAATAGCTGAAGAAATACGTAAGAGATCAATTGAAAGGTGTCGAAACGGTATTGGATGTATGATTACTGTATCAGAAGGGTATGTAAGGAAGCTGCTTAAGAAGAATAATATTCTATTGAAAAGACCGCTAACAAATTATGAAGAAAAAGCTAGACCAACAAAGAAAGATGCGAAGATACTGTATAGGAACATTCATTATGTAATAAACAAAAGAAAAATCAAAACTTCTCTTATATTCAACATGGATGAGTCATGGGTTACTCCTGGTGATAAAAGATCAAGAGTTACTGTTGCAGTTGATAATGATCACTTACCAATAACAAAACAAGGTACTAGTGTTACTCATACAACACTAATTGGTTGTATTTGTGCTGATGGTACTGCAGTTCCTTCCTCTTATGTTGTTGATCGAGATACTTATAATATTAAAGAAATAGATAAGCAAAATCTGTCCTATATAAAAGTATGGTCTGCTAAGTCTGGATGGATAAATACACATGTGTTATACTCATGGATTCAAGATATTTTTCTTCCATATGTTAATAAAAAGAGAAAAGATATGAATCTTGATAGTACTAATGATTATTGTCTACTTATTCTTGATGCTCATACAACACGTAATGATACTGATTTTCTTCGTCTATGTGAAAATAACCGTATTGATGTTATTGTACTTCCTAAAAATACTACTAGTGTCTTTCAACCGCTTGATTTAGTTATATACAATGTTTATAAATCAAAATTTAGAAGATATTATAAAACAACTAATCGATATTCGTTATTAGCAGCATCTGAAGATGCTTTTAGTGAAGCTTTTACAAGAAGAAACATTTTAAGTGCATGGCAAGCTTCGAGACTTCTTATTGATGATGAGAATGAGTTTATCAAGGATTTTGATGATCGTCCCCGTAGTAAAGTAACTAGAAAATCATCTAAAGTGTCAAATAAAATCTTAACTAATATCAATAGAGAAATGATGGAGGATGAATTTAGTGATAAACTTGATAATACTGTTTCAGAAGATGAAATAATAGTTAATGAATAAAGATATTCCTTTCTATATATATATTTTTTATTATTTTTTATATAATATATCATATATATACTTATTTTTTTATAATTGTTATTAATTTATGTCAAAAAAAATTTTTTGTTTTGTTTTTAACAAAAAAAGACTCTTTTTATTGAAAAAATGTTATTTACATGTTTATCTTTATTAAATACAGTGAAAAAATATTTTTTCCCGTAAATATGGAAACAAAACAAAAACGGGTCACTTTGGTACAGGAGGTCACTCTGGTACAGGTACTTTAATAAAAATTTCTCTTTTAGCACATTTATATAATCCTGGTTATTTGAAAAATATCACTCTGAAAAAAAAATGTTGTTAAGAATTCTGTTGGAAATAGCTGTTCTGGGAAATTCTTAACAGCCAGTCAATACATCTAAGATAACCATAAATATCTTTTCATTTGTTGAAAAAGCGAAAACACCAGTTTTCAGGTCATTTCTCGATTGTCCTCTATGATTTCAGGCGATATTATTAAAATTCAGAAAAATATCAGCAAAAGAAAGTTATTTGAATTGTGAGAGAACTAGTGTAGATAAAGAGAATGTTTATGCATATATAAAGAAATCTAAGCAATTGAAAAATAAGTAACTAAATAAAATAAGAAACGAAATATCCTTCACAACATTTATTCTAATAAATGACGAAATAAGATTTAAATTAAATAGTATGTGAATATTAGCATTATAATACGATAAATGCGATATGATAGAAACAAATAGAACACAGATATTTTTATTTTCGTTGAAAATATCGAACGGGTCGTCTTTTATGTTTGTGTTCGGGATCTATAATATGTAAAAGTCCTGAGATTAATAATAATTTTTGTTTTTTAGTTTGGATTTTCTTGAATTTTGATGTTTTACAGTTGAAATGCGATAAAATAGACTGATTTGGTAGTTCAATATTTGGTAATTTAAGGAAATAACGAATAGATTGTTGAATTTGAGTTGAATGATTCCTGGAGGAAGAACGTGAACAACATGGAGATGCTTTAGAGATATTTTGTGGATCATATGATGGTTGTATATCTAAGAATTGAAAGAAACAGAGAATAAAAGTGAAATGAATATATATATATATTATTATTTATTTGATTTATACGTTGTTGAGATAAACAATTATTTGATTGTAATGGTTGATTTATAAGTGATGAAATAGATAAATCATATTTAATTTGAATATGATTTTTAAGTGTTAAATTGTCTAAAGATGTTTTTATCCATAAAGGTAATACAGAACCAATAACAACAATGCATTTACATAAGAAACATTTTGATTGGATAATATCAATAAATAGATTCATAGCCTTGGTTGTGAATGAAAACACTATATTAATGTATAATATTATATATATTCATAGAATAGACTATAATTATGTTATAAAAAGAATATATGAATATAAATAATTTATAATTTATATATACAATTCATTTTTAATTGTTTCATATGTAAATAAACATTCGATGTATAGGGTCGTTGATCAAAATCAATAGAAATAGTAGATAAAGATTCTATATATATATATATATTAATTTAACTTTAAAATATGTTATAAAAGTAATATTCTTCTGCTAAGCAAATAAAAAAAAAATATATATATATACGCATCAAAACGATGCAATCAACTTTAATTGAAAGACGTTTATAAGAACAAAAAAAAGATTCCAAGTCATAATCACCTATAATATTATATATATAATAATCTTTATATAATATACAATCAATATGTAATGATCCATTTAAGAATGTTGTATTATTAAAGAATAAATTACTTAATTGAGCTATATATATGGAATTATTTTTATAAATGAATACTAAAAAAAATAAATAATTATATTAATCATATATATACCAGAAATTTGACAACGTAATTGATTTGTATCCGTACAAATAGGAAATTGGATCTAATAATATTTAACGAAAGCTTATTAATAATAATAATAAATAGAAAAAAAAATGAAGAATATTATAAATTGTATAGAATATATTATATATAAATATAGCATACAATTACGGCAAATAAATCAAATGAAGTTTTATATTTATATTGAATTAGTTCATATAGCGGTATAGCCGTATTCAACAAATTACATTCAAAATCAAAGAATAATAAAGTCATTATATCTAGACATTTCATTTGCTTCTATAATATATATATAATACTTATAATATATAAAGCTATTATGAATGATCTTCTGATAGAAGTATATATATTTTTAATATCATCATATAACGAACAATTATTAATAAGTATAATAATATATAATATTATACAAATAATAATTATTGTTATTCTATTATATATACTTTAAGATCACTTTTTATATCATTTAAACAACTTGATTTTGATACTATAACTTTATATACTTCACTTGTTTTTATATTTACACAACGTAATTTAATCTATTCAAAAGTATAGAATAAAATTTAATTTAATCAATATATATATACACTAAATTATAAAAAAAAATAGTTTATCGAATAATGATAATTATATAAAAACAAGTATAAAACATAATAAATAGAAATACATTTGATATGCATAGTAGATCTTCTTGACAGCATGTAGAAGGTATTGAGGGTGATGTTGAAGAGAATTGACTACAATACATTATTTTTGAATGTTGTTTAGAAGATTTATCTATGGATTCTGCTATTCCTGGAGGTTCAACTATATTATTATAAAGAAAATTTATTTATACAGTTATTCAGATATATAATATTATATATATATATAAAATAATTAAATAAATAAAATTATTAACTATTATCAATAATAGTATATAGTTTTCAGATTCATTGAGTTTAATATATAATTATAAAATAATGGTTCAAAATATATATATATATATACTAATTCCCATGGGACAATGAGTTTTTCTATATTCATAAAAAAGTAGATAATTTTCTTTTGAAAGAGGAAAACATAAACTTGAAAAATCGGTAGATACAGTCTATAATGATGTATATATGTAGTTATATATATATAGAAATTTTATAATTAATAATATTACTATTTAAACTTTAAAAAACAATAAATAATCAAAAGAAATATTGTATATAAATATACATTAAAGATTGACTGGTATAATGTTTGTATTTTTGTTAGGAAATCTATATATAATATATTCTATTAATAAAGTAAAAATATGTTAAATAAATATAAATAAATGTAATAAATAAATAAATAAATAAATAAATAAATAAATAAATAATAAATAAATAATAAATAAATAATAAATAAATAAATAAATAAATAAATAAATAAATAAATAATAAATAAATAAATATAAATATAAAAAATGCCTTCAGTTCGAATATTGAATTTATTCGAGTCAATTACAGTACAATCTTCAAGAGTAATATTTTTATCTGTCTCGCAAAAAGAAGGTTTTTTTACATATTCATTATAAATAAATACAGTAAACATATAGAAAACACTATTTTGACAAGGTTTAATATTAAAAGAATTATATAATGTTTTTAAAATATCCTTAGGTAAGAGTTGAAAAGAAATATTTTTATATTTCATAAACCATATACAATGTATACAAAGAACATGATTTTCAGAGTCTTTACAATTACAACTTAATGTTTTTTCAGGAATATACTGAATTTGTTGAATTAATGACGATATTCGATCTTGAATATAATATATAGAATTTGTTTCATATAAAATATGATATTGTTTATAAGGACATGTTTGTAATAGAATTTCAATAGAATAAGGGAGAGAATAATAAGTATAACAATCTAATTCATTTATTTTCATTAGACTAATATGCATATTATGATAGAAGAAAGGAAAATATGCAAGAGGTGATTTCTTTATTGTTCTCAACCAACATAAATAATTCTTTTCTTGATAAACATTTTCTAGAATTGATATTTTATAATCACTATAATAAAATCGACAAAAAGAATGATCACAAGAATTTAAATAATCAATTAATGTAGACATCATATTATTGGTTATTCCAGGAAGAGAAGGAAGAGAAGGAAGACTAGCAGAATTAGAAGGATTAGAAAGATTAGAAGGATTAGAAGGATTAGAAGGAATAGAAGGATTAGAAGGATTAGAAGGATTAGAAGGATTAGAAGGATTAACAGAATTAACAGAATTAACAATACTAACAGAATTAACAGAATTATCAGAATTATCAGAATTAGGAGAAGAATAAAATGTTTTTTGAATGGCATATAAATTATTCATAGCAGATTTAAAAGATGAAGAAATAGAAAAGTTATAAAATAATACATTAATTAAATCATTATTTTCTAATTGAGTTGTTTTATACATTAATTTTCGTGCATATATATAATTTAATACATGTATAGAATTATGAAAAATAGTACTAAAAATATCAATAAAATCAAGAATATTATCCGAATGAAATATATAAGATTCATCTTTATCCATACCTATATTTATATATATATATATTATTATTATTATTATACACTATTTCATATATTCATAAATAGTAGAGAAAAAAACAAAATGTATTAAAAACAATATATGTTAATTAATACTTTAAAAAAAAAATGAAAAAAGAATAAAAAATATATTTATAAATAATAATTCAAATACCATGAGATAGAAGAAAATAGAGAAAGTATTTCCAAGCTTCTTTAGAATTATTCGTTAAATCAATCATATATCCTAATAAATAAATCTTTTTATATTGTGAAAGAACAAATAAATTATATATATGAAAAGGATCTGTACTTGAACTAGTAATAATATCTATATAAATTTCATTATTATAAAAAGTCTTCAATTGATTAATAATATCTCTATATATAACAATAGTTCGTAATAAACTATTCTCTTTCTTCTTTGAATAAATACAATAATCTATATTATTATTTTGTTTAATTGAATATAACATTGATGGGAACATATAATACCCTTCATCTATTGAACCATATATCCTATCTAATAAAGTACTTGACCATTGATCCAATAAGGATATAGTACAATTTGGAAACTTTATTCTTCTTTCAAGTTTATATTGACATTGTTCATCAAATGGATCATTTACAAATGAATTATAAAATATATTCTCATAATCTGTATATGTTTGATTCTGTTTTATATTACAAATCTTTGCTACTGGTTTTATACCTATTATAAATTATATAGTTTTATTCTTCATATATATAAACAGAAAGGATATATATAAAATAAAATAACAACATAATAAATGATTTTTAATATATATATATATTAAATATGAATAACAACATAAACAAAAACATACTTTCAGAATTCGGGTTTTGTTGAGAAGGAGCTATATATATAAACAATATATAATGTTTAAAAAAAAAATGAATTTATTAATTATATATTATAACTTACGTTCATGATTATGAGTACAATTGCATGACCATACAATATATGTGCAATCTCTCTTCTTAAAAGCGACTCTAAATGGACAATTAGCTACATTGCATTGATAAACCACTGAGGATCCACCTCGTTGCCATACTTGATAGTGATATGTTGTTCTATATCGTTCGAAGTCTAAAGTAAGCTTCGTACGATCATCATATTGATCTTTTAATCCAACTCTATTGAGTTCCTCTGATATTCGCTTCGTATCGTCACTACGCATACAATTTTATATATAAATATATAAACAAAATAATGAAAAGAAGATCGACAACAAACGACTGAGAGATTGAAAATTAAAAAAAAATATATTCTTTTATTTTATAATTAAGGAATGAAAATGATTTGAAATTGTGATATTCTGAATTTACTTTAATAGATTCGAGAATTAATGTATGATTTTTATGTTCATTCATCAATCATGTTGATTAATCAAGTTGATTATTGTGTATGATCAAATAAATTCTTGTTCTTCCATGTTAAAATGATGTTTCTAACAATGATTTAAATTGTTTTTAGCTGAAATTCAAATACAAATATTTAATTAGATTAGTTTATTATGGTATGAAGTTAATAAGGGTGTTTATAGAGACAGTTGAAATTATATTTATTTATTTGATCAAATTTAAGATTTCTTCATAAGTTTATGAATAGAAAAACTCTTTAAATTATGTAATTTACCATTTTCTGTTGTTTAAAAGTATAAAATGAGTTATTTTTTCATGTATAACATATTTAATGTTGTCAAGAGTGGTTTATTTGTTGAGAAACTCCATAAACATGATATTTGATAGCAATTTATTTATTAAAATAATCTGTGTATATCTTTGAATATAAATTATATAAATACTGAGCAATAATTTTATTTTTCATTTATAAAGAACAGTTCACAAAAATTTATAAATATTAAATAATAAAATATATAAATTGGCAAAAAGAAAAGAAAAGAAGAAAAGAATATGTAGAAAAAATAATTATAGTATATAAATATATTATATATAGTTTCTTAAAGAGAGAAACAAATGTATAATAACTAAAAAAAAATAAAAAAATTTTAAAAGAAAATGAATAATTTACACAAGTTGAAGAAATCCTTGTCGAACATGAATAACAAACGAAGATAAATTATTCGTTTGTTGAAGACTGGCTTCCAGTTTATCTAAATCTGAGATCATAGGTATACAGTTCATTACTATATAAGATATATATATTTTTTGATAATCCATAATATAATAACAATAATAGAATAATAAAAAATATAAAATAATAAAGAATATAAAATTAAAAAATAATAATAATAAAGAATATTTAAAAAAATAAAAATAATTCATATATAATAACAATAATAGAATAATAAAAAAAAATTATAATAATAATAATAAAATAATAATCCTATATACCCTTCCATTTTCGTTGTTCATCAAGAGATAGAATAATAGAATATTCTTTTTCCCAATGATTAGGATCAATATATTGAAAAACAATCTTTATACTTTGCATATCTATATATAGATATAGAAAAATATATATATACAAATATTTATAATTGATACTAGTTATTAAAAAAGAATATATATATATATAATCTTTGAATATACTTTTTAAATTATTAAATGTAATTCCCAAATAATCTTTAAAATATTTTATACCCAAAGTTGTATCATTTGTAATCGAATTGATTTCCTCATATAATTCTTGAACTTCTATTTATATATAAAATAATAATAATAATAATAATAATAATAATGATAAAAAAAAATAAAATTTTAAACACTTAGTGATTCACTTACTTTTTGTTTCATCAGAAAATGTCTTTTGTTCAACAGCCAAATCCTTTTCGTATTGTTCATATTCTTTATTATATTCATCATATTCTTTCTACATGAAATCAAAGACAATAAAACAATTAAAAAAACTTTGAAAAAAAATACTTTCACAACCAATAACTGTTCTTGATATAAATTAATTTCTTCCTTGTGCTGCTTATTAACTATAAATCATCAAGATCTCATAGACATATTATATATATTTGTATACGTTGTTCTTTTCTTTCATTATCTGTTTGAAGATCATTTGATTGATTTTTAAGTTTATTTATAGTCTCTATATATAGAATGCAATATTCAAGATATTATTTAATTGTACATACCTTTAAGAGAACTGATTCTATCAATCATTGTTGATTCATAAACGTTGAAATCAGAAATCTGTCTTTCAATAAACGTATTAAATTGAAGCTCAATGTCCTGAACTTTAACTTCGATTGCTTTTGATATATTTTCCATCTTAGGTGGCTTTATTTAAAAAATGATTTTTTTTTTATTCTTGTTTTATTCAGCTACTTTCAGATTTCTTCATACGAAACAAAGAAAAGACTAAAGAATTAAGTTATTTTTTCTAGTATATAGAGCATTTCTTTATTTGTTTAATTTAGTGATGTTTAAGAAAGTTGTATGTGATGAATTAAACTATATATTGATCTTATTATCTATAGTTAAATCAGTTTACTTCATGGAAAGACCAGATCTTGGATATTAAATCGAATTTAACAATTCAGAATTGTGAAGAATTAGTATATAAGCGCTTGATAGTAGTATAAATTAAAATATATATATAGAACAAAAAGTTTATGTTGATTAATGACGATTATTCCAATGTTTTATGTCCAAAGATTGAAAAGTTTAAAAAGAATGCAGATGAGACTGATCCTGATAAGAAATTATATGGTCCTGAGATGATTCAAAAAGTATTTTTATTATTTTTCTTTTGAAATATATATATATAATTTATATCATATACAAATACTTATTTTGTTTTAATTTTTTTTTTTATTATTTTAGGTGAATGCATTGTATGCAGAATATTCTGAGTTATTGCCTGTTTATGAAGAATTGAAGCAATCTTTAGAAGCATTAACAGAACAGAAGAAGAAAGAAGAAGAAACCAAACAAAGAGAAGAAGAAGAGAAAAAACGAAAAGAAGAAGAAGAAAAGAAAAAGCAAGAAATGATACAAAAAGAGATAGAAGAAAAGAAACGAAAAGAAGAAGAGGAGCAAAGACGTAAGGAAGAAGAAAATAAGAAACAAATAGAATTAGAACATAGAAAAGAAGAAGAAGAACATAAACGTAAGATGGAGATGGAATGTCGAAAAATAAGAAAATTAGAAACAGATAAATATCAAGAAAATGAGAAAAAGAAAGCAGAATTAAAAGCTCAAGAGATTCTGATGAATATAAGGAAACAAAAAGAATTAAAGAATCAACAAAATGGTGTTTCTATATTCAATAATAATAATACAATTAATTTTTCATCTATACCATCTGAAATACCTTCTACTATGAATAATCAAGTGAATTCAAATAATATTAATAATAATAGTAAAGAATCATCTAATAAAGATAAAGATATTGATATAGATATAGATACAAAAGAATTAGAAGATCAATTAGTAAAATCTCGAGAAGAAGAAAAGAATCGTAAGAAAATAGAACAAGAAGAAAGAGAACGAAAGATAAAAGAACGTATTGAAATGTTTAAACGAGTAAAAGAAGAACGATTACGTAAAGAAAATGAAGAGAATGAAAAACAAATTAAACAACCTTTAATTAGTAGTGATAGTAAGAAGGGTATAGAAAATATGAATAATAAGAATAAGGGTGTGGAAAATATGAATAATAAGAATAAGGGTGTGGAAAATAATAAGAATAATAATGAAAATAATAAGAATAATAATGAAAATACTAATAATAAGAATAATAATACTAATAATAATAATAATACTAATAATAATACACTAGAAGATGAAGATGCTGAATTGCAAGCAGTTCTTGCTCAATCTATGATGGAATATCAAGAAGATAATCAAACTAATCCTAAAGAAACACAAAGAACACAATTAGGAGATGTTTCAATATCGAATTCTATAAAGAATCAAGAGATTGATGACGAACTTGATCCTGAATTGTTAGAAGCACAAAAGTTATCTATGCTAGAATATATACAAGAAGATGAAAAAGAAAAAGAAGAAGAAATGTTTGATATTCATAAAATTAAAGGCATTCAACGATATAAAAAGGTATATTGATATTTTTTGTTATGCATATATATTATATATATATTTATATATTTATATAGGAAGAAGATAAAGATAAATCTGAAGACTCTCTATCTTATTGTGTATATAGATAAATAATTATTAATATATATAAATGTATATAGATTTACTCATTAAGTTCTGTAATTGATTATATAAATGTAATTCATTCATTAAGTACTGAATATACAGTAGTTTTATGGGGTTCTTCATATAGTGATCTTTCAAGGTATATATATATATATATATATATTAGGAATCATTTTTAGTATTATTTTTTTTTTTATATAAATATATATAATTAATTCACATATTTATAAATATACAATTATATAAAGACAATTATTATTTCTCTAGAGAATCATTGAATCAATTTATTGCTTTATCTATATCTCATCCTGAGTATATATATTTATATATTGATGTTACCCTGTTTCCTACTTTATGTTTCTCTCAAAAAATCACAATTCTTCCTATTTTATTTGTATATACAAAAGGAATTATGAATAAATATATATATATTGATTATAAAGATCAATTAGATTCTATTCTTAAAGATACTAAAGATACAAATGTATATAATTATATATTATGTTTTTTTGTATTTTTTTTTGTTATTTATGTTTATATATTTATATATTTATATATTTATGTTATTTATATTATTTATTTATTTATATTATTTATGTTATTTATTACCTTAACTATATATAGACACCCTTACTAGTTCCTCTTCCATCTACATCCTGTATATATCCTATATATATTTCTATTAATAATCATAATTATTCTTAATATTTACTATTATATATAGTATCTATATTACCTTCTCCTTCAAGTGAAGAGCGTGAAGAGCCCGCCACAGTTACCGCCATTCAAGATCAACTTTTGAATATAATCGCTGAAGCTACTGATGAACAAGAACGTCTTACGGTTATTTCTGTATATATATTATATATTTTATAGTATATTATAATATATATTTATTTTTTATTAATATGATTATTATCCATATATAGACATTTTCAAAGATATTTTCGAATATTCTGAAAGATCCGAATGAACCGAAATATAAACGTATTCCTATCGCCTCAAAAGCATTCCAGAAAATAAATACATTGTAAATAGATTATATATATATTATTTAATATTTTTTTAAGCTAAAAGTATCATTATTTTATATATTTGATTATATATATCATTTAACTTAATTCTTTATATAAATTATTATTATTATAATAGTGATTCTATCTCTATAATTATACACATAGTTCTTCTACTCATTCTATCATGGAAACCTCAGGATTTCAAAAGATTACCATAGAGAATAAACAGTATTATCAATTACCTGCAGGAATAGTAAATGTTGAATTATTTAAAGATATTGTCCGTCTTCTTAATGAAGCTAAAGGTATATATATATATTATTTTATTTTTTTATATATATAATATTATATTTGTTTATATAGTTACTCTACAAAAGAAAGATAATATTGAATCCATGTATATATATAATTATTATATATAATTATATATATAATTATAGATCAGCATCAAAAATAATACCTACATTTGATTATTGTATATAAACCATATATAATATATATTATATAATATATATTATATAATATATATAGCTATGCTTTCACCTGATCAGCAATCATCATTATTAGAAGATACTGATTTCATCGAATTTATTAATTATCTTCTTTCTCCTGAAATAATGCCTATTTTTATGAAATTCAATAATGCAGGTATATTTTTATACTTTATAGATATATAATTTATAATATACATATTTGCTTATAATCAATCTTTTTTTAAATATATTTATATATATAATAGCTAATACTAATGGTATTGCTTCTTTAATGTCAGATCCTGATATTCAGTTACTTGTATCAAATCCTATATTTTTAAAAGGAACATTCAAAGTCAGAAATAATCCACAATATCAAGAAATATTTAAAACTATTGTTTCTCGTATATATATATATATATAATTATAATTATAATAATTATAAATATAATTATCCTCTTTCTATATAGATGCCTTCATGTTTTAAATATATTTATATAAATATATTTTCAGTGTAATTTAGTCTTCAACAAATTAATTCTTTTTTGTTTCTATATTATTATCATGCTTATTTTGTTTTGTTTTTTATATGTATTATTTATCATATATAAAAGTGAATAATAGATTTTGATAATTATTAAAATTATTACGAAAAAAACAAGGTATAAAAACATTATTTTTAACATAGATTAACAATTAATATAGAAAAAAAGTTTTTTTCGAATATAAAATAAAACATATCATTGAATATATAATAAAAAGTATAATTTAAATAACAAAAAGAAAGTTAATAAATTAATATATTTATAAGCAAACAATATAAAATATATATATATATATATATATATATATATATATATATATATATATATCAATATATATATTTATCTACGTCTAGACTCTCTATATCGATCTCTGTCCATAGGTACACCAGGTCTAGATCCCATCATGGCCATTCTTCTCTCTTCTTCTCTTTGACGATAACGACGCTCCTCAGCACGACGCATTCTCTCCTCCATCTTAGCCTTCTTTAAAGCTAATCTATATATATAGAGTAATAATGAGAGTATATATTGTTGTTGTTAGATTATATATTATAAACTATTATATTATATTATATTATATTATATTATATTATATTATATTATATTATAAACTATTATATTATATTATATTATATATACTTAGAACGATCTTTTTTAGGCATATCTTTACGACTCTGACCACGACCACCACCTATATATATATAATATATATAATATATATATTATTATTATATATATATATAAATGATAATATAAATATATATACCAAGTCTTCTAGGAATCCAGCTATTTACAGTTCGTCCTCTCTCAACGTCAACCATGATGACGCGTCCATTAAAACGGCGGGCATTCATATCCTATATTATATATATATATATATAATAAACAATTTTAAAATCAATATTGTATTAACTATAATATATATATTAAACAATTTTAAAAACAATACTTAATTAACTATAATAAACAAATATATATATATATATATACATCATAAGCTCGTTTAAGATCTTTTTCATTTTTAAATTCTACAAAAGCATAACCGCGAGATTTCCCTTCTAAATCACGTATTATTACAACCTATACATATATGTATATATTGAATAAAAAATTAAAAAATTAAGAATAAAATAAAAACATAAATAAAAAAAACTTCTAAATTTATTGATAAAACAACATTATGAAAATAATACAAGCATAAATAATAACTTATATACACTAGCAATAGGTCCACATCGTTCAAATTCTCTTCTTAATGATTGTTCATCAACATCATAATTCAAATTACCAACAAAAGCAGTTTTAAAAGGATCTCTTGTAGCTTTAGGATTATTCTTAGGATCCCATGTTTTTCGAAGTTCAATATTTTTTTCTTGATTGGCTACCATTTTTTCAACAAGACGTTGTTTCTTTAATTCAGTAGGATCTGGAATAGGTTCTACGGGTGCAGGAGTCTCTTTTTCAAACTATAGTTATAATAATAATAAAAACTAGAAAAATAATTTTCTTATTCTGAAAATATAATCATAATGATAATAATGGAAACTATTTATAGATTATTAGGAAAGCATACATAAGAAAGATAAGGTCCAACAGGAATGAAATCATAGGCTTCATGAGGTTTCTTATTTGATTTATATTCAGGAAGATCAACATGAGGGAACAGAGCCTTGATATCTGATGTCATGAAACGAATTGTCGGACCTCCTTTAGCATTAGTTCTATGCAATGTAGGCAATGTAGAACCAACAGGTAAATCTCCAATCATAATATATCTACGGAGAAAACAGAAGAAAAAAGAATTAAAAAATTTTTTTTTTTTTGCAAAATTGATTATTCTTGATTTTCAAGGTATTATTTGTGTATTGTCGTGATTAAGGAATTATTCTTTTCAAAATCATTTTTATTCTTTTCAAATAAATAGTTAGAATATTCTCTATAGTCTTGTATATGTTTTATGATGACTAGAATAAATAAAAGTTAAATCCTCAAATAATTCATACTAAAACCCAAAATTTGTGAGTCAAATCTCATGATCTCTGTGAGAAAGAACGATTTCTATGGCTTCCATTACTTTGTAATATATTTTTCAATTAAATAAACAATTTTTAAATCAAAATAGTATCGATCAATTGAAAGATGGAGTCAATACAATGCATTTGTCTCATCTCTTTAAATTCAAACATGATCCTCATCATGAATTTATGAAAATAATAAATGAATAACCAGAATGGTTTATTATAGAAGACAATAAAGAAAAACAAATAAGAATCGCGGATATTTCTAATTTTTTAAGAAGAACTTCAAAAAACCAAACAAATAAGAACCTTAGTTGGAAATCCTATTGAAAGTAAGTTTAGTAGAGAATGATGATTGATTTCACTTATTTAGGTTAGGCTTCAGTGTCCATAAGTTTTTTTAATTAAAAAAAAAAAGGAAATTCAACATGATTCGAAGAAATATTCGTCTGAGAAAGGATTATCTCTATAGAAAATCTTTAGAAGGGAAGCAGAAGGATGAATATGAAAAGAAGATGAAAGTCCGTGATGCTATCGAAAAGGGAAAGAATGTAGCTACTGAATTAAAAGGAGAAGCCGAAGGTTTGAAGCATACTATTGATCTTGAAGATGATCAGACTATGAATAAACAACTTGATGATGAATATGCTACTGCAGGTATAAAAGATCCCAAAGTTTGTGTAACTACTTCAAGAGAACCTAGTTCAAGATTAAAACAATTTGTTAAAGAAATCAAATTAATTATTCCTAATTCACAACGTATTAACAGAGGTCAAACTAAAATTGAAGAAGTATGTTATATTTAGTAGAGTAACTTAATATGAATATAATAATAATTTTTTTTCTAAATCTTTTAACTTTTTTTTTCTGTTTGTTTTTGTATATTATATAAAATAATGTTCTTTCTTTATTATATTATAAATGTATATATATATATAGTTGGTTCAAGTATGTCGTAGTCAAGAGTATACAGATATAGTAATAGTAGGTGAACATCGGGGTGAACCTGATCAATTAATTATTAGTCATCTTCCTTTTGGTCCTACTTGCTATATTTCTTTATATAATACTGTTATGAGACATGATATAGAAGATGTTGGAACTATGAGTGAAGTCTATCCTCATCTTATCTTTAATAACTTTACTTCGACACTTGTATATAGTTTGCTATGTTGTTATTTTTATTTTGTTTCTTCTTTTTATTTTATTTATTTTATTATTATTATTATTTTTATATTTATTATTATTATTATTTTTATATTTATTTTGTTTTTTTATTATATATATTAAATAATTCTTTTATATCAAGTTTATTCATTTTATCTCTCCCATATTATATATATATATATATATATATATATATATATATATATATATATATATATATATATATAGGGTAATCGTGTAGTAAGTATATTAAAGTATTTATATCCAGTTCCTAAAGCAGATTCAAAACGTGTTATTAGTTTTGTAAATACCAAGTATATATATATATATATAATTATACTAATTTATTATTCTATATTTATTATTATTATTATATATATAGTGATATTATATCATTCAGACATCATAACTTTACTAAAAATCACCAAGAAGTCAATTTAACTGAAGTATATATATATATATATATAATTATCATTATTAATTATCATTATATAATTATCATTATATAATTATCATTATACAATATTAATTATTCAAAAATAGAAATCTTTTCTAATAAATAAATTTATATAGGTAGGTCCTCGATTTGATATGAGAATCTATAAAATAAAATTAGGAACAGTAGAAATGGAAGATTGTGAAAATGAATATGTATATAGACCTTATATGAATACTGCAAAGAAACGACGTTTCCTTTAAATTTTATTTATA
This sequence comes from Blastocystis sp. Blastoise, assembly GCA_039096225.1. Taxonomy (NCBI): domain Eukaryota; class Bigyra; order Opalinata; family Blastocystidae; genus Blastocystis; species Blastocystis sp. Blastoise. Next base: position 1,750,962 of record JBBPEB010000015.1, read on the forward strand.
TATTCAAATATCTATACTTATAAATCATATAAAGATTATATTTTTTATTTATTCTAAATACGTATTCTTTTATTTCCTTTTCTCTTTTTATTATTGTTTTTTATGTGTTTTTTGTTTCATTTTTGTTTGTTATTTCTTTTTTTCATGCTTCAATGAATAACAATCTCAAACAATTTATGTATTCTACAAACGAAATACATAAATGAATTCAATTACGTATACAAGAAAAAGAATTAAATAATTTTTTTGTAGCAATGTCAAAACAAATGATTCAAATGCTTATAGCAGTGCCAGCAACACTTGCTATCTGTCTAGTGTATAATTATTTATCATTCTGCATTCTTAAATATCTTTAGATTTGAAGATAAAGTTGGTGGATTCGCAATTATCAATGGAAGATCCATGCAACCTACTTTAAATCCTTCAAAAGATGATGATAGTTATAGTAAGGATATCATTTTAACAAACAAAATTAATGTAAGAAGAGCCAAATTCACTCGTGGTAGTATTGTCGTCTTAAAATCTCCACTTGATCCAAAGAGATTATTAATTAAACGACTTGTTGCTATTGATGGAGATTTAATTCGCACAGAAGAGAACTCGCTTATTGAGATTCCTCAAGGAAATTGTTGGGTTGAAGGAGATAATGGATCTAATAGTATTGACAGTCATCGCTTTGGAGCTGTATATATCTATATCTACTGGTTACTATTGTTTATTTTATGTAAAACTCTATGTTTCCATGTTTTATATATATAAACCATTTTTATAAATAAATTCTCTATAGATTCCACTTGCGCTCATTGTTGCTGAAGCTACATATATTATATGGCCTTTCACACGTATATCAAAACTCGTTAAACAACCCTCAAGGTCTAAAGTAGTTTATAAAGAAGAATCTAAATTCTGTAAGAATAATGACTAGAGAATGTATCCTTTTCCATTTTTTTATTCTTTTTTTTTCTAATATAGTTGTTCATAGTTATTATGCATATGTGATTTCATTTTATCTTTAATAGTTTTTGTTTTTTATATTTGATATTTCTTATAATAACAAACTATAAAAAGAATCATTCAATAAATCGTAATTTTTATTATGAGAAAATCACATTATATATTCAATAAGTATTTCCAAGATTGTTATACATCATTCTTGTATCACCAAAAATCACAAAAATCACAGATTTGGATATATCCAAGTCAATTAATGGATCTTCGCATTCAACAAAAACGAGACTTTTAATATTCATATTTACTTTTTATAACATCTATAAACTGTTAGTGACTTATTTGATATGAGAATCATACTGATTAGCCTTTTATTATTCACATTTTGTGGTACATCGAGTATTTTTGTTTGTTAAATAGTCTCTAATAATGTATAGGTTTTGTTCAGTATTTGCTATTATGAAATAGATGAATTTTATTATTGAAATAATATATTTAGTTCACACTTACATGTAATTGATCAACAATCATCACTTCCGAAACATCAATCTCCGTATATCTATTTATAAAATATTGTCTTAGAAGCTTATATTATATTATATATGTATCTATATATAGAATACTACCAATTCATCAATCACAAATAGAAGAAACATCTCGAAGATTATTGAATTATAATGAAGGAAATGTATTCTCTATTCAGGAAGAAAACTCCAAGGAGTATTTTAAATTATAGTTAACTAGATATATATATAATAGATATTTTATCGTAACGAAGCAAATTAATCAAGATGAATGTATATATGGTTTATATGTTTAAAAACATATTTATGTATATATATTATTAATTATATTATAATAGCTTCTGATGATTACATAATGGTATCGTTGGATGATCTTATTTTTGATTATATTAAAGAACATAGTACATATATATATATATATTATTATTAAATATATGATTTATAAATGATATATATAGAAGTCATCATATATATTGTCATTGTTATTCTTAGTATAATACTGTTAGCATGTTTCATTAAGATATTCAATGCATTCTATACTGTTATATCAACATTTTATAAATGTTGCACTTGTTGTAAGCATAAAAAGAATGAAGAAACAACGAAAATACTAAAAATATAATGATGATACGATTTATATATATTATTTTTGTATATTATCTACTATGTGTCTATGAAATATATAAAAAAATATTAAAAAGTACTCTTTGGTTTCTTATAAAATGATTTAAAGATTTTTTTTTGAAGTAAAAAAAGAAAAATATAAATAATATGTTTATAACATATAATAAATAAAGAAAACAACAATAATATAATTATTATTCAAGAATAAAATTTATTGTCTAGAAGTTCTAGAATCTCTATAATCAGAGAAAAGATCAAATCCAACTAATATTAATGGATACATAATATTCTTCTTTAATACAGGGATTTTCATACAAGGCATTAAGCAAAGAGCAGATGCTGTTATTGTATTATATACGTCATAAGAACCTCTCATATCTCCCATCAATCGCTTAATCCACATCATACCTACATAAAAACTATAGACAATAATAAACATAATAAACATAGAAAAGTTATCAATTCTATTATCAATTTATTAACGATTTGTATATTGAAGATTATATATATATATATATTAACGATTTGTATATTGAAAATTATATATATATATATATTAACGATTTGTATATTCAAGATTAGATAAATATATATAAATATATATAAATATATATAAATATATATATATAAACGATTGTATATTGAAAAATCTATAAATATTATATATACCAAATTAATGAACCTGCGCCAATAGCTGTACTTTTAGTTAATCCTAACATTTTGTCTTTGTTTGTTTTTAATTTCCAATCCATAGTTTGGAAAAATTGAACTATAAATAGGTATATACAATAGTTCATAATAAGATCATTGATTGTATTCAATATAATTATATAATTCATTATATATACAAGCACCAAGAATACCACCGAGACTAGCACCAGTGACAGAACCAAATTTTGCTAATTTAATATAATAATTAATTTGAAATCTCTATATATAAGAGATAATATATGGGTGTCATTTGTAAAGTTGTGGACTAATGATTAAATTAAAAAAGGAAGCAGAAAAACATTACATCTTTAAATGTTTTTTCTTTTTGAGCAACTGTTCCATCTGATTGTTTCACTTCGATCACCTTAGCTTCTCTCTCTTTGATTTCCTTGGATCGTTTCGCTTCCTCTTCTTGACGTTGTTTTAATTTTTCTTGTTGTTTTCTGTAATCTCCCCAACTTGACATGTTTTGAATAAATGAGTGATAAACAAAGGAAAAAAGAATTATGTAAAAAAGAACACTAAAGAATTTTTTCAGATATTTTCACGTTAATTCAGTCAGTGTCTTCTAAAACAAAAAACAATTCAAACTTTAAGTTTAAAAAACAAATACATACTTTTATTATAATTAGTAAATAATTGTTCTTTGTATATCAAACATCAGCAACATCGGATTGGTCTATGTTATTATGAAAATATCTTTACGTTTAGTAACATTTATTTTTCTATTATTCTTTATCCAGGTCACTAATGCTCAACGTATATTACAAATTACATATATATTATAAATAAATTAGTTTGTGGCCTTTATCAATCAGATTGCATAGTCTTTGAGAATATATGTATTATAAATCTTGATATATTACTAAAACGATGTTTATTTTATATAAAATTTTTTGTCTTTATAGATATTCGTTATTCTCGTTCGATAACAGAGCATTTATCTAATGAATTCTTGAATTCGTTCTTAGAAATATTCGTATTTCTTGATGGTTTTGAGTGTGATGGAGATCCTGATATCCGAATTATTGGCTAGTATTTATTTTTTATGAAAGTACTTGTGATATTTTTATATAGTGTTTCTTCAACACGTTATGCACCTTATGAATATAATCGTATATATATATATACTATAATATAATGATATATTATAAATCTGTAGATCCTTTTGAAACGCGTGAGATTCTTCGTTTTATTCAATTTGTTCCTCTTAATCTTGAAAAAATAACTTTTTATAATATTAGTTGTTCTAGCCCTATTCAAGAAAACTCTGAATATTTATATACGTATGATTACTGACATTATATATTATATTATATTATTTTTCATAAATTAAATGATATTAATTTATTCTATATAATAAAATAACGATTATTATTAATTTGATATTATAGTATAGAAGATCTTTTTTATTATTATTTTTTTATAAATATATGTAAATATATATATATCAATTATACTATAAAAATGGTCTATATACAAAAGATTTTTATTGTCGTCGAGGAGATGAATTTCTTTTTGAAAGTTTATTTCGAGTGGGTAACTTTTATATTCAATCTGAATACTTTTTTAATGGTATTTATATTTATTTAGTGTTAATACATGTTATATATATATAATTATCAAAAGAATATAAAATATCTATTGCTATCAACTCTATAGATGATATATTAACTATTACTCATCCTGCTTTTACAGAAACGTATACTCTTATTCATGAAGAACGTATATATATATGTATTTAATAGTTATATATTTATGATTATTTAATTATATAATAGTGTATATGTCAATAATTCAATATAGAATATTTCTAATAATATTTCTAATAATATTTTAATAATATTTCTAATAATATTTTAATAATAATATTTATAATATTTCTAATAATATTTTAATAATAATATTTATAATATTTCTAATAATATTTTAATACTATTTCTAATAATATTTTAATAATATTTAATAATATTTATAATATTTCTAATAGTATTTCTAATAGTATTTCTAATAATATTTAATAATATTTTAATAATATTTTAATAATAATATTTATAATATTTCTAATAATATTTTAATACTATTTTAATGCTATTTTAATACTATTTTAATACTATTTCTAATACTATTTCTGATAAATTATAAATAATAATCTATAGCATGTTATACAAATGATGCTACTCAGAATGCATTGACTAGTCTTAAATGGATTGTATTTATAGGACTTATTTTTATTTTATTTACATTCCTTATGTTATTCTATACTTATTCAACAACATTACAAATAAAAGAAGTACTTCATTTTGTTAAACAAGAATAATATATACTATTATATATATATATATATATTTCATATGTTCACTATGTTTTTATCCTATATTTTATTTCTTTCTGTTCTTTAGTATAATTTTCATTTAAAAAAAGAAATATAATATATATATTATTATTATATAAAAAATACTTCATGTGAACTCATTTTTTTACATTTTATTTTTATGCTTTCTTTCTTATATATATATATACTTTTAACAATTTACTTTGTTTATCAATTTCTTATTCTTCACATTTTATATCTTTTATTGTTTATTTAAAAGAAAAAAGTTTACTAATCCATTTCCTTACATGTTTTATATTGTTCTAATACTACTCCTATTACTCTACTTTTTGTGCATATTAAAACTATATTAAAGAATATTGCTTATCTATGACAAAAAGAGGAGAAAAACATTTTTTATATAAAAAAAGAAAAGTCGTTTTTTTATGGGAATTCTTTGTGGTTAGTAGGGATAATTTATGCTCAGCATAGTATGACGAAAAAATTCATGCTCAGCATAGTATGGCCAATAGGCTACCCGCCTATTGGCCTGGTCTACTATGCATACTCTAAAGAAAACACCTTCTACTATGCTGAGTGTGAATTACGCCGTGGTTAGTAAGCTCATTTCATATTAACCGTGATTTCATTATTTTTTATCGTTTTCATATTCTAATTTAATTCGTGTTATTCTAAGGAAATGGTATATTTCGTTTGCAATAAATGTCAAGAGACTCTCAGAAAGAATAAAGTTGAAGGTCACTCTTATAGCTGTCATAGTGATTCCTTTAGTTGTGTGGATTGTAATGCTCATTTCGATTCTAAAACCTTTAAAGAACATAATACATGTATTTCTGAAGAAGAAAAATATCAAGGAAAACTATATAATCCTAAAAAAGTAAGTTTCATATAGAATAGCGTCATTTATTGACATATTCTACTAGTTATTGATAAGAATGATGAATTTATAAAAAGATTTTATAATTAGATAATCGTTTTATTCATTTTTTTTAGGAAAAAGAAAATCCTCAATTGGAGTGGATGAGACTTCTTGATTCTGCAAAGGATAGTTGTACAGATTCTTCTGTGAAATCTGCATTAGATCAACTATGTAATCTTGATAATGTTCCTAGAAAGAAGAAGCAATTTTATAATTATGTGAATAATTGTGTTCATATTCCTACAAATACTGTTGATAAAGTTTGGGAAATTTTAGAATCTCTTCGTCAAAAACAAATTGCAGAAAAGAAAGCTATCGAAGATAAAGTTAAAGCAGAAATTGTATATATGTTATTTTTTTTTTATTTAAATGTATTTTTTGTTTTTCTTATTTTTTTATTTTAGATATATAAAGATATTTTTATAAATTATGAAAATAATATATTAATATAATAAAAGAATAATATAATAATATATTAATATAATAATAATATAATAATAATATAATAATATAATAATATAATAAAAGAATAATATAATAATATAATAATAATATAATAATAATATAATAATATAATATAATAATATAATAATATAATAATATAATATAATAATATAATATAATAATATAATATATATAGGCTGCTAGAAAGAAGGCAAAACTTGAGAAAATGAAAGAAGAAGAATCTTCGAGTTCTTCAAGTTGGGACACTTCATCTTCAGATGATGATGATAAAAAAGAAGAAAAGAAGAAAATAACTGAAATACCAAAGAAATCAATTAAGGAAACTAAAGAGAAAAAAAGGTAAATTATTTTATTTCTTTTTTTATTTCTATTTTTATTATTTTTATACTTTTATTTTTAATTCTTTAAAAAAAAAATCATATTTCTATAAATACATTACAATTAATATTATATTCTATATATATATTTATACATATAGTGAACATAAAACATCTGAAAAGAAATCTTCTTTTGATTTCAAGAAATATATCTTAAAGAATAGTAAAGTATTTAAAAAAAATCTATTTCTTAATATATATTTGCTAAATTTATTTATATTTTATTCCATTTTTATTATATATAGAAATCTATTAAATTAAATGAGTTAAAACAAATTATTCTTGAGAAAGCCATGAAGAAAGATAACTCTTTAACTACTGAATCAGCTACTTCTCTTTTCTATCATAACGTATATATATATATATTCAATTTTTATTGAATTATTTTATTATTCTTTATTATATATAGTTAGAAGAAATTGATTTTACACTCTCTCAATAAATTCAATTTCCTAAATTTGTTTAAATTATGTTTTTAATGTTATATTCTAAAAATGATTAGAAATTTAAAAAATAATCAGTCATGATACTCTTTTGAACACTTAGTTTTCTACATAAATTACTCCTGATGTTTGAATCAAAATATCAGCAAATAAACACGAAAAAGAATGAACTTTAAACATACATTTCCTTCGTTAACTTTTCATATTAATATAATAATACAACATCCTGCTAACAACTTTCATTACAAAAATAAATAAATACTAAACTCAAAAGAAACGAAAAGAAAATAAACATTCGATAACATTCTAATTAAAAAAAAGGATGTTAACAATTTGAATTATTTTAAAATCTAAACCTGATCTGCGTTTATTCTTACGGTAATTTTCCATGATTAAAAAATAAACAACCAAATAAAAACAATTAGAAAAATTCAAAGCTTTTTGTAGCAATATAATCTTCTTTAACTGATCAGATCATTCTTTCTTTTATAGATTAGAAGAGTATGAGTGATACTACAACAGGAAAGAATACTTTTTCTGTATCTTTTTCTTTCTTCTTTTCTCATTGTGTAGACTAAAACGGATGCCAAACCATTCATTCCGTCAGGTCAACGTCAGAATAATCTGGCAAAGAATGCTCCATCATTTTTTCCTATTTATAGACAACAAGTATGATTTTCATTTGTTTCTATCTCTATTTTGTGTCTCTATTTAGAATGAAAATGATGCTGTACCTACAGATTATTGTATTTTATTTATCTATTTTTACATTATTCACTTTTTAAAACTATTTTTATTCATTTTTCAGTAAATGCAACTCCCTTTTATCCTTCTACAACATCCTTACAAAGTTCTTATCGATATGATGACTCCGTATATATATTTATGATGATCTCATACCTATAAACGATTTGTTTTAAAGATTATCATTATTGATTTGACATTATTCTTATTGATTTTACATATAGGCTGACAATTATGATCAAGATGGACAAGATGCATATTATTACTATCAAGATGTATATATTACTTTGATATGTTTTGATATATATATATATATATTTGTTTAGAATCCATTAAATATTCCTTTCACTTTCCCTCCTCCATCAAAGAAGACAGTTCGTAGTTGTTTTATTCCTTCAAGTATTCAAAAATATTATGAAATGGAAGTATATATATATGTTATTTTTCTTATTATTTATTTGTTTTTTTGTTTTTTTTTTGAGGTTATAATAGTAATGAAGTATTTTTTAAATGTTTTCTCTATTATTAGGGAATAATATTTTGTTTTATATATTTATATTATTATATAATATTCTCTATATAATTCTAGACTGCTGCTATTATTAATCAAGAACCTCCTTCCGATCCTCGTTATAAACAAATTCCTCCACGATATAACTCATTAAAGTATATATATATTATTTTTTTGTTTTTTTGTTTTTTTTTATTATTATTAGTATATTCTGTATATATTTTTATTGGATATACTGAATCATAAATAAGAAATATTATAATTACTTTTTATAATATATATATATATATATATATATATATATATATATATATTTATATATATGCTTATATAGAGAGCTTTCTTCTGCTGAATCCGATAATATAACTGGTTCTTTCGGTTATTTATCGTCTTCCTATAAAGTTATTGACAGTCAGGATGGAAACCCTTATATGATTCGACGATTTGAAAGAGTTAGAACCTCAGGAGAACTCGTTGTATATATTTATATATTATTTATTATGTGAATATTCGGATATTAATATTATTTTATATTTATGTATTATTTATTATATGAGTATTCTAATATTATTATTTTATATCTATTTATTATATTTATAATTATAAAATGATATATATATATTTTTTCATTTTTTTTACTATTTACCTATCTTAATGCTATATCTTTTGTATACTTTTTTTTCTATACATTAATTTTTCTATTATATATATATATATATATAGAATTCAGTATTACAGACCTGGAAGAATATTTCTCATCCTAACATAGTATCATTAACAGATTGCTATATATATAATGGTGCACTTTTATTTGTTCATGATTATTACCCAAATGCTATGTCTATTCGACAGAAATATATGGTATAAATATAGTTATAGATATATTATATTAAAATATATATTATAAATATTATTTTTTATGTTGATTCTAAACCAAAATTTATAGATTATAAATAATTATTAACATATAATTATTAACATATATTTATAAACAAATTATTTTTAATATATATATATATATATATTATTATAACCCTATCCATATATTTTTATAGGTTGAGAATGCTTCAAAATTGACTGAAGATTTATTATGGTGCATATTAATTCAATTATTATCGGCTATATATTTAATTCATACTCAACATTTAGCTTGTCGTTGTATCAATGAAATGTATATATTAGAAACCGGTCGTAATCGTTTTCGTATTGGTAGTTGTGGTATTAATGATATATTAGATCCTAAAACAAATATAAATGAAGAACAATCAAGAGATATGTTTCAATTAGCACAAATGATATTAACTTTAGGATGTATTGGAAATAATCAAGTGAATATGAAAATATTCTCTTCTAATTATGGATCTGAACTTGTAGGTATTATTAGTCAAATGTGGAATAATAAACCCATATCTTGCTATCAAGCACTTAATATGGCTACTCCTCAAGTTATTCGTGCTCTTAATAGTACATTCTCTGCTAGTGACTTCCTTAGTAATTGCCTTGTATATATATGTATTAATTATTATTATTATTATTATTATTATTATTATTATTATTATTATTATATTTATTATTTTATTAGTATTTTATTATTAATTTTATTATTATTATATTTATTATTATTATAAATAAATTACTATTATATACAATAATAATTATTATTTTATCAATTATCGAATACTATGCATATTTTATTTACATAATAATTTCATTAAAAATAATTATATATACTTATAGGGGCGTGAAATAAATAATAGTATATATTTACGTATGTTAATTAAATTAGGATATATAAATGAACGTCCTTCTTTTGCTTCAAATCCCCGTTGGAGTGAAACTGGTGATCGTTATTTATTGAAATTATTCCGTGATTATTTATTTCATCAAGAAGATGATCAAGGTGTTGCAAATATGGATATAGGTCATATTTTTGATACTTTATCAAAATTAGAAATTGGTAGCGAAGAATCTATAGCACTTCATTCTAGAGATGGTAAAAATTTACTTGTTTGTACTTATGCAGATATTAAACGCAGTTTAGATAGTACTTTTGAAGAATTAAGAAGCAATAGTAATTTTAGTGATTTACGTTTAAGCTCTTCGAATAGAATTCCTAAACGTACAATGATCAATCAAACTATTAGTAATACTATTCCTATATCGATTCAATCCTCTATTCCTACTTCTTTATCTCCTAGTATTTATTATTATTCTTTTTATTATTATTTTATAATATATTATTATTTTATTTATTATTATTTTATAATATATTATTATTTTATTTATTATTTTTTTATAATATATTATTATTATTATTATTGTAAATATAATTTATTACAGTTATTATTTATGTATTATATATAATATAATTACTATTATTTAACAATATATGTCTCTTTAGATCCTATGGTATCTCCTGTTTCAGGTGTTGTAGCGAGTATACCAAGATATACCGATATTCCCTACCAACAAAATACCATGGCCTATGCTTCACAGGATCATTGGGCTAACTATTAATATAGATATATATCTATATTACATATCTATAATCTTTTTTTTTACATATATATATATTCTTTTATATACTTATATATATTCTTTTATATTTACATATTTAACAATATTTTTTAAAATTATATAATAACAATTATACTATTATATATATATATATATATATATTACAATATATACTTTTATCTTTTTTACTATACATCTTTCTCTATCTTCTTCTCTATTTCATATATTCCATTTTTCTCTGTTTTAATTATATTATTACAGTAACCATTTAAAAAAATTAAAAATATCAAACATTAGAAAATTTAAAAAATACAATTACATTAAAAATAATATATATATATATATGTATATATATATACTTATTTTTCTCTATATATATGTATAATAAGGTAAATAGTTCTCTTAAAGTATATGTTTTTTTCTCCTTTTAGTTATATTTTAACTTTTTCATCTTCTATAATCAAATCATTATTTCATGTCATCTATATCTTCTTTTTATTTATATGACCATGTTGTTCTTCATTATGTTAATTTTCTTTTTATTCTTTATGATTTTAATTTTCTTTTTATTCTTTATGATTTTAATTTTCTTTTTATTCTTTATGATTTTAATTTTCTTTTTATTCTTTATGATTTTATTTACCTCTATATATTATTTTTATACATTGTGTTTTTATGGTGTTCATTTCTATTTGCATAGCTTTTTGATTGTATATGAACTAAATGAAAAATTCATTTGCTTTTGTTTTAATCATTTTATTTTTTATTCTATTTAAACCACTCAAGGAAATATCATAAGAAGCCACTGTAATCTCTTCATTATAGTTCTTATTTTATGAAAAAAGACGCCCTGTATACAAAATTGTTGTGATATGTATACACTAGGTTCATTATTAACTTATAAAACATATACAGATAACATATGTATTTACATGATGCTTTCATAATCAAGAATATTCAAAAAATGTACAAAATCAAACAGAAAAATCAAATCTCATCAAGAAATCTCTATATATATATTGAATTATGTGTTTGAAGAAAATGGTCTATGTTTACCTAAGCGCAAAAAACTCATGAATAAAAAAATGTGATAAATTAATTCTAATAATCTACATAAACACTCAAGTTATCAACAATGAACTATTTTTATTACAGCAAATTATTATGACCTCCAGAATATATATATGTATTTAATGTATATTTAATGCCTTTCTAAATAATCGAAAGAAAAGCAACTTGACATTTTTATTGAAAAATGCTTAAAATAAGAGAGGTATTCTTTTCGGTATTCCTTAGGGAAAATTTTCTTAAAAATGAACAAAAGTGTCTGATTCAACCTGAAAAAAAATATATTTACTTGTTTTCAAATTTGGTTATATTTTCGTTCTAGGATCTAACAATGAAGGAAAATATCCAAAATTCTGATGATCCACCTATAAATGCTTGTTCTAGGCCATCAAAAGCCTCAAATACACAGAATTCACAAAGAACAGATATTACATCTCTGTCTTCTTCAGATTCATCAATATCAGAGTCTTCACAATCATGTCAATCACCTAAATTACCAGTATTATTTTTATCATCGTTATCAAGTACGTCATCGTCACCTTTATCTTCTCCAAATCGTAAATGTGAGCCTTTACAGCCCTCTATGATTGACGAAATTTCTTCGTTACTAGAATTTCCGTCAAATATAGAATCATCACAGTCAAAAGCAGAACTATCTTGTTTTACATCTATTTCATCAAACAAACTACCTATAAAAAATACAAAAAGTGATAGTAGTGAACAAAAAAATGATCTAAATCAAAGGAAAAGAATATATAATGATATTCATGTATCTAATTTAGAAGATATATCTCCACATTTTACTTCAACATATCCTTCTGTCTCTTCAAAAGATAATTCTTCTAATCTATTATATAATTCATCATTTTATTCTAGACATCAATATAATAATCAAGACAATAATTCTGAGATATCTATTCATTCTTTAGTCAATCCATTAACGATGTCATTATCAAATTCTTCGATTTCATCCTCTATATCATCACCAATTCATTCTATTCAAGATAATATATCTGAAAATGAAAATGAAAATGAATGTGAAAATGAAAATGAAAATGAAAATGAAAATGAAAATGAATGTGAAAATGAAAATGAAAATAATAATATAAGTATATATATTTATAATTATTTATCTAAACTATAATTTATAGATGATAAGGAAGAAAAACCAGTCTTATTGAAATCTAAAGAACATATTAATATTCTAGATAATTCCGATTCTTCTTCTCATTCTTCTTCTCATTCTTCTGTGAAATCATATTCAAAAATTGATTCAAATGTTGATACTAATATGAATGTAAATTCTAATTTTAATTCAAATTCTTCTTTATATTCTGATTCTTCTTCATCACCTATATGTTCATCACAAGTATCAGATATATCTCCTATTACAATACCTTTAGAAATACAATCCCCTCCTCCTATTACTCATATTCTATATTCTCCAAGTAATATATCTTCTTCTTCTTCTCTTAATAATATACGTACTCCTTCTCCTTCTTCTATATCTCAAACACCATCTCTATCTCATTCTCATTCTTCTTCTCCTTTATCTCCTACATCTATTCTTTCACCTATATCTTCTTCATCACTTATATCTCCTCCTCCTTCCCCTCCTCAAACTATATATAATTCCTCTTCTATTTCACATACTAAAAATATAACTACTAGGAATAATAAAGATCATGCTGCTACATCTCCTCCTTCTCTTTCTCCTGTGAGTATATCTATATCTCCACCTATTTCATCTAGTCATACTCCTAGTATAAATAATAATATAAATCATAATGAAGAGAATAATAATGAAAGTATTAGAGTTAATGAGAATAATGATAATGAGGATAGTAATAGTGATGGTAATGAAGAGAATAATATTAATAATGAAGAGAATATTAATAATGAAGAGAATATTAATAATAGTAATGCAGAGAATAATAATAATAATGAAGATAATAATAATGAAGATAATAATAATAACAACAATAATAATAATAATAATAATAATGAAGATAATAATAATAATAATAATAACAATAACAATGAAGATAACAATAACAATAACAACAATAATAATGAAGATAATAATAATAAAATAATTCACTCACAAGATTCTTCAGAAATTCTAAGAGAAACATATTTTAGTGATTTTAATATTTCTAGCAGTGAAATTAGTTCTGATTCTTCATCTGATTTCACACCTTCATCAAAATCTTCTAAAATGACGCAAAAAGGAATAAAACGAAAATATGGAAAATATTCATATAATAATCATGGAAATTCAAATAAACGGAAAACAAAACAAAAAGATAATTCTGATGAAGAATTCTCATTTGAAAAAGAAGAATTACAGGGTATATATTTATATTATTTAATTTACATATTCTTCTATTTCTTATATATTATATCCTATTAATTGATATATTATATGTATATAGATACAACAAATAAAGAACAAACAAAAAGTTATAATACACGATCTAAAGATAAACCAAGTATTTATCTAAATCACTCCAATCCTATATGTATATATTATATATTATATATTATATATTATATATTATATATAATATATTATATATTATATAGCACTAGATAATCAAGTAATAGCTAAATATACTACAGAAGGCTTAAAGGGATCTATTATGATTTGTGAAGGAGATAAAGTATATAAATTATATTATAAAATATTATATTATAAAATATTATATCTATACAAAATATACTATTATAATATCAAATAAATATATATAGAATCGTTTATCTCCAAATATAATGTTAAATGATACTATAATTGATTTCTATTCACGTTATTTATGGACAGAATATAATTCTATGTACGGATATACATTACCTCTTCTTTCAGATATATATATATTTAATTCATTCTTTTTCAAAAATTTAAATAAAGCTAAAAATGTTCATGAAGCTGTATATATTTTTGTATACTAAAATTATTATTATTCTTATTATTATTATATATAGTATGCATCTTTATCAAAATGGACAAAAGATGTCAATTTATTCACAAAAAGACTTATTTTTATACCAGTTAATCAAGAGTATATAAATAGTTATATATATATAATATTATTATTTATGTTAATATATATATATATGTAGTTATCATTGGTATTTAATTGTTATTACTCATTTACCAGAATTATTAAAGATTATTCAACAAAAAACATATAAGAAGAAACGTATATATATATATGTTTATGTATTTATGTATAAATATTTATATATATAGGTTCTTCTTCATCTAATAAGTCTATATCTGATTCGTCTCTTCCTGCATTAGATAGTTTATTATCACCTTCAGATAACCACGGGAATCCATTATCATCTATAAAAACTTCAATGTCTACTGATTCTGATCCCTTACCAACAACTACTGAGAAGTCAATAATGAATAATAATAATAATAATAATAATAATAATAATAATAATAATAATAATAATAATAATAATAATAATAATAATAATAAACATAATAATAATAATAATAATAATAATAATAATAATAATAATAATAATAATAATAATAATAATAATAATAATAATAATAGCGATAATAACGATAATGATAATAATAATATTACTGATACTGCTGCTGCTACTGCTAACATTACTAATAATAATTCGAATAATGATAATAATAATAATAATAATAATAATAATAATAATAATAATAATAATAATAATTTGAATACTAATAATTTGAATAATAATAATAATACTAATAATAATAATGTTTCTTCTTCATCATTACATCAATCAAATCACTCTACAAAAACTGCTTCTATTTCTCTTCAGCAATATATACATCAACATAAAGAAGATGAGCAATGGAATAACACTATACATCAGGTAACAACAGCCTTATCATTATTATCTTCAAATGATTCTATTACTGGCAATAATTCCACAGATAATCATTCTAGTAAGGACAATAATTCTAGTATAGTAAATAACGAGTTGTCTAGAGATACTACTATAATATCTAAAGATACTAATAGAATAAATGAAAATAATACACTATCTAAAGATAATACAATAACATCTTCTATTGTATATGATAATCCTGATGATTTCTCGAATTATAAACATATTGAAGGAGGTGGTCCTCATGAATATAATAATGTAAATAAACATCAATTGAGAAAAGAACAAAAGAAAAGAAATCAATATGGACATTCTACAAGTTCTTCATGTATATATATATATATATATGTTTATTATTATTTAATATAGTTAAAAATTTATCATTTTAATGTTTTTTTAAATATTTTATTAATAATTTTTTTATGTTATTATTTTATTTTCAGTTTTCTATATATATATAGCTTCTGTATCTTCTTCGATATCTTCTTCTCCTCGTAGTTATTTAAAGGATTATAATTGTTACTCTATTCCTATTAAAAGTAAACAATATTCTTCTATACATACTTCTTCCCCTAGTAAATCATCCAATAACCGTGGGAATATAGATAATCATGAAAATGTGATTAGTCTAGATAATAGTGATGACAGTATAGATTTAGACGGTAGCATAGAATGTATTAATAATAATAATAATAATGATAAATATAATAGAGAGAATAATAATAATAATAAAGAGAATAATTCTAATAATATCTCAAATAATAATAATAATAATACTAATAATAATAATAACATAGTCTCATCATCTTCTCCTTCTCCTTTGTTTTCCCCTTCTTCTCCTCAGACTATAAATAGAAATGATAATAATATATATAAACCTATATCTTCATTTACTATGAATGATACTATTCAGAATAATAGTAATTCTATTTCTAATGAATATCCTGGTAAACAATCAAGTATTCAACAATTAGAGACACAATATATTATAGATAGAAATGAAGAAAAAGATAATAATAAGACTACTATACAACCTATATATAATGATATTAATAATGATGCTATTAATATATCAAAACCAATTTCTCAATCTTTAAGTCCATCTATATCCAAAGATTCAATATCAAATTCTTCATTATATCTATCGGATACTGAGTTAATCCATTCTCATAAAAAACACATTATTTCTCCACAATTTCAATTATCTGTTACAAATCAAAATGATAATCATAATAATCATAATAATCATAATAATATACAGATTGATTCTATTGCTATTAATGATAGTACTGGTGATCTACATAAAGATTATAATACTGATATAGATATATCAACAGTAACACAACATAAGATGAATCCTATCTCTTCTATATATTCATATAAAAATACACCATTAAAACTAAAAGTACATACTGATAATAAAAGTATTATATTAGAATCAACAAATATATGTAAAGATAATAATAATAATGATAATAATGATAATAATAATAATAATAATAATAATAATAATAATAATGATAATAATAATGATAATAATAATAATCTTCATTCCTCTTCTTCTCCAATTCATCATTCCTCTTCTTCTCCAATACATCATTCCTCTTCTTCTATTTCTATTACTCCTCGTTCTCCTGCAACTATTCCATTCAATTCTTCTAATCCTATTTCTTCTTCATCTTCTCTTTCCTCTTCATTACCTATTTCTATTCTTTCTTCTAGTAATATTTCAGTTATATCTTCCTCACATGATATAGATTATACTGATGATTCGAACAAAAGTTCTGAAGATATTTCTAAAGAAAATTACATGACTATAAATGATATTATGAATAACCAAGACAGTAGTAATAATAATGATAATAATAATAATGATAATAATAATAATATAAATAATAATGATAATATAAATAATAATATTAATATAAATAATAAGGATACTATTAATATAAATAATAATAATAATAATAATAATGTAAATACAACTTCTAACGAGTGTTCAATAAGTAATACTATAAATAACACAAGTAATACAACTATTAGTAATAATACTAATAATACTACTGAAATGAATATAGAAGAAGATAAATCAAAAACATTATTATCAAATGAAAATGACATACATACATTAGTTAAGGATGACGCACACGCATTAGATAACGATCCTCACGATATTATAAATACAATTACTGAAGAAGATGATAATAATGAAGAAGAAGAAAAAGAAGAAGAAGAAGAAGAAGAAATGATGAAGAAACAATCACCTATTGATATACCTTCTGATAAAACCATTATTGTATGTTATAGAATAGACTCATTTATATATATATATATTATACTGATTATTATCTATATTATATTTTAATTATATTGTTTTCTTATTATCATCTTTCTTATTAGATTTATTATAATAGAAATAGGTATTATTATTGCTATAGTATTTTTTTTTATATTTATTTTTATGTTTATTATTATATATATTTTTATACTTATTATTATTGATATATATAGCCTCGATTGTATATATTAGATTCGTTAGGAATCAAAAAGCGTTATAAAGCAGCAAATATAATTAGAGAGTATATATATATATATATATATATATATTATATTATATTTATTTATTAATCATATAATTAATAGATATTTAACATGTGAAATGCATGAGAGACTTCATACTGATGGAACTATAGATAAAAATAATTTACCTACTGTTTATACTGATGTATATATATAATAATATTTAAGTAGAATATTGATATTATATATATATATATATATATATATATATATATATATATATATATAGAATATGGAGATTCAAAAGAATTCTTATGATTGTGGTGTATATGTGTTGAGATATCTGAAACTGTTTCTATTACATTATACTTATTATGCTCTTGAAGACCATGAAGGAAGACTGTATATATTATTATTAGATTTATTATTCTATTTATTATTATTCTATTTATTATTATTCTATTTATTATTATTCTATTTATTATTATTCTATTTATTATTATTCTATTTATTATTATTCTATTTATTATTATTCTATTTATTATTATTCTATTTATTAATATATTTAATATTATATTTATTATTCTATTTATTATTATTATACCTATATATAGTCCTACTACAAAGTCACTAACATTTCTTCAAGACAGACTAGCACTTCATACTCGAAAGTTGATTCTTAAGAAGATAGAAGTCTATGAAGAAGAATATAAGAAAACTAAAGCACTTGAAACTAGCCAAATAGATAGTGATTCTGATATAGAAATAATATGTTCACAGTGTCCTAAGAATACACCAATTACTTCAGATAATAATAATAATAATAATAATAATAATAATAATAATAATAATAATAATAATAATAATAATAATAATAATAATAATAATAATAATAATAATAATAATACTCAAACATGCGATACATCAATAAAGAATCCAGTCACAACACCGTTATATTTAGATGTTAATAGTGTTCAACTACCTCAACAATCTTCTATTATATCGAATATCAGTTCATCTGAAGTAAATAACCTGAGTATTGCAACTATTGGCGATATTATTAAGAGAAATCTTCACATAAAGCCAGAGAAAGTCAATTATTCGGTCGATTCTATTCATAGTGATACAAAAACAATCAATAATCAAAACATTCAACTAGGTTCTGAATCATGTATATAAATATATATATATATATATATATATATTACTTTTGTGTTCTATTTTATTTTATTTTTGTGAAATATGTATGATATTCTATTACTATACTGTATATAGCCAATACATCCTCTACTAGTCCTTCTAGAGCATCATCAATATTACTTTCAGACCCTCATAATAAAATGATTAATAAAGAAAAGTTTTCACAATTAATTTCATCGTTATCTGAGAATTCTAGTTCAATAAATATACCTATTTCTCTTTCTCATGATATTAGTAATAATAAAGATAATAATAAAGACAATATCTCAGATAATAATAATAATAATAAAAATAATAATAATAATAATATATCAAGTGAGTCTTTACTGATATCTTCAGATAAAAATTTATCTCCCTCAAAACTCAAGTTAAATCAATCTTCTAAGCAGAAATCATATATAACTGCATCTCCATCAAAGAAAGAGATTCTTGTAACAACACCCGAACATATGAATATACCATTATTAAAACAAAATAATACTATATCACCTCATTTAAATAGAATAAATACACTTTCAGAACAAAATAAACAAGATATTTCTATAATAAAACCTTCTGTATCTACTACTACTACTGCTTATCTTGAATCTCAATCTATAAATACACATAAATCACAATTACCCCATTCTTTTATTCCTCATTTATCGAAAAACCCTCTTTATAATTCAAAATCAAATAAAAATAAAAAAACTAAAGAAACACAAAAAGAAAATAATAATAATAATAATCTAATAGCAACAACAAATTCAAATAATAAAAAAGATATAATAGAATTAGATCCATTTGATGATATTACATCTCCTGATATTACTGGTAATTACACGAAACAAAATGAACTTAAAATATCTCCTTCTTCTTCTAAAAAGAAATTAATTCAAAAACAAAGATTATCATTAAGAGATGAAAAAGTAAAACAATTTCCAGTAGATCAGGAGAAGATGACGAATGCTGCGTCACTCGATAGTGTGTCATTGCATCCATATAATGCTTTTAATTCAACTATTAATAATCATAAGAATGTTTCAATCAATACAGATAAAGAAATAAAAATAGGTTCCCGCGTATATTTGAATGATGATCCCTCATTTCCCGCCAAACGGAAACTTAGGAGAGAAACATCAACTAGTGATTTATCTGAAAATGAAGAATGTCAAACGTATATATATATATATATATATTATAATAAATTACAACTATATATTAATAATAGATCTATTTTTAGTGTTCCTGAATCATCCAATCAAAAGAAGAGAAATGAAAAAAATACCAACAATAGAAAAAGCAATGCATCAAGAAATAGTATATTTATGTAAATATTATACATTTATTATTATTTATATATAGAGTTGAAGATAAATGGGAAATCAGATATTACTGCTTTTGCGGATGGTATATATAATTATTATTATTTTTTTTTTGTTTTATTATTTATTATTATTATTATTATTATTATTATTATTAATATTATTATTAATATTCTATAGATGTTGAGGATATACATCCGTCACCAGTGAAAAGGTCAGTCAAAACTAATTCTCTTAATATATTTAAAAAAGTATAATTATTTTCTATGTTTTTTTACAGGTATTTATAATCTATAAACTTTTCTTTTCTAAAGTTTATTAACATTTTTTTATTCGCTTTCGTTATTCTAATTTCGTTTTCATAATTTATATATATATATATATATTTTTTTCATTTTTTTATTGTTTCTTCTTTTCAAAGAGTTTATGAAATCTATATATTCAAGTATTCTTTTTTTTTGTTATTGTCATTTTTATTTAGTATTTAATCAACATGTCTTATATATACTTGTTTATATAGTATACACTTATAATAATTATATTATTTATTCTTTAAATAATTGTATATTATAATTAAAGTGTTATTAATATTATAGCAAACATGATTTTCTTCTTATATGTACATATTATATGAGAAAATAATAAAAAACAATAATAAGTGTAATGCTATTTTAGCAAATAGTTATATTTAAAAATAAACAATAAATTTTGTCTAAAAATTCTATACATAATTTCGTTTAATTATATTCATTTTAAACACTATATACTAATCAATAGACTCACAACAACAAAACTCAAGTTTATACTATGTGAATAATCAAATACTCATAAAAAAAAGAGATTTAAAAATAAAAAAGATGAAAAGAGAGGATAAGAATATATTTCGAAAAACAAAAATTGTTAAAATATATATAAGTGTACCCTTGAAAATATATTAATATATATATATATATATAATATAAAATATGGATAAAGATTATTTTGTTTGACTTTTAAAAAAATTATAATATTTATTATACGTATCTTCATCAATATCTTGAATGGTATGATTCACCGCGGGGATTTCATCATTTTCTTGAGAGAGTTGTTCATTATATTGTTCACCATCTTCATAAATATCTTTAAATTCAGCCTCTTTCACCTCATCTGATTTATTTTTCATATATATATCAAATTTTTCTCTATTATAAATAGAATAATATAATATGATATATATATTTATTATTAATGGAATAGAAATCTATTATTTATAAATTAATTATGTAAATATTTATTAAATAAATACCTTGTTTTTACAGAAGATTTTTGTAGAAAATCAGGTACCTCGTTTCCACGAAACACAAATGCTGGTTTATTGGTTATATCTAAAATATAGAAATAATATATACTTTTATATAATAATATATATAAATATACTTTTATTATTATCATCCAATTGAATTTTTATCTATATATAGAGAGTTATAACTATATAAATATATATATATATATATGTATATACTTCTCTTGGATCTAATTCATGAATAACACGAGCATCTATATATATATAGTCATATATATATAAATAGTTATATATATACCAGCAAATCGTTTATCGAGACTATTTGATTTCTCCACATCTTCCTATAGAGTAATAATAATAATAATAATAAGAAGAAGAAGAAGAAGAAGAAGAAAAGGAATAAAAAGAACAATAATAATAATAATAATAAAAAATAATAAGAATAATAAAAAGAATAAGAATATTATATTAAATATATAAGAATAACTAGAATAAGAATAGATTAACCTAAGCCTATATATATATATATATACTAAAAGATGTTTTTCTTTAATAATATCGGAGGGTTTTCTTCTCGGTAATTCTTTATTCTCTAATTGTGCTAAATATGCCACTAATCCTGTTTTATGGCGTTCAGGATCATCATGCTCGATCTGTTTCTGAACCTTCTGAAGTAAAGATAATAAAGAATTCGCATTCTGCTGTGAATCTTCCTATATATATATATAAGCATAATAATATATTAATAATAAAATAGATATATATTCATATTATAAATATAAATATAAACATAACAATAGCATAATTATATTTATAAAATATAATATTATTAATAAATAACTTATAAGTAATATTATTTATAAGATAGATGTAAATATATATACAGACACAAGTTTCGATTTACATTGATCACAGAAGAATGGTTGTCCAGGATTACAATAAGCCTGTATAACAAAGAATAATAGAATTATAGAGATAATAAATTGAGTAATATTCATAATTATATCGGATAATAATAAAAATGTATTAATAATTATATAAATAAATTATATACAAGAACTTCTTGTGTTGTAAATAACTTTCCACAATTTTCATTTGTACATTTCTATATATATACATATATTTGATATACTAAGAATACTATATATCTAATAATATAATGTATATATAAAATATATAATAATTAATATACTAACAATACTATATATCTATAATATAATGTATATAAATAAACATAATAATAATTAAAATACTAACAATACTATATATCTATAATAAAATGTATATAAATAAACAGAAATCTATATACATAACTAATTCCATTATTAGCTCTTTCACTAGCTTCTTGTTGTCGTATCTTTTCAGACATTAAATGTAAACGGTATTTAACGACATTTACAAATAAATGTAAATCGACATACCAATAAATTTCTTCTCTTCCTACCTATAGGAGTATATAAATCATTTAGTTGAAATATTAATGTATAGATTAATAAAAATAATATACTTTTGTTAAACCATTTTCTTTTGTTTCTACCTTAGGAATTCGTTCTTTTTGGATTAGACGATGTTTTTCAAGGAGAATCAAGGATCCACGTATCTTTAATAATAATCATTATTATCTTTTCACAAAAACAAAATAAAAAAGAACTTACTAAATTTTGTGATAAGTCAATATACTCTTCTAATTTCTCATCATTCATATAATCATGACTAATAAGGTAATCACCAATAGCAATTTCATAATCACTATAGAAAGCCCGCAGAATAGTCTGGAATAACTTCTTGGCCAGATTGCAAGACATATTTATATCGCTTGACATTTTATCTTCTTATTATACACAACAGTAACGAATCAAATTTCAAAGATGAGTATAGTTTTTGTAAAGTTATATTGTTAGATATGATATATATAAACGCTGTATATCTTTCTATGTAAAAAGAAACTCTAAACTTTATAAAACACAGGAAAGATCAAATAAATAGAAAATTTTCTGTTTCTCAGTTAGAGATTTACAAAAAACTAGAGATTTACAAAAAACCGTATTAAGAATAATACGGTTTTTTGTAAATCTCTAAAGAATAATTTGAATAAAATTATTTTTTATTATTTTTAAAATTTTAATTGTTTATAATTTGAATATTCATTTAAATATTTAGATTGTATACATGTTATAGATCCCTTTCGATCCAATGCTATATTATTTTAAGTAGATGTCTGTAATTAATTTGCCACCAAAAATAATAAGGAATGATATTTCTCTATATAGCCTATGATTGATAGTTATACATACATTAATCATCATCTTAATTAAAAAATGAATCGTTATTCTAGTCAAAACTCACTCTATCCATTAATTGTCGATAACCGTGAATATATTCATACTTATTGCTATAAATTGAATAAAACCTGGGTTACCGCAAAGTGACAAAAACAAGCACAATTTCCTAATTATAAATAAAAAAAGAAAAAGAAAAGAAAAAAGAATTGCCGCTAATAAAATTCATATTTGTTGCGAGTTATGTTTAGTCAATCTCAAGAGGATTCTTTATCTCAATTAAGTTGTTTCAAAGGAAAATTATTCTCTAGTCAACTCTCTCAAATTGATGATGAAAAATCTCAACCACATGATATTAGTTTGATAGATCTTGATAGTAATTCCAGTAATTATGAGACTGAATCAAAAGTAGCAAAGACGTTATTTGAATCACAAAATACTCAATCTCAACAAGCTAATGAATCAAATGATAGTCTTTCTTGTTTTCCTTTACTTCAAAATTCACTTCAAACGCCTTCAAAAAGAGTAGTTTCTTTTAAAGAAGTATATAGTTTGTTATGAATCTTATTTATTTAAAGAAATTCTTATTTTGACTTCATTCATTATCATTTTTTTATTATAGTATAATAATGATAGTGATGATATTATTGGAGAGTCTCCGATTGTTGATAAAAAAGTGTCTATAAGTCAGAATATAGCTAGTAAATCAGGATGTATTGGAAAGAAAAGTGATTTATACACAACAAAAAGAACAAAACCTAAAACAAATAAACCTAAGAATACACAAACAAAACTAGATATATTTATGTATATATTCATTATTATTGTTTACTCAATTTTTTATAATAGATAATGTATCATTTATATATATATATATAGTTCTCCAAAAGAAGCTTCCCAATCAGATCTTGAATCTTCACAATTTCCTCCAATCAAATCCATGAAACGACATTTCCCTCTTTTCTCTTCACAGTCTCCTTCATCATCATCTTCAATTAGTCGATATTGTACAGACTTTGATTGCATTATTGTATATATATATATATGAAATTAGAGTTATATTGCTGTTTATAGTATTATTTATATTATTATTATTTATATTATTATTATTTATATTATTATTATTTATATTATTATTATTTATTTTATATATATTATTATTTATTTTATTTATATTATTATTTATTTTATTTATATTATTATTTATTTATATGTATATATATATATATATATATATAGACTTTAGGACAAGGAGAGTATAGTCATGTATATAAATGCCAACATAAATTAGATAAACAATATTATGCAATCAAAGCATTAACGATATCACAAGGAAAACAATCTTTGTATATATATATATATATATATATATATATATATATATATATATATATATATATATATATATATATATATATATATATATATATTTATTTATTTATTTATTTATTTAAAAATATTTAAATATATATATATAGATCTATTCAAAAGAGATTAGCTATACAAGAAGCACAAGTTATTGCTTTATTAGGTATATATATATAATTATATATATATATCTAATTATATATATATTTTTTAAATAATTCATATATATATATATATATATATTATATAGGTTCTCATAAGCATATAGTATCGTATCATACATGCTGGCAAGAAGAAGGGTGTTTCTATATACAACTGGAATACTGTCCTTTTGGAACATTAAAACAACTTATGGTGTATAATAAAGTATATATATATATAATGTATTAATAGAATATTTAGTTATTTATATATATATATTATTTTTAATTTTTTTTTTTAGATCTATCGACGACTTCCTGAAGATATATGTATATTCATTTTATATCAAATGTGTATTTCATTACAATATATACATTCCCACGGTTATGGCCATATGGATATAAAACCAGAAAATATATTTATATCATCGATGGACACAAAAGAAGGCTTTATATATATACAACCCTCAGTTTCTGATTATAACCGCGGTTCTACAAGTCAAGAAGTTCTTGAAGATAATCAAAAAGATATACAAGAAAGTGGATATATATATAAAGAAATAAAAGAGAAATGTAATCATGATGAATCTATTAAACAGAAATATCATAATACAAAATGGAATTTCAAATTAGGAGATTTTGGATTAGTATTTATAGATTATTATATTTATTATTATATTTATTATTATTATGTTTATTATTATTATAATATATATATATATATAGGCTTATAAGGAGGGTACTCCTGGAGGTCCACGAGAAGGAGATACTAAATATAGAGCACCGTATATATATATATATATATATATATATATATATATATATATATATATATATATAGTGAGTTAATATCAGATACATTAAAAAGTGTATATCCAACGGACATCTTCTCATTAGGAATGGTTATTCTTGAACTTGTATATATATATATATATATATATATATATATATTATAATTAACAATAATCATAATCTATATAATTAAATAGAGAATGGGTGAGTCGTTGCCGCCAACAGGTCCCGCGTATTCTCAAATCAGATTAGGAAAAATACCGTCGACGTGTGATGCGTCACCCTTCCTTATTGATATAATAAAAGTATATATATGAATATCATTTTTTTTTTACTATGAATAAATCATTATAATATATATATAGTCAATGATACAGCCAGTTCCTGAACTGCGACCAACAGCTGACGCACTCCTGAGTACTCTTCAAAAACAATATAATTTATAATATTATATAGAATCATTATGCTGTTTTTTTATTTAATTTATTTTCATATTTTTTCTACTTTTAAATTCTTTCTTTTCTTCATATATATGGATTCTCTTCATTTTTCTTTTTTTTCATTTTTATTAATAGTATTCTTTTTTTCTGCGTAGTCCTTTATATATAATATCAATATATCTATATATATATAAATAGTTTTTCATTTCTAGTTATTTGCGAATATTATATACTTTTAATCATTAATTATAGTTTTAAAAAAAATGCTGATATTTTGATTTTTTTATTATAAAAAACAAAACATTTCAATCATGAATAGAACATATATATATATAACATTTTTTAATTAGAATAATAAGGATTTCGATTTATAAAATTAAAATCTGTTGCTTTTCTGGCTGTATTTGATTGTATATTCATTATAGGAGGTAATTGATAATTTGTTGGTGTTTCTATATGACGTGTATTCATAGGATTATATTTATTTTTCTTTATTTTCATTTTCTTTTCTCTTCTAATTATTGGTCTTTTCACAAATGATAATACACTTCCATCAGTTATATTATATTTAGATAATAACATAGAATTATCCACACATATTATATTTTCTGATGTCTTCAAACAATATACTTTCCAAATATATTTCCTATATATACACAAAAACAATATATATATATATATTCTATAAAAAAAAATAATTGAATACCATGATATATGTTTGCCTATTTGTCGCATAATATGATATTGATTGTCTTCTATTGATTTATGTAGATCACACAACCTTCCATTCTGTTTTACAAGCACAAAATATGAAGTTCCATCTTGTTTATTTATTTTCAACTTCATAGCCTCTCCGTTTTCATAATCGATATACCGTTGAACCTCGTCATTTGACACATCATCTGGTAAATCTCTTAATAAATCATCATTCAAAAACTCTGCTATTTTATCCTGGATATTTTTTAAATAGCTGGTTAATTGATTCATCTTCATTTCAAATGTGATATCTTCCATTGGTTCTACAGATTCCATGATTTTTTGCTGAAACAAAGTATTTTTATATTATTTACTTAAGATATCGTTTGTTTATTTATAATAAAATATTCAAAACAATTCCGCGGAAATATAAAAATGAATACTGTCTTATTCTATTCTTTTTATGAATATTTTTTTTTATCTTTATTTCTTCTTTTGTCACTATTCGATAATGATACTAATGATTTGATAGAATCCAAGTTATTTCTGTGTACATAGTTTTAAAAAATATAGGTTTATTTTGTTTTAATGTGTTGATTCAAGAAGGATAATGTAGTATTCTGTAATATAAAAAGCTTATATTTGTATGTATCGAAATAAGAGACATCCACGCTATATTATAGTATCTCAAAAAAACTCTTCAATGCGTGTTTTACAAATTTTTTCAAAATTTTAGTTTCTAAATTTTATATAAATGATTCTAATAGTTTACATCATTTGTTTATTCGTTATTAAATAGAATTATATTACTTTTAAATTTACATGATATATACATTTTTAAAAATTAACTAAATGCTATGAGAAATATTAAATATAGCAAAATAAAACAATGTATGAATAAGATCAAATAAAAATGTATATATTAAGGAATAATATATCAGTGATAGATGCATAAAATTAGATAAAAATTATATATATATTAGGAATCATTTAAAAAAAACAATAAATATTTAATAATGAACATAAATAATTATTTATAGTTATTACTTTATCGTTTAGAATTTTTACGTTCTTCGATAACTTGTCGAATTGCATTTTGGAGCCAGTTTTCATCTAAATCAACTTTATGTTCAACGATAAATGTATGAGCAACAACAGCAGGATCATCATTCTATATATATATATAGAATGGAATTCCAAGAATAATAATAAGAAAGTTGAATAGAGTAAATGATGATAATAATTAATTCATAAATATATATATATAATATAATAAAATCAATATACATATATGTATATATATTATATATACTTCATAAACATGAATAACTTCGCTACCATGATTCGGGATATCTAGTTTTATATTCGTAAATGGTTTTTCTTGAGATGTTGTATTATTAGTATTATTATTAGTATTAGCAGTATTATTAGTAGTAGTAGCACTAGATAATGGATTATTATTTATAGAAGAAGAAGGATTCATAGATGAGTCATTATAAGCGGACCTGAATATACATATAGAGTTGAGAATTATATATTTTTATATATGAAATAATTAAATATATATATATATATAATAAAATATATATAATAATATAATAAAAAATATATATATACATTTGTTTATTAGAATAGAAGTCATTTTTATTTTGAAAGTTCATATTTTGTCTGTTAGGATATCCAGCTACATAAAGAGGTTGATTAAAAGGAGTATATATGTTATCAGTAAGATAAGAAGACGAAATAGGATTCATAGCATAATGATTAGGAGCAGTAGAAGGCATTGTAGCTAAATAACCGCGGGAATCGTAGGTAAAAGGATATAATAATTGATCTATATATAGGTATTATTTAGAAAGAAAAAAAAATAAAATTTAAAAAAAATAATAAATAATAAGAATACTAAAAGAAAAATGAATAATAATATAATAAAAATAATAATATACTTGTCATTCCATTTATAGGTTGAGGGTATTGTCTATCATATTCATTTTCATAATAAATATCATTATTATTCATATTATTTTGTTTATTGACAGGAACATTAGAAGGATATCTAGGCACAGATGTATTCATCATCATCATCATATTATTATTATTATTATTATTATTATTATTATTATTGTTATCAGGAGTAGATACAGAAGGAAGAGTATTATTATTAGAATTATTAGTATTAGTATTCATCATATTATTATTAACAGTAGTAGTAGTAGTAGATGGAGTAGGAATAAAAGAAGAAGAAGTTGATGATAAAGATTCAATAGGATTTATAGTAGATTTAGAAAGAATAGAAGATGATGAAGTAACTGGTTTTGTTGTAGAATTCTTATTATTTATAATTTTAGCTGAAACATTAGTATTATCATTATCTTCATTCTCATTGTTTATAGTTCTTGAATTATTACTTTTTTCTTTATAATTACTATTTGTAGCAGGAATAGAATGAGGAATAGATGGCATAATAACTTTACTCGTAGATGTATCACGAGAAATAGAAATATTGACTTTTCTTTCAGAAGGAATACTTTCATATTCTTCTTCTTCTTCTTCTTCTTCATCTTCATTATCATTCGCATAATGATTATAATTATTATTATAATTTCTATTCTTGTTATATCTATTATTATTGTTATAGTTATTATTATAACGATTATTATTATAACTGCTATTATTATTATTATATCTATTTGAATTAGAAGAAGATCTTGACATTCTAGAATCAGAATTCATTCTATTGAAATTATATTGTGTATTTATTGATCTATCATTATAATGATGATTATTATTATTATTATTATTATTATATCTTCCATTATTATAGTTATTTCTATTACGTGCATCTGGAATAACTATGGTAGCATCTTCTTCTTCATCTATATTATTATTATTATCATTATAATCTTCTTCTTCATTATCTTCTTCTTCATTATTATTATCATCATTTTTATTATAACGATTATTATAACGATAATTATGTGTATTTCTATAATTATTACGTTCATTATCATAAGAATTCGATGGATTTGAATGACGATTATTATAACGTGAACGAGTATTTCTACTATTCATTGAATAATTACTGGAATTATCATCTGTACTTATATTCTCTTCATTATTATCTCCATTATTCACGGTTATTTGACGATTATTTGTATTACGTCTACGATTCTTATCATAACGAGAATAAGATTGAGATTGAGATGGAGAGGGATTTATAGAATTATTCGTAGAATCATCTTCTTGAATTTCTTCTTCTTGATTCTCTATAATATAGTATTATTATATATTATTATTATTATAAATATTATAAATATATACTATTATCATATTGATTATCAAAATAATGATCATATTGATTATCATAATAAGTAGCTCGAGTACGTTGATAATTATAACGAGAAGAAGTCATTTGACCATCAGGGAATACTATTCCCGTAGCATCTGCCTCGGGTTGTTCTTCATCTCCAAAATATATTTCTACTGTTCTATTATGATTTAAGATCTATAAAATATATATATATAATTATATTATATTTATAACTTTATAGAAAATATAAGTAATAGAATACAGACTTATAAAAAATATAAAAATAAAAATATAGAATAAAAACAAAAAACTAATAATCATAAAAAAATATTATTATTATTCAATATATATATACGGATCTTTTTGAATAACGATCTGAATTAGAGATTTCTGAATTTTTATCACTATTATTTATAGTAGTATTATCCTTATCAGCATTATTATTATCATTGTTTACACTATTTGATTCCGACATATTTCTTCTATTTCTTGGTTTAAACTGCTTTTTATTATTATTATTATTATTATTATTATTATTATTATTATTATTATTATTATTATTATTTGATATAGTAGAAGATCCTGAAGGCATAACTGGATTAGTACCTTCTGAAGTAGTAGTAACAGGAGCAGGAGTAGTAGCAGGAGTAGTAGTAGTAGTAGTAGTAGTAGCTTCTACTGATTCTGAAGACTTATTAGTCTTATCTATAAGGAATAATAATAGTTATATATTTCTATATATTATAATAAACTCTTTGTATAGAAGATAATATAGATTTTTGTATATTCATATTATATATATATTTATAATAATATAATAAAAAGATACTATTTATATATTTTGTTGATGGGTCACCTCTCTTACGTTTTTCAAATATTCCTATATATATATTGATATATATAACAAAAGAGAATTAATATAAAATGATATTTCTTAATAGATAATATATACTTTGTTTTGACTTGGAAACTTGGCTGTCTTCTTGATTAGCTATAAAATAATAATAATAATAATAATAATATATATATACGAGTATTACTTGTTTTTTCCGACTGATCTTTTGGAATATTTTTCTTCTGTTCTTTTTTACTATTATTATTATTATTATTATTATTATTATTATTAGTAGTAGTAGTAGTATTCTTATCAGTATTCTCTTTTTCACTAATAGAATCATTAGAATTCTCTACAGAGTTCGTTTGCTTTGTATTTTGTATTTCTCTTGAATTCTTTTTGGTTCCACGAATATAAGGTTTACGTTTATTATTATTATTATCAGCAGTAGTAGCAGTATTATCTGTAGTAGTATTATTATCAGTAGTAGTAGTATTATTATCAGTAGTAGTAGCAGTATTATTATTATTATTATCATTATTATTATGAGCAGTAGTAGTATTATTATCAATAGAAGCACTTTGTTTCTTATTTCTAGGAATTCCTTTTGTTCTCATATTCACGGATTTCTTTGGTTTTACTTGGGTTTCTGCTGGAGTTGTATTCTCAATAGATATTTTATCTATATATAATTTATAATCATTATTTTATAAAGATATATATATATATATATATTATACCTTTTGTATTATCTACAGATTCACTATTTTCATTCTTAGTATCTATATATATATATATATATATATATATATTTATATATACCTCTTCTTCTAGATAAACTAAAAGGTTTACCACCTCTACCTCCTATATATATATATATATATATATATATATTTATATATATACTTCTTGTATATGTTCCTCTGTGTTTATTATTGTGACTATCATTAGTAGTAGTAGCAGTAGCATCAGTAGTAGTAGTAGTAGCATCAGTAGGAGGAGGAGGAGGAATAGAATGAACATCAATAGCAATACTATTAGAAATAGGAGGAATAACAATATTATTATTATTAGTAGTAGTTTTATTATCAACTGGATTATCGATATCTATATTAGTATTAGAAATAGTAGAAGAAGATATAGTCTCTTTTTTAATACCATTAGTAGTAGTAGCATCAATAGTATTTATATTACTATTATTATTATTTTCAGATTGATTAATAGAAATATCTTTACATTCAGTAGAAGCAGGAAGAGAAGTATTATCTTTATTATTCTCTTCTTTATTTTCTTGAATATCTTCTTTATTCTCTTCTTTATTATTCTCTTCTTTATTATTCTCTTCTTTATTATTATCTTCTTTATTCTCTTCAGGAATAGAGGAAGAAACAACAGTAGTATTCTTATCTGTTTCTACTTCTTTAGTAGAGATAGAGTGTTCCATTTGAATAGATTCATTAGTATTGATTTGTTTTTCTTCTTCTTTCATATCTACCTTGGTAGTGATATTACTTATTTCACTTACTTCTTGATTATTCACTGACACTTGAGATTCTTCTACTTGAAGATCTTGAGTAACAGGAGAAACTGTAGATTCTACTGATGGAATACTATTCTTATCATCGGAAACGATTTCAATCTCTTCTTCTTTTTCTTCTTTATTCATATGATTCTCATTACTATTCACTTGTTCCTCTTGCTTATTTTCTTCTATACTTTCACTAGATACAGGCATATCGTTCACAGAACTCTCATCAGATACTATATATATAGAATAATATATAAAAAAATCAAATAATAGTTAAAAAGAATAAATAATAATAAATAAATAATTACCAACAGTTCCAGTATGTTCATCAATACTCTTAATTAAATCTATATATATTAATAATAATAATAATAATAATAATAATAATAAATAATAATAATAATAATAATAATAATAATAATAATAATAATAATAATAATAATAATTATAATAATAATAAACTACCTTGAACTTCTTTATTTATATCTTCGACAGCTATATATATAGAAAATATAGTATGATAAAAATAATAATATATCAAAGTATACATTGAGACTGAACTAATGATTCACTGTTATTATCTATAATAAATAAATAAAACAAAATAAAAATAAATAAATAATGATTAGAAACCTTTACAAATAATATATAATACTTTAGATTATAATTAAATTTCTTATAGCATATATATATATTTAAAAAGCATGAAATTACATGACTAAAACGACAAAAAAATAAAAATACCTTCATTAAGTTCTTGATTATCATTACAATTGTTTACATCGCTTGCAGGTTCTACAGATACATAAATGCAATAAAATATATACCTTTTTGAAATAATAAAATAAAAATAAAATACCTTCTGAATTCGTGAGGTTAGTTTCAGGCTGTTGGCAATCATCTATAAGCGTGAATAAATTAAATACGCTTAACAAATAGATATACCTTTCTGAACTTCAGTTGTAGTTGAAATGATTGTATCTTGAGCGATCTTGTCAGAATTATTCGTTTCTTGTTCTATAAGTTTATCAATCAAATGCTTAAGAAGCAAATACCTTGTTGTTGTTCACTCATATTAGAAATAGGTTGAATGGCAACAATATCTATAATTTTTAAAAATTAGAGAACAAAATGACTGTGAAAATGAAAAGAATCTGAATTATGCTGATTATTCAGAATTGAGAAAAAATTTTCTCTCACAATTATTTTTTAGAATTCACTAAGAAAGTGAAAATATTCATAAAAGCGAAAAAGAGAGGAAAACCAACCTATTGTTTTATCTGATTAATATAAAGGGAGTAACTAATTATGTCTGACACAGAAAGTATTAATGAGGAAGAATTGAGTCATGAAAGTGACGAAGAGTTAGATCTTTTAGAAAAGGACGACTTTGATGAATCTGATTTAGAATTAGGAGATACGGATGAGGTTGAAGGTTATTCTCATGCTGGTCTTGCTGATGCAATGAAGAAGATTTTGGAGTGTAATATTCCAGATGATGTCAAAACACCTGTTTTATGTAGGAGAAAACTGAAATATGCAGAAATCAAAGAATCTAAACAGAAGGAGCATATAGCAAAACAGATGAAAATTGAAAAGAAAGAGAAATTAGAATTTGGTCATTCAGAACCTGAAAAACTTAATAGTGATATGGATCTTCTTTTAAGAAAGATTGCTACAAAAGGAGGTATATAAGAATTTTTATCGTTTTTAAATTGTGTTTATTGTGTTTTTATGAATTTTAATTATTATATGTTTTTTAATGCAATCTTAGTTATTTTTTTAATTATTATTTTTTTTAATTATTATTTTTTTAACTATTATTTTTTAACTATTATTATAAATATATATATATAGCTGTTACTTTATTTACTGCTATTTCTACTTTCCAAAAGAAACGAAAATTAGAAGAAAAAGAAGCTCATTTAAAGAAAATTAAAAAATATCGTAAGAAGACTTTATTTGAAGTTCTTGAAAATACGACGAAATCACTTACTCAGAAATCAACTACAAATACAAATAAGAATGAAACTGATTTTATTCCTCCTATAGAAGTATATTCTATATTATATATATATATTTTATAGAATTATTTTCTATTTTTTTCTAATTTCTTTAAAGAATCATAAAATATAAGTTTTTTTTAAATATATTTTTAATATTATATATATATATATAGCAGAAGAAGACTAATAAATGGGCTGCTGTTGATGAGAATTTATTAGCGAATCCTACATTAAGAGATTGGGATCAGAAACAAGATTCAGATGAAGAATGGAGTGATGAAGATTAAATATATATATATATATACTTTGTTTTCTAAATCTATTTGTTTGTTGATGTTTTTTCCACTTAATTTAATATGTTTATATGTTCTAATCTTATCGAAGTTTTGTTAATTCTTATTTTTATCATTTTTTTAAACATATATATATATATATTAGAAAAAATATAACATTATTTTAATAAACATAAATAATGATAAAAAAAATAATAAATTTACAAAACAATGTTTATGATTCATAGATTTCATAGAAAAATAAAATAAAATAAATCAAAAGTCTTTTAGTTTTATACTTTGATCCTTCATTTGTTTTTATAAAATTATTTAAAGATTATTTTTAACTACCTAAAAAATTATAAAAAATAAGTATTTATTATGTATATGATAATAATAATTATTATTATTATATATATATATACTTGTTGTTTGATTTTAACCATAAAATTATAAGTTCTTGTCATATTTAATTCTATAACATTACTTTGAGCAGAAATAAAATCAATATCTCGATTTAATTCATTTTCATTTTCTTTTAAGGCAGATTCAATTTTATTTAATAAAGTAATAGCTTCATCTAAAGTAACTTCAACTAATACATTAGCCTATATATATATAATCGTATTTAAAATAAAAATAATAAGAAGAAAAATTAAAATAATAATAAAAAAAAGAAATAAAAAAACAAAAAATAAAAACAAAAATAATAATAATAAATTATATACACCAAGCCAAACACAGCATTTATCAGTAGGTTTAATAGAAGCATTTACAAATAAATTATGAGACATATTAAAAGTTGTTTTTATATTTTCTTCATCCTAATTATTAAAAAAAAATATATAATATATATATATATATAGATTTATATTGATTATTAACCTTTAATTCATATCATAAATATATATATATATATATACACGTTTTTCTATTAACATTTTCACAGCTTGTATAGATTTATCATTTTCTGGTATTTTCGATAGAATAGCTTCATGAGATTCTTTTAAATTAGTTTCCATAAACTTGTATTTTCTAGAATAATATAATACAAATATATATAATACAAATAGAAAACAAGTATCAATAAAATATACTCATAAAGTTCACGGAAAAGAGTCAATAATAAATCAGGCATGATTTTCTTTTCTTCACAAAACTTAGGAATATCCTCCTAATATAAATGAAGAAGATAAACAATAAAGTCATCATAATGAGCATACAATAAATAAAGCAGAGGGAATACCACCTTCGTTCTTTGGTCCAGTAATAATTTCACTTGTAACTTCTGTAGTCATTCTAGTATGTGAGATTGTTTTAAAGTATTAAATTAGAAAACTATTCTCTAAAAATGAAAAAATAGAAGAATGAGAAGAGTTTATTCATTTTACCATGGTTTTTTTAGACATTTCATTCTTTTGTTTTCTTTTTCATTCTTGTTTGATAAAAGCAAATTCTTATTGATTTTAATATGCTAGAAGGAAGAACTAGATGTCAAGATATTATATGAAAAAATAATTTATACTTTCTCTTTAAAAAAACAAATTCATTTGTTCTTTGTTGCTCATAAATCACTAATATTTATAATGCAATACTACATACATATGAAGAGAAAAAACAAGCAACCACTAAAATCAATATTTGATATATTTTAAATAACAAAATTATTATTTTCACAACAAAAACAAATAAATCAAAGTGTTTCATTAATTCATATACACTATGCATTTCTCTGATATTATATTTATCGAGTAAATAATAAATAAAATGAAAATAAGACACAAAGAACAAAGAAAATGAATGATATATATAAAACATAATAATCGATTTGTTGTTGTCTCTATAGAATATATCATAATTATAAATAATAGCAATGAATCACATACATCAATAGCATTAATAAGAGATGATCCTCGAGAAAGAGACGATGAAACAGAAGAATAAGTAGTATTTGTATTCTATAACAATAAAAAATTAAATATAATCATCATATTATATTTTGATATATTTCTAAATTATATATTTTATTTTATTTTACTTTTTATGAAAATAATAAATGAATATTTAAAAATATACTTTAATTGATTCTGTATCTGTATGGAGAACAGTTGCTAATTTATCAATTTGAGATATATGAGATGATATTTGATCTCTACTAGATTTCAAAGATGATGTAATTGAAGAACTCTCTCTATAAAAACGAAAATTTGACATGAAAGCATTTTAACTTGAATTTATATTGAAAAAGATATATTTAAAAAATTCAGGATTCTTATACAGTAAATATATACTGTAATTCACTTTCTTTCTTCAAAGAACTTTTGGATGATCCCTAAATAAGTTAATAATTTTATTTAATATAATTAATTTTATATCTAATAAAGTAATTCAAATAATATACATTTAGTAGTTCTCGTTTACGAAGGGTTTGATCAGTTAATTTGGAATTAATATCTTGTGAATTTGACATTTTCTAGGTTTTCGAACTTTAATTCAGTGCAATATACTAAAAAAAACAAAGAATAACAATTTTAATTCCTTTTACAAATATTAAAACGAAAATAAAATGTTTGTTTTTGATTTTTTTTTTAATTTTATATTAATATTTTAGTTTTTTGTGTGAATGATGCATTTCTATTATAATAGTGTTATTAAGAGTATAGACAGTAATAAATAGAAAAAAAATATGTTTGTGAACACGTATTAAATACTTCATTTAAAAATATATAGTTTAAAAACCTATTCTTTCTTTTATATAACCTATTTTTCATGAAAAAGAAAAACACAAAATATATTACTATTAATTATAAATACAATATAAAAATAGTTCAGAAATAATAAGACAAACAGGATTGAAAATAATGAAAAACAAAGAATAATAAATAATAATATATATATAAATATCTATATATATTATTATTCATTAAATTAAATGTAATAATAGTGATATAGCAAAAATAAAATCAATGAATGAAGTATACTTATTCAAAAAGAAATATATACACATTCATATATATATAGAAAAGTAGAAACTAGTTTCTATATAAAGAAAATAGCAATATATGCCTTAAGCATGAACTTCGATAGTTTGTTGTTGTTCGTTATTCTCTATATTTTCGATAGTTTCAGTATGGATTTCTTTGACTTCAGTAGTAGTTTCTTTATTTTCAGTTTCTTGAGACTTTATAACTTCATTATCTTTTTGTATTTCATTAGTATTCTCTTTAGAGTTCTCCATAATGTTTTTATTGGATTGCTCTTTAGATATAGGTTCAGTTGAGTTTGAATGATCTTCAAGTGATTCAGAAGTTGTTTCTGTAGGAACTGTAGTTGTTTCATTCGATAGCCTCCCATTCCCTTGATTATTTATAGTTTCTTGAGTAGACTCTTCAGTAGTCGTATCATTCTTCTTAAACACTTCATGATCATACCAACTATTAGATTTCTTCTTTTCTTCTTCTTCTTCTTTTCTTTTCTTTTCTTCTTCCTCTTGCTTCTTCTTTAATTCAGCCTTCTTCTTCTCTTCTTCTTTCTTAATCTCTTCATCTTCCTTACTTAATTGCTCCTTCATCGACCACCACGTATGCATATTACGAGGGGCCAACTTATGATCCTATAGATATATAGAGTTGAGTAGAATATAGTATAGTTATTATATTATATTATATTATATTATATTATATTATATTATATTATATTATATTATATTATATTATATTATATTATATTATATTATATTATATTATATTATATTATATTATATTATATTATATTATATTATATTATATTTTATAACAAAATATAATAAATATACATATATATACTTTATATAAATCTGACCAGAATCCAGGTTCTAATTTACGAAGAGATACAACAACACGACCAACAGAAGAATCTGCTAACTTACAATCCTATATATATATAATAATAATTATAATAAATATATATAATAATAATAAATATATATATATATATACATCAGGAATCAAGTCTTTATAAGTAGGAATAATTAATATAAACTTCTTATGAGTAGAAGGACTATATATATATATATAATTATGATTATTAAAAATATAAAAAAAAATAATAAATAAAAAATCTTCTTATTATATATTTAAAACAATATATAACTACCATTTAGTTTCAAGTCGCATAATATTAGCTTGGAATGTTATATTAGGTAAAGAACAGCCTAAAGTAGCAGGAGTATCCCATTTATGAGCAAATTTGACATTCAAACTAATCTAAATAAGATTCATAGTATATTAAGAATTATTCTTATATATATATTATATCTTTATAGAATTCATACAAAGAAAAAGAAATAGTGTATAGGACTTATAATGAATCAATAAAACATCAAATATATATATATATATACAGTTCGTTGTCCTTGAGCCCACTGGAAGGCGGGAGAAATTACCGCCCAATCTTCTTTCTTACTAAACATAGCTTGCAACTTGGATAAATTATTCCTATATATATATATATATATAGTATCCTGTTTTATATCATAATTCACATAAACAAATAACAAATACAGTAAAGATATTTTCTTTAAATAATATTAAATAGAATATCATACTTGACAATCGATTGAGCACGATAAAAAGCACTTGTAATATCCATATTACGTTCCTTAGCCATAGTAATAATTTCTTCACATGTTCTCCACCATCCTCTTTGAACTGCCTATAAACGAAAATCAATAGTTTTTATACAAATACATCATTCTTACATAGAATTATATAAAAATAATGTTTATTTAACTTTAAAAAAAAGAATTATATACAAGTGAAATAAGACCCTTATCAAAAGGTTTGCCAGATTCAATATTCTGTTGAAGCCATAAGAAAGCCTCACTATCATCAGAACAATCTTTAAATTGTGTTGGGACACACAAACATAATTGCATAAAACAAAGTCCAATGAACACAAAATGACCTATCTTCATTATTTATCTTATAAAGAATGACTATCACTGAAATATTATTCGAATGTTTTTCTTATTTTTTTTTTGTCGAATTTCTAAAATTACAGGATTATTTTCTAGAAAAGAGACTAGTTTTATAAATCTCCCCTGTTTTTCTTAAACTGGAAGCTCATTTTTTTTAAACATATTCAAAGGCTTTTTTATCATTCATATACATTCTTATTTATTTATTCATAGAATATTTATATGAATTAATAATTCATTTTTCTATTAACAAACTCTGATCAATTTAATAAGAGTTTGTTTATACAATTTTACGAAAATATCATTCTTCTTATGGTTAAAATCAGTAGTTTATGCTACAGTTGTACTTGATTATCGCTCGAGTATTTGATATAAGTCATAAAATATAAATAGAATAAAATAAATATAAAAATTTCGTCAATTAATGTTATCTAAGCGACAGTAACTTGAAATTCACTGTTTAAGATTTTCCATCATTCTAAGTATAAATTCTTGACTTGATCTCTCAAAAATAATGCAAATAAATTGAAATACATCATAAATACAACTGAGGATTCTTTGACCAACAAGGTATTTCATCAGTTCTCATAATGCTATAAATAATTTCATATTAAGAAAACATTATAGAATTAGGACAACAATTACTAGAATAATTTAAATAAAGAACATTTTATTTTTCTTTTTATAAAAAGATTTCCCTTTTTTCTTTTTAATTTATACTACAACTTCCTCAACGTCTTCTAAAGTTATCGAGATGAACCCTGAAGATCAACCTAAATCAGAAAACTCAGATCTAGTATAAACAATGACAACTTCCATGTTTCATGTCACTTTATATTCTCTCTATAGCCAATACCACGCATTTTTCCATGTATTTATTGCGTATGTTATTGATCTCTTATCGTTTTTAAACCCAAATTGTATACATATTATTTGTTTATCTAGTTTTATCGTTTTGTTTACCTATTATACAGCTGTGTCTGATGATTATATGAGTTCTGTTGCAAGTATATATATATTTCATGTTTGTACAATCATATATATTTGCTTTTCTCTATAGATTCTGTCAGTGAGAGCACTAAAGTAGTTTCAAATGAGTGTGAAAGTATTCATGTTACTTTGATATCATATAGTTATTGATAATAGATAAACAGGTTGAAGATAATACTCAAATTGAAGATAATAGTGACGATGAAACATATGAACAACATGAAGAATCTGATTCTGAAACGAATAATCATGAGATTCTAAAGGATTTAGAACCTGAAAGCAAAGATTTACTTTATCTGTTAACTAAAGATCGTCATTCTTTACAACCTAAGGAAAAGAAACCTTTTTCATTCTATTTAACTTGTCTTTCATCATTGATTTCTTTCATTATTCTCTTCTTCATTCTTGCTGTCTTCTATCTCATATTATTTGTTTATATCTATGTAAATACATTTAAATCATCCTGTTTTCATTCATAATCATCTCTTTTCTATCTTTTCGAATAAGTAATTTTAATCTCCTTTTCTTATAGAATGATGATATTACAATCTCTTCTTGCTCTAAAGACTGGTCAGCTTGCTATAAAACATTCCTTCTAGTATATTTATTATTTATTATTTATTATATTTATTTAATTTTTAGACTTGTGAGGCATTATTCAAGCATGTTGGAGAAAATAAAGAACTTTAAATAATTACATATATTATTTATTTTATTATATATCATTCTACGTTTATTTTAACGAATATTATAACGTAAATTGACAGCTGATGTATTAATATTTACAATATTATATAAAAATTAACGTGTGTTTAGTTGTATATTGATCGATTACATGTAATGGATATTTTTTTTTATATTTATCACCCTTGAAAAGAATTTATCAAAAAAATAATTTTGTGCAAAAAAAAGACACACATACATTTTTTTAAAGAATATAATTATGGATATAGAACATTACGAAAGTATATATATAATTTTATTATAACGTATTCATGTATAATGTTTTAATAATAGAATTAACGAAAGAAGAGAAAGAACAATTTCGAATTGCCATTCGAGATCGTTGTATATTTGAAAAGCTAGTTTTAGATCAGCAAATGATCTTGTCAGAATCAAATGTAACGTATGATCAATTCAATTTTGCACTCAAATATTTCAAAACAGTGAATTATGACTATTGTACAGAAGAACGAAATGTTAATGGAATATGTGCCTATCCTCTCTGTAATAAAACTGTCAGAATATCAAAATCGTATTTTATTTATTTTTCTACCTATATTTAACATATAGAAAATTCTTTATATCTCCTGATGATCACAAACTCTACGATTCTCAAAAAACAAGAAGATTCTGCTGTGAAAAATGCAAAACAGTATGTTGATATATCTATAAATAGAATTCTATACTTGATGATTAGGCCTATTTTTATATCCGTTCTCAATTATCAAATGAAAGTTTATATTTACGTGAAGAAAAAGATATTCCTAAATTTGATATTATTGATATGTCTGATCATATATGTGGTCATTTTGAAAAAAAAGAATAACAAAATAAAAAATAATTATAATTAAAGGAGATATTAGTCATTAAAAAAAATATTTGTTTATGTTTTTTTTAATATATATATATATATATATATATATATAGATTTCTAAATAATAAGAATAGAATGATAAAGTATGGTATGCGCAGGTATACTATAAATAGTATATTTAGATATAATTATTTTTTATATTATATTAAATAAAATTAAAAAAAAAACCAAAAACAAAAGAATCGAATAGCATACTTGTTATGAAATACTATTTACAAAAAAAAATAAAAGAGAATATGAATATGACTAAAAAATTTATATTTATATGTATAGATATATGATAAAAACATAAAATATAAATATAACAATAATAAAAATGATAAAGAATATATATATATAAAGATATAATAAAAAGTATCAACTTTATATAGAATTGATAATAAAAAAAAAATACAAATATTATTATAAAAAACAAAAACAAGCATCATTATATAATTAAAATGACTATATATATATTATTATTATTAAAAACATATATACGATATAAACTTGAATATATATGTATAAACATTATCTACTATAAAGAATATATATAAAAAATAATGATATATAGATAAGATAAATATATAAAAAGTATACAATAAAAGAATAATTCGTATTATTTAACATTAATATCACAATCATATTGTCTATAATTTGAGGGTATAATTGAATTATCTACTTGACTTGATAATAATGGATG
This sequence comes from Blastocystis sp. Blastoise, assembly GCA_039096225.1. NCBI lineage: Eukaryota > Bigyra > Opalinata > Blastocystidae > Blastocystis > Blastocystis sp. Blastoise. The sequence continues at coordinate 1,795,231 of JBBPEB010000015.1, forward strand.
TTTAAACAGAAAAGGAATAGAAATCAAATGAAGAACGGGCTGGTTAAATGAAAAGGAAAAAATAGATTTACTTGAAATAGTATCAATTGTCTTTGAAGGAGAAAGAGGTATATAGTAATATATTAAGAATATATATATAATATAATTTAATTAATATAATTTAATATAATATAATTAATATAATATAATATAATATAATATAATATAATATAATATAATATAATATAATATAATATAATATAATATAATATAATATAATATAATTAATATAAAAGGATATATGAATAGATGTATTATATTGATCTTCTATATTAAATGAGACTGGTTTATCATGTAAATAGCTCTGTAAATAGAAAGAAGGGACCAATGGATGATATAAGAAGGAGTATATTTATTAAGAATGTATATAATAAATAATAAATAATAAAATAATAATTTATTAATGAATTCTATAAATAGCATATATATATATAAATAAAATACAAATAAAATAAAATATAGAATATAGAATAAAATAAAAGATATATTTTCTCTATACATATCATGAAATTGTTTATTAAAATGACGAATGCACCAATGAGTGTTAAATGTACAGCGATGACGCGGATGGTCACATATTTCTGTTTGTTGATTTTCTTGTGAAATACAATCATGACAGCCAAATTGAGGAAATATTAATATACGATTTAAAGAGAATGCTAATAATAAAGCATATTTGAGAGCAGTTCGTTCTTCTACTATATATAGAAGAGATATTATATTAATACACTTGAATTCATAAATGTAATAATTTGATAATTAAGTAATAAAAATAATTAATAAAACAATATCCATAATAATAATAGATAAAACAATATATATATATATATAAGCAATATTTATAATAATAACATACAAAGAGTTGTATGTATATCTAGTGAGTCATAAATAAGATATTTATTTCTAGTTGAAGAATAATAATCATCTTTATCATAATAATATAATCCTAATTCTTTAAATCGATACATTTTGGCGTCAGACCCTACGATCCAATTATTATGTAATATAACACATTCATCACCTATATATATATAATAAAGAGATTACAATCATTTGTAGATATCTTATATATTATTTTAATGAACATTCAGAAATATAACTGATATATATACCAAAATATACATGAATATAAAAATATTAATAATTAGGAGAAAAAACTTGAAGAAAATATAGGTAATAATGATAATAATAATAATAATAATAATAATAATAATAATAATAATAATAATAATAATAATAATAATAATAATAATAATAATAATAATAATAATAATAATAATAATAATAATAATAATAATAATAATAATAATAATAATAATAATAATAATAATAATAATATATACAGTCCATATCTTCTTTATAAACACGATGATTATGTTCAAACCAATACCAACCTGAAGGAAATATATTAATATCTAACAATTGAACTTTTAAGCCCCTACTCACCATATTATTAATAGCTAAGTTAATAGCAGGCTGCTGACGAATCACTTTATAAGCTTTATATATAAACCAAGCACGAGTAAACATCTTCTTGGAATAAATAGTATTCTTCGCATATCTTTACAGAGATATAATATATATATATTCATTAAATAATAAATAAGTAAATAATAAATAAATAATAAATAATAAATAAATAATAAATAATAAATAAATAATAAATAAATAATAAATAATAAATAAATAATAAATAAATAATAAATAATAAATTAAATAAAAAATTAATAAAATTAAAAATAACTATCTATATATACATAAATCCACTATTTCTATCATTTGAGAAATCATCATCTACTTCTCTTTGTATGTGAATATCACAGTCAATACAAGTAAAATAAGGAAAAGGATTCTTAAAGAATACTATATCACTATCAGTTAGTAACACATTATATCCGAATTGAAGGCAATATAATACTGCTAATGTCTTTGAATTCACTTTATTAATAAACTCAATAGTATCATAATCTGAAGATTCATCCATATTATCTGATAGTTTTATAGACAGAAGAACTGAAGGTATAGATAAAGAAGTCACTTCCTATGTATATATATAAGAATAAGAATAAGAATAGGAATATAGAATCCTAATAATATAGAATCCTAATAATATAGAATAATAATAATAACAATACTATAAAAATAATTAATCTAATAATAAAATAATAACATAATAATAACATAATAATAAAATAATAATAAAATAAAATAAAATAATAATCTATACCTTATAAGCTTGAGGATCCAGGGTAAATGCAATAAAATTAGTAATATTCAATCGTTTTATAGAATATGAATAAAATGAAATAAATTGAGGTAAGAACCCATGATCAAAAACACTTATAATAATATTATTATCTATAGAATATTTACTTAATAAGAATTGTAATTCTTTAGGTGGAGAAGGAATAGAATTCTTAAAGAAATAATAAAAATGATCTTTTTTAATAGATTTAGATTGAAAGATCTGTTTTTTAATCTTTTGACGAATTGATAATATTTCCTGTTCTTCAACATATTCATCAGCATATAAATGTATTCTATCGGGAGACATATTCAATGTATCTTTTGGATTATTGGATGTACTAAATACATCTTTTGTAGAAGGTATAGTACGAAGATGATTCGAATTACCAGATGCAAAACTAGAAGAACTAAATGTATTTTTTAACTCGGCTAACTCATCTAGAAATGAATGAATATTTATAATTAAAATACTCAAGTAATATAACAAAAATAATAATTATTAATTTAAGAGTATTTAACTATATATATACTCATTGCTGAATCACGTTTTAAAGATGGTAAAAAGGAATTCGACTATAAAAAATAAAAATATCAACCATAGATGAATCATAACATACATATTCAGCATTTAAATCATATTGAATATATGAAAACGCTACAAAAAGCAAAGAGATAAATGTAACCAGGAAACAACAGATGATAATCATGAGTTTCTTGCCAAAACGACTCCCTCTTCCTAGAAGAGGATATTGATACTGACTAAATTTCATATTCATAAAAGAATCTAGATAAGAAATGCCATCATTAGTCATGACAGAAAAAAAAGTACCTTTAAAGTTCTTTTTATTATGTATAAGTTATGATCAATAGTACTGAAGAAGCAGCAGATACTTTTTAATGAAGAAACAGAACTTAAAGAGTATTAAAAGGACAAAATATAAATACTAAAAAAAAAGATGAATTGTGAATTCCTGCGGAAAAATAAAATTAAACAGTAAAAAAAACAAAAATAATCAATTTAGTCTGTCATGATTAGTCTACAAAACGTCATTAAATAGTATCATTTTCTCAATATACACTGAAGGAAGTTATTTAAATAACTATTTAATCATCTTCTTACAGTTTCTCGACATATAAATCGTAATTGTTTCGAACTACTGAAAATATGAAGAAATATCTCCCATATTCTCATTATTAGTATTGAATACTATGCTTTTAACTAATTGGCTATGTCTTTCCATGATTATTATACCAAATAGATCCATTTTATGGAAAAAAACTCAATTTTGATTTCTTTTTCGTTTTCTATTACTTTTGTCCATATAAATATGTTTGATGATAAGTACATAGCTAGATATATATATTTAAAAAAGTGAATGAGAGTGTCTAGTAGTTATAAGCTTTTGATTTCTTGATTAATATTTTTTTAAAGTATAAATTACTTTATCTAGAATTATATATTAGCTATGTTTAATTGATTGCTATACATAGAAAATGAACAAAACATAAACTGATTTGAAGGTAAAATGAATGCAATTACAAAGTAGTATAATGTTATAGATTTTTTTTATTTTCTTGAAAATAATTGGTAGTATATTGTATATAATAATTTATATCATCATATATGTAAGTAGAAATAAATAAATATATATATATATATATAATGACTGTAGTATCATTAATTGAACAGAAAACAAAATAAAAATCATAATTTATGGATAACAATTATTATGTTTAGTTCTTGGTATTTATAATAATCCTCTATAAATAAGCATAGTATTATTATTATGAATATATATATAAATACTCTTGCTGCTTCATTTCTAATGAATACATAACTAGAATAATACGGACTCCAAGGATATAAAAACAAATAATTTTCATCAATAAGATTATTTTTATAAAGATATTCTAAGAATAAGTCACCCTTCATTAATAAAAACTTTATTGTTGTTTTAAAAACTAATGGATCCTGAGGAATACTTAATGAAGGATAATCATGAATAACCTGGTCAATAATAGCTATATAATTAATTACAGGAATATCACTTTCTTTCATTGATGAAATGACAGGCTGATTCATATTTATAGATATATCTATATTCTCTTTATTAAGAGTATTCATATTATTTTGATTATTACTATTCAAATCATTATTAGGTACAGAAGCATTCTTATTAATTACATTATAATTATATCCATTAGTATTAGTATTATTCATATATTGTTGAGATAAATTATCTGCGATATTTGATGATAGAGAAGGTATAGATGAAGAATTATTACTATCTGATGAATTGACCATAGATGTTTTCATAATAGAGTTTGATAATTGATTTGATGGATTTATAGAAGAAGGAAGAGATAGATTACAATCATAATGCTGTATAGATACAGAAGGTTGTTTCATTTGCAGGCTTAATGAATCTTGAGAGAGTTGTAATGAAGAATCAATTGAATTCTTTGGTATAGTAGCATTTGTAACTTTGTCATTATCATCATTTTTAATTTTATTATTATTATTATTATCAAGAGATTCAGTGATATTCATCTGATTTACTTTTGTTTCTATATCCTTGTGTATACAATCTATCGATTGATTTGTATTTGAGAAAGTATTCACCATTTTCTTTGAATCTATATCTTTTGTATTATATTGTTCATTATCACTATCGGAAGATGATATATAAGAGAATAAATTTATTGATTTAGAAGATGTTTCTATTTCATGCTTTCGTTTGACAGACTCTATTGACGAAGAAGAATCACTATCTTCAGAACCCACAAATAACGAATTAAAATCAACAGGTTTCAGCATATATTCAGGTAAATTAGAATTTAAGAAACTTTGTTTTTTATAAAGAGAAGTAATATCACCAGTTGAAGGTGTAGTTAAATCAGTTATCATTTTATTATTATTATTATTATTATTATTATTATTATTATTATTATTAAGCGGAGGAGGAGGATAGTGTCTAATGACCCTTTTATCTTCTTCTGTATCTAATAACCAATGATAATAAGGATATAAACAATGACTTGGCTGAAGAAAACTGAATTTATCTGGATTTTTTAACTAAATATATAGATATAAAATAGAATACTATTAAAATAGCATATAAAATATATAATTAAAATATTATGTGTATACGAGTAGGGTATGATGATAAGTATAATTTTAATTTTTATTTTGATTTGTTCATGTAATAAACTGAGAATATAATATTTATTTATAGTTTTAAAAAATTTATAATATTATATATAATTAATTATCATCTGAAATACTGTATGAATATTATTTATATATATACCCTTAACATGCTTTCCATTTGTTTATGTTTTCTAACAATACTAGCGGTTTTATTCATTTGTATAAATACTTCAGGAGTCAATGAAGAAGGGATTGTATTTAAATAATCTGGCAATTCATAAGGAAAATAAAAGGATATCAAGGAATCATCTGATAAACATTTCTTAGTGTTTTCTTCTTCTAATGTAGTATGTTCTATATAATTATAAAATAATCAATATATTTTATATAATCAATAATCCATTCAATATACCTTCTTTACTCAGTGAATTGCTCTTTGTACTCAATTTATTCTTTGACTCCTTATCTATATATTCAAAATACAAATATATTATAATACTTTTAATTTATTATACAATATGGCGTCATAAATAAAATAGAATATAGTTATTTACCATTATCTAGAAATTCAGAATCAATAAAGAAACGATATCCATTAAGAACAGATTGTAAATCATATTCATTTTTCTCATATCTAATATAAAAGATCTATTATTCATTTATAGTAATCAAAGAAGCATAAAAAAATTAATATAATACATATTTACACAGTGATAGCATTATGTGGTTGAGAAAAAAGGGAAGATCCGTCCAAAAACAAACGAATATCAAAATTACTCACATAAACTGATGGATAACCATCTAGTTCAATCAGATCATCTTGTGGATGGATCTAAATAGCAACATAAATATAAATTTCATAAATAAAACAAAACTTATACTGATGTATTTGATTCTTTTATGCTCATTTTCTTTCCTTTCACCTGCGTCTTTCTGTTATATAGAGTATTGATATTAAATGAAGAAAAGAAAAACAAAATAAATACAATGTTAACTCTTCAAGAGGAGAATGTTCTTCATCGCTAGTGTCTTCGATGACTCCAACACCACAGAAATAATGTTCATTATGATACATAGCAAGGAACGTCCTCTTTATATACTTTTAAACCAAAACAATTATCACAGGAAATTTCTAGTTCTTGGAAATCGGATGTTTCTTTCAATTTCGTTTTTGGAAACTGAGAAATTTGGTTTAGAATTTTTAAACATCGCTTTCTTCCTTATTATTCATCATATATACATAAATGGTTTGTTCTCATTGTGAAAAGAAGATAGGAAAACTAGTTATTCCTGATAAATGGCATCCAAAAGGTTCAGAAGACACAAAACCCAAGAGCCAAAATATGATATTGAAGAATATAAAGCATGATCGTAAATCTGAAAAGGATGAAAGTGTTAGTAAAACATGCAAATTATGTGGAAACATCATAGAAAAATGGGCTAATTATTGTAATCAGTGTGCTTATAAAAAAGGTATATGTTCTCGATGTGGAAGAAAAATTCAAGACACAAAGATGTTAAAAATGTCAAAGTAATTCTCTCATTCTTATTTGCCAGCTAAATATTTTCATTCTTATTTGCCAGCTAAATATATATCTGTGAATCTACAAACATATAGAAACAATTTCTTTTTTGTATGCATTTAATATAGTGTCAAGTTTATTCATTATATTCATGCTTTTGTTTACATGAACTATTATTATTATTATTATTATTATTATTATATATATATATATATATATATATATAATAAGAAAGAGATTCGAAAACTAGTATTGAAAAGTTTATGTTAGTAAAATGTTTTTCATATTTATCCACTTATATATATTTTATTATTTATAAAAGAACTCATTAATAATATAGTTTAACAAAACAATAATAATTAAACATCAAATATATAAAACTATATAATTTTAAAAATAAGATAGATACATATATCAATCAAACAAATACATATTTAATTAAAAAAAGAGATAACAAATGAATTATATTTTCTGTTGAGCTTCTACCATTGTTTTATATTCTTGACAAGTAGACAGAAGTTCATTATGGGTACCTTGAGCCTTTACATTTCCTTTTTGAATAAAGAATATAATATCACTATTTTCAACAGTAGTAATACGATGAGCAACAGTAATAACAGTACATATATGATCTTTTCTCCAAGAATTCAAAGCATTTATAAATTTCATTTGACTTTCATTATCTAATGCACTTGTTGCTTCATCTAAAATAAGAATAGATGGATGACGAATCAAAGCACGTGCTAAAGCAATACGTTGTTTCTCACCACCAGAAACTAATTTACCTGTTTCACCAACTGAAGTCTTATATCTATAAATATATAATAATAATAATAATAATAATAATAATAATAATAATAAAATTTTGAATTAAATATTTATAATAATTTTAGAATTAAATATATATAGTATTATTCATTATATAAATAATTAAATATATATATATATACTTATCTGGTAATTGTTGAATAAAATCATCACAAAGAGCTAATTTACTAATTTCTTGTATTTCATCTTCAGAAGCTTTTGATTTTCCTTCAGTACCTAAAGCAATATTTTCTTCTATATTTCCCGCAAATAAAATAGGTTCTTGGAAAACTACACCAATGTGACTACGTAAATAATGAATATTCCATTCTTCAAGGGATTTATTATCTATACATATACTTCCACTATCTATATAAATATATATATATATATAGTAGAATCAAAAATATATATATATATATTTATTAAATATATAGAGTGATATAAATATATATATAATTTAACTAGAGAGAGAATAAGTAAAATAATATATAATTAAAAAATAATATATAATAGAAAAAATAAATATTAAAAACAATAAGCATACCTGGAATATACATTCGTTCTATTAAAGACATAATAGTACTTTTACCACAGCCACTCTCTCCAACAAAAGCAACAGTACTACCAGCAGGAATATTAAAGTTCATTCCATTTAATATAGATACTTCTCTTCTAGTAGGATATGCAAAATGAACATTTTTAAATGTAATCGTACCATCAATTTCAGTTGAACTATCTCCTCTTGTATCTCTAGAATCAATCATAGGTTTATGGTCAATAAGTTTAAATGTATCAATAGTAGCTTGTTTAGCTAACAAGGCATTTGGAATATATGCCATGTTTATACCCAAGAATGTAGCACTATAATAATAAGTATAGTGTATTATAATATTTAATATAATAATAAGTATAATCTATAATAATATTTAATAGAATAATAAATATTATTTAAAAAATATATATATATGATTTATATATACCAATAGAAAGCACAAATAGCGATAAAGAAGACTTGATCCGAAGTTAATCGTCCACTATTAATAAATAATAAACCAATACCAAATACAATAGGGAAATAACTAGAATTACCAAATGCATTAACCATGGTACCCAGAGCTTGTTTTTGAGCTCTTCGTCTTCCCTCTTTATCAGCAGTCTTCTTTAAATCCTCTATCATACGATTGGCTAATAAAGTATTAATATTGTAACTGTAAACAGTATAAATATTAAATAAATAATCAGTTAATGTAGCAGAATCTTGTTGAAGTTTCTTATCAATAATAAGAGTAATTTTATAGACCATCATAAAAGAAGCATATTCAACTACAAGAACAAGAGGAGTAAATATAACAGCACAAATACCATACAACCAATCTGTGAAGAATATAATAATCAAGGAAATAACCACAAGTGATACATTCTCTACTAATATACCCACCTTATCAACAATCACATCACGAACACGACGGGCATCTACAGCTATTTTGGTTGATATTATACCTATAATAATACGTATAATATTAAATAAAATAATATGTATAATAGAAATAAGTATAATAAATATAATAAATATAATAATAAATATAATTATAATATAATAATAAATATTATAATAATAATATACTTGGTTGATTTTGTTTATAATCAAAATAAGCAGCTTCATGATGAATAATACTATTAAAAGCACTTTCTTTTATATTAGCAACCATACGTTCTCCAGAAACACCTTGTAAATACCAAATAAGATAGACAATAAATGGAACACATAAGGCTATAATAAGTAACCATAATCCTGACCATAATCCAGAAGATAACATCTTCTCTAAATCTAAACTATACATTAAAGATTCTAAAAGAGACACAAAAACACTAAATAATGGCCAAACGAATCCTTTTAATATACAGAATATAAATGACACGTAATACCATACTTTCAAATGATCCATATTATCTAATAATCGCACAAATGAATGATTTGAGGGTGTTCCTTCTTCTATATCTTCAGACTTTGTTTCTATAACTGTAGTTTTAGTTGTTTCTATATTCTTATTATTCTTATTATCATTATCTTTCTTTATATCTTCAAGTTGAGGTATAGGTGAGTTAGGTAGTGAATGATTAGTATCTTTTTGATTCCATAATTCAGAATATAAACCATTTTTATTTAATAATTCATGATGGTTACCTTGTTCTAATAATTCACCATCTTTAATTACATAAATCATATCAGCAGTTTGAATAGAACTTAATCGATGAGCAATAATAACAGTACATATATTACTATTCTGACGAATACCTTCAATAGCTTCTTGTATCTTCTCTTCACTTTTACTATCTAAAGCACTAGTTGCTTCATCAAATACTAATATTTTAGGTTGTTTTATTAATGCACGAGCAATAGCTATTCTTTGTTTTTGTCCACCAGATATATTACTACCAAGTTCACCTACATAAGTATCATATTGATTTGGAAATTGCATAATAAAATCATGAGCACCAGCAGTTTTAGCAGCTTCTATTATTTGTTCATCTGTAGCTTCACCAGTAGATAATCCTAATAATATATTCTCTTTAATAGTACCACTAAATAAAACAGGTTCTTGAGCAACATAAGCCATTTGATCTCTTAACCATACTAAATTAATATCTTTATAATTAACATTATCATAAGTAATTACACCAGAAATAGGATCATAAAAACGTAATAATAATTTAATTATTGTTGATTTACCACTTCCACTCGGACCTACTATACCAATAGTCTTTCCTTGAGGAAATTCTAAGGATATATTCTTTAAAATCATACGATCTTTAGAAGTTTCATATTTATAAGAAATATCTTTAAATGAAACAGTGCCATGAGAATGAGTAGGAATAATACCTGATTTAGAACTCGAATCAATTGTAGGCTTACGATTAATAATTTCTAAAAATGAGTTTGTCGCCTCTTTAGCTTGAGAAAAAGACATAAAAGCACTTGAAGACCAACCAAATGAAATAAAAGCAACAATAACCGAGAAAAGAACAATAATAGTATCTCCTCCTACAAGACATCCTGAAGAACCATCATACCAACAACTTTGAACCTTAGAACACTATATATATAATATAACATAGATATATAGGTAATATTTATTTAGTTTCTATAAAGAGAGATGAGAAAATATAATATAATATAATATAATATAATATAATATAATATAATATAATATAATATAATATAATATAATATAATATAATATAATATAATATAATATAATATAATATAATATAATATAATATAAAATTAAATAAAACTTAAAAAAATATATATATATAAAAATTATAATATAATAAAAACATACAGCATCCATACAAATATCAGATAATGTTGAGTTATTCATACATATATCAACAGCAGTTGAATTCGAACTGATACAATGAGAATCTCTAAGTAATGTAAGATAATCTAATCGATCAAAATAAGCAAAGATAACAGCAAAGAAGAAAGCAACACTATAGGAAAGAATTGTAGAACCTTGAGATAAACCAAGACCAAAACCAGCCTTTCCTATCAATCTCGAAAATAAATCTCTTGTATGATCCGTCTAGACACATATATAGAATAACAATAACTATATTATAAAAAACAATTAAGAAAAAAAGAGAAATGATCTAATAAAACACTATACAATTGTCTTAAATTGCTTTGAAAAGAATTTCTCAGATGTAAAGGCAGCGACAGTCTTTATATTTCTTGAACATTCTTCAACAACAGCATTTCCTTTACGATTCTCATCAGTGATGAGTTTTTCAAAGGACATATTAACTCCAATAAACACAGAAGTACCAATAAAGAGAATAGGGAAACATACAATACAGCATAAAGTCAATTTCCAACTCTAAAAATAAAAATTTATTTTTATAAAAATGATTTAATAAGATAATAACAACTCTATTATATTCTTTAAGATAATTATATATACATAAATGAATCCAACAATTAAACCACCGATAAGTTGGAAGAATGCTCGAATAAAACCACCGATACCAGGTCCAAGTCCATCACGAATTCTTGCACTCTGTTCAGCAATTCGTTCACCAATCTTATTAGGATTAATCTGTTCAATATAAGCTACATCTTGGTTTAAAGCAGATATAATATATTTTTGTCTATAATAAACGATCTGTCTTTCTAAATATACGTTAATTATGTATCACAAACATATATATAAATACCCGCATAATATCCATAGCAGTATCCTTCAAGATAAGCAATTAAAGCCATGATGACTACCGTAAGTATCCAAAAACCAAAAACGGGAGCAATATCATTCAGTAAATCTCCAGTAAAGTTCAAAACATTGATAAAAGACCCAAAAAATATCATTGCAATAGGGATAACTAGACCACCAATTAAAGAACCTAAAGCAATTATATCTATGAATTATTTCTATATGTACATAAGAGTCCAACTGTAATTAACACTTTCCCTTTTGTATCAGCATGAGTAAAATAAAGTTCCTTTAAAGTGACTGAATTTTCTTTCACTGGCTCTGTAAATGCAAAATATCACTAATATAAACACTCCTACATACCTTGAGACATGATATCTATTCGACGAGAGTAATTCTACGAATGATAAAATAAATAAAATATGATAAATACACGAAATGAAAAAAATAAATATTTTAAAAATCCGTTTTTAGAGATACAGCGAGGTTAATTCCCATGTCCGTCTTCTCGAATAAAAAAGCCAATCATTATGGAGAACTGAAAACAAAAGTAGTTCTCTTATCCATCTGAAGAACCATGATTCTTATACAAATTTGCGAATCACTATACATTTTTTATTTACAAATCACCTGTTTTTATGATAATGTACCCATTATCCATTGTATTCGAATGAATGGATAAATAAAAATGTTAATAAATAAATACAAATTATTTCTTCACTTTTTTCCCATTAATTCTTTTATTCTTTTTTATTCCTAATTACTTCTGTATATCAAATTAAACTACTTTTTATTCTCTATCCATTGATATGCATAACGGTTCATTCTAATAAATAAATATAATTTTTTTAATACTTTAATTAGAAATATCAAACTTTTTATTAAAAACTTCCTTCTTTTTAGGGTGTCCTTAACAATATGTACATTTTTAAATATATGTATCCTTTTAAACAACATATCATTGTAATTCCCGTAAATAATAAAATAAATTAACCCAAATTTCATTTTCTCTCATGTCGACTTTCTGAATTACGGTATAGAATAAACATTCTAATACTTTTAAAATTAAAAATGGCATTTTTTTTCTTCTATAGGCTTTTGTGGATCTCTATGACTAGCTATTTTTGCTCAATTCTAACTTTATGTATTGATTGTTGACGATCTCAGAGATCCATGGAAACAAAAACGAAACCAAACTATGAAATGGTAATAATTACTATTTATAAAAACGGTTGTAGTCATCAAAGCATCTTTTAGACTATGTGGGAAAAGAAGCTTATTAGTAGGTAACTAGTAAATAGCTCGTATTTGAACAAATACAAAAACTTTTTTTTAAATTTTTTTTATATTCCTTTACATCTATTTAATTTCTACGAAATGCTTATGGGCAAGTCAGCGAATGCATACATATAGTTTTATTGACTTTTTGTGAAAATGAGTTTTTTCAATTTTGATATTTAGTATAATTATTATACTTAAATATGTTATTTATAATGTATTCATTGCATTTTTCTTGTTTTTGCTTTTTATTTTAATAATTATTTTTTCTACTAAAATGAAAATCGTCAATGATTCATATTATTTAGAAATTGTTATCATTTTTGCATACATATATTCATATATCTTAATATATATATAAATTTTGAACCATCTGATAGTGAGTGGAAAAAAGTGTCATTGGCAATTAGTGCCTAGAAAGATATATTATATGCACAAAATGAGATTGTATCAAACTGTACATAAAACCCTATATCAAATGAATAAATAATGCTTTTAAATTCTATTATTCTTTCCCCACCAAAACTTGCAAGTTTTTATCGTTTCAATTTTTCTATTTATTTTTGTTAAGAAAGAAAAATAGAAATGGCAGAGATCCATAAAATGTCTATTCAAGGCATACGTAGCTTTGGACCAAGTGAAGAGAAAGTCATCAAGTTCTACAAACCATTAACAATTATTGTTGGGCCTAATGGTTGTGGTAAAACTACAATCATAGAGTGTTTGAAAGCTGCATGCACAGGGACATTACCAAAGAACTCAAATTCTGGTCAAGGATTCATTAATGATCCTAAGTTATCAGATCGTTCCGAAACGAAAGCTCAAATAAAGCTACAATTTACAGGTATCGATGGAAAAACATATACATCTGTTCGAAAGTATTCTTTAAAACAGCAAGTATATCCATTCTATTGATTATATTTCTATAAAATAAATATTTTATTGCTATTCTTATGTATTATTTTTTTTATTTTTTTATTTTAGAAACAAAAACTTCAATTCTCCACATTAGATCATACTCTGAAAACAACAGATGACAAAGGAAATGAAGTATATAGTTTATGTTATGTTAATAATTGTGTTTATTGTTTATTATTATATTTATTGTATATTGTATTTATTATTATTATTATTATTATTTATTAGATATCTTTAAGTAATCGTGTCATTGATTATAATGCTACTATTCCAGAGTTGATAGGTATAAGCAAGAGTATATTGGATAATGTCATCTTCTGCCATCAAGAAGATAGTTACTGGCCTCTATTAGATGTATATATATATATTTTTTTTATTAATTTATTTTTATTGTTTTATTATTATCCTATTTCTTTTAATATATAACTAGTGTATCTATATATATATATAGGGTGCTGAGTTAAAGAGTTATTTTGATAATATATTTGAAAGTACTAAATATATAAAAGCATTAGATTTATTAAAGAAAGAGAAAAAAGAAAGAGTATCTATAGAATTATTATATTTATAAGTTTATATATATATATATATAGAATAGTATACGTATATTATTAGAGAAAGAAGAAGCAACATTAAGAATTCATTTAGATAATAGTATTCAGAAAAAGGAAGATATTCAAAATAAAAGTATATTATATTATATTATATTATATTATATTATATTATATTATATTATATTATATTATATTATATTATATTATATTATATTATATTATATTATATTATATTATATTATATTATATTATATTATATTATATTATATTATATTATATTATATTATATTATATTATATTATATTATATTATATTATATTATATTATATTATATTATATTATATTATATTATATTATATTATATAGTATTAATAAAAACTACTAAAGAAAAAGAGATTGAATCTATTCAGAGTAAAATAGATGTATATTCCCAAGGGAAAAAAAAGAAAGAAGATATTTATAATCAATATATACAACAAAAACGAGATATTGAAAATATTCAGAAAGATATAAATTTTAATCAACAAATGTATAATGAGATACGTAACAGTATAACTGAATGGATATCCTTATCAAAAGAAGAAATAACCGCGAAAATTGATGAGAGTGATCAATCGTCAAAAAAGTATATATATATATATATATATATATATATTAATATGTTTATAAATGGTTCACCTTTCAATTATTATAATAATACTGATTATTATATATATATATAGTATTCATATAGAATATACAAATCAACAGACTACCTATGATAAGCTCCAATCTTTACTCAAGGAACAACAAACGTATACTATATATATATATATATATACTATATATTATATAGTAAGAATACTAAATATACTACATTTATTTCCCAACAAGAAGGTCGACTTATTACTATTAATATGAATAATAAAACTACATTTCTTTCTATCTCTTCTTATGTTAAACTATATTTACCAATAGAATCTAAAGAATTTCAGCAATATTCAGATATTTCCAATCAAATTCAGCAACCTAATATAGATTTAACCATTATTCCCATGAATATTCAACTGTTACAGAATATATATACTTATATATCTCAATTATATGATAAAGATAATCGTGATTATTTATCAATTCAAGAATCCCTTCAATCTCTTAATAAGAAAAAGAATGATATATATTTAACCATAGAAACTAAAAAGAATTCTATTTTGAATAGAAAGAAACAATTAGAAGGTCAACAACAATCTATTAATAGCAAAATAGAAGTATATATATACTATATTTTTACTATTAATTATTCTTATTATATTATTTATTATTATTTTTATTATTATACTTATTGTGATCTATAATATAATCTTTAATATACTATTTATTATCCTCATTCTTATTATCTATATTATTATACTTATTCTCTATCTGTTATTAATATTTATAGACTCTCCAGAAAGGTATGTGTGACTATAATACTACGAGTGACCCTCAAACACTACTAACGAATCAATATAATATAATTCAGGAAGAAATGAACATGCATATAAAGTCCTATGTATATATATTTATTTATATTTATAAAATTATTTAGATTTATTTATTTATATACATATAATTCTCTTAATTATATATATATATATATATATATATATATATATATATATATATATATATATATATATAGGTGCCCCCTTCTTTAACTTATAAATCATCATTAACAAGTCAATTAGATATATATAAACAAAAATCTATAGCACTTCGTATTCAGAAGGAATCGAAGAATAACCGTGGGAATATGAACCCTGAAGATATGTTATTCTGGGGATATAAAGAGAGATCTATTGTCATTCATGTATATATATATATATATATATATATGTTATTATTTTAATTATTTATACTATTTACATATATATATATATATATATATAGTCTCTTGAAGAAGATTGGCATCACTATAATGATAATACAGTTTCAGATAATGATATACATATGTATATAAATAAGAAAAAAGACTATATAAATGAAAAACTGAAAGAAACTGAAAACCAATTTCAGCAATATATTAAACTTCAAACTCAAATAACTGAATCAAAAACTAAATTAGCTGTTTACACACGTGAGTTGAAGCGAATCAACGATGAGATTATTGAAACGGTCCAATTAGTTGAACAATCAAATTTCGATGTATATATATTATTATTATTATTATTATTATTATTATTATTATTACTATATTTATTATATAGATACCATTTTCTGTGAATTCATCTCAAATTATTGAGAATTACCAAGTACTTCAAAAGCTCTTTAAAGATAACCGCGGGAATATGGATACCTATAATCCTATTCTGTATAATCAAATTATTAATAATATCAATCAATTCATTTCTCAAGTATATATATTATTCACTTATTATTAGTTATATAGTTTACTATGTGCTCATATATCGGATATATTTCAAAAGTTAAATACTTATATGAACAACTTCAATATATATATAATGAACAAAATCAAGAAAAGATATTGTTAGACGTATATATATATACATATATATATATAATTCTATAGTCATTGATGATATCTCTTTCTTCCCTAACTGTTAATGATAATACTTATAAACAATATACAAAACAATTGAATGACACACTCTCTGTCATCTCTAAATTAAACTATATACAATTACAAATTGAAGTATATATATATATATTATTATATATTATTATATATATATATATATATATATATATATATATATATAGGATTACTGTACAAAATTTTCACTTCCTGTAAAGAATAATATAGATGCGAATTCCCGTGAATATACGCAAGATAGGACAGATCTCAATTCTGACGAATCCATCGACGCATCTATCAAGGAAGTATCAGAAATGATATGTATATATATTATTATTTATATTATATTTATTATATTTATGTTTATTTTTTTGTTTATTATTAACATATATATATATATATTACTACTATTTCTATTCTTCTAAAGCTTCCTTAGAAAGTAAATTAGCAGACATGAATCAGAAAGAAGTACTGTATCAAAAAACACTTATTCAATATAAAGACAAAGTATATATATATATAGTATCATTATTATTATTATTATTATTATTATTATTATTATTATTATTATTATTATTATTATTATTATTATTATTATTATTAATATATTATTAATATATAGATGATGTCCTTACAACAACAAATTAATGAATTGAATCTCAAAAACCAAAAGGCAAATCGTATATATACATATATATAAAGTTATATATATATATTATATTTCATATATATATATAGAAGAACGAAATCAATTGGAATCCCTAAAAACACAATTAAAAGATATCCAATCAGAATTAGCGGCATTTGGGGAAACAGAGAAAAACATGGAAACTGAGATACAATTACAGCAAGAGGAATATTCATCAATTAATACAAATATAACAGATATGAATAAAACACTTAATTCATTAGATACGACGCGTCATCAGAAAGATAAAGATCGTGGCGTTATACAGAATGCTATACGCGTCATTGAGGTATCTAACGTAATTCAAATTAGTAAAGAAAGAGAAACAATAATCACGGGGAAAATCGAATTAGAGCAGACAATAGAGAAGAATAAAAATCAAATTGAAGAATTAAATGTATATATATATATATATATAAATTAGAGTTTATATAATCAATGATGAGTTATCTATTATTATTGTATTATTAATCTATATATACATATATAGAAGTCAATGGCTGTTCTATCTCAGCAGCTGACAGAGAGGGATGCGCACGTGACGAATCTTCGTAATATATATAAATGTTTGGAATATCAAGATTCAATAGCTACCTTAGAAGTATATATATATATATATCATTGTTTTATTTTTGTTATTATTGTTATTATTGTTATAATGCATGATATTCCCTATATATAGAAACGATTAACCCTCCTCCGAGTTTTGCAGGAAGTGGATATCGATCAGATTCAACGAGACATCGATATATATACGCGACAAAGCGAAGAGTTAAATAACTCGTATAGATTATTATTATTATTATTATTATTATTATTATTATTATTATTATTATTATTATTATTATTATTATTATTATTATTATTATTATTATTATTATTATTATTATTATTATTATTATTATTATTATTATTATTATTATTATTATTATATATTATATATTATATATTATATATTATATATTATATATTATATATTATTATATATAGTTGTTATAAGATGAAGGGTGAAATTCAAATAATAAAACAAAATATTCAAACATTACAAGTATATATATATATATATATAAATCCCTCACTGTTTTTTGTTAGGCGGAACTGGAAACATCGACATATAAAGATATTCAAGCGCGTCATCGTAAGAGTGAGGTGTCTCTGCACGTGTATCGTAACAGTATTAGTGATGTAGATATTTATATAAAGGCAATAGAGAATAGTTTAGCTGAATATCACCGCAGTAAGATTGAAGAGATAAACAGACGGCTCAGGGAATTATGGCTATCTACATATCAAGGAAATGTATATATATATATATTGTATTATTTATTATTTAATTATTTAATTATTTAATTATCTATATGAATAATAGTTACTGTGAATTATTAAATAATATATATATATATATATATAGGATATTGAGAATATAGAGTTACACAGTGATATTGTAATGAAAGCATCTCGACGTATATATGAATATGGTATATATATGACCAAGAATGGAATACGATTACCGATGCGCGCACGTTGTAGTGCCGGGCAGCGATCCCTCGCGTGTATTCTCATTCGATTGGCTCTTGCTGAAACGTTTTGTGGATCGAGTGGGGGTTTAATGACGTTAGATGAACCAACCACTAATCTAGATTATGAAAATAAAGTATATATATATATATAATTGTTAATATTCTGTTATTCTATATATGCTTATCTAATATATATATAGATAGCTTTAGTAACTTCCTTAAATGAATTGCTTCGTTATCGTCAGAAACAGAGCAATTTCCAATTAATTATTATCACTCATGACGAAGAATTTGGACAATTAGTATATATATACTATTATAATATTTATTATTTATTATTTATTATTATTTATTATTATTTATTATTATTTATTATTATTATTTATTATTTATTATTTATTATTATTTATTATTTATTATTTATTTATTATTTATTATTTATTATTTATTATTATTATTATTATTATTATATAATATAGTTAACACAGGGTCACGTGGGTGATTCGCAATGCTATTGGAGGGTTTCTCGACAAGCCAATGAGAAGGATCATGGTCAATATTGTTCCACAATCACTAAACAGTCCTGGAGTGGATAAATATATATATATATATTTAATAAACAATTATGTATTATAGTATTTTCAATACGTATACTTTTTATATTCATTGTTTTATCTTGTTTTTATATATACGTGATAATGTTTATTTCATAAAAAAGTAATAAAATATCAAGTTATTGAATTCTTTGTATATAAAAGTGTTTAATATATTTATTATTCAACTAATTAGATATATAATATATCACAACATACAGTATAGTCAATCCATGTTTTGACATTTCCTTTAATTCATATAAATCTGTTATTTATAGTATATATAGTATATAAGACATTTTTAATATATGCATTATTATTGACAACTAAGATATTGTTTACATTCTAAAGAGTTATAAAAAATAATAGAATTGGTTATTATATAAATTAAAAGGTATTATCGTAGTAACACTATCAGCGATTTCCATGAATAAAAATGGCATTCTTTGCCATTTTTTTGCTTGTTTCTTTTTAAGTTTTTTTCAGCCAGGCGAAAAGAGTAGCCAAAAATTAGGTCATTTTTGTCGGATTTGGTCTTTCTTTTCATTCGTTCAGAATTCTTTTAGAAACGTCATTATTTTTATTTATTTTATCGTTGTGTGAATGATAATAAAAATATAATAACAAAAGACAATAAATAATAATATAATAATTATAACAATAGTAAAATAATAGTTATTTGACTTTGATTTAAGTTAATTGTGAACCATTTTGAGGACTATACATGAAAAAAGATAAAATTAATAATAATATAGATAATAGATAAGTATATACCTTGATAGAACACATCTAGACCAACGAACGAAGAAGAACAAACACTATAAAAACAGAATGTAAAAATATATATATAATATAAGAATATACCTTCAACCACCAAGTAGTTGTTGGCCAAGGGAGACTTTATCAAGCACCTATTACCTTTAAAAAAATAAAAATAGTTAATTGTAAAAAAAAATAAAAACAATAATTACCTTTAAAACCATGAAGACATGGACCAAGAAGACCTGACACAACAGTTGAACCTTTAGAAGATAATAAATAGTAATAACAAAAAGAATGTAAAAAAAATATACCTTTAATAACCCCAGATTTCTAGTCACCTAAACCCCACAGCTCATTGTTTAACTGTAAAAATGAAGAGGAATCAGGACCTATTTGAATCTATTTTGAAGGACCAGTAAGCCTATATAGCATAAAATAAATAAAAAATATTATATACATTTTATAATATATAATATATAGTTGTAAATTAAATAAAAATAAAAATAAATATGTGAAAATATTGAATCTTATAAATAAAGAGAAATTCCCCCTTCCAATTTATTTTTTGTATAATAAAAGTCTTTAGAAAATCTTGGTTTCCAGGGGTTAAAACATTTTAAAATTTTCCCTTTTTCTCTTTTATAAAGTCTATTTGAATTTAAAAATGATTTATAAATGTATTATGTGTTTATGAACCTTAATTATTTAATTTAAACATGTTTAAGACTTATTAAAACGAAAGAATCGTTATTTTTAAAAGTTTTAATTTCAATTAAATATATTTGTCTGTCATTTTTATTCAATAGTATTTTATTTATAATAAGAAGGTAATAAAGAAGCAGAAAATATATTTAGTATAATTAATTATAGAAACATGATTCACAATTCATAAACTTTTGTTTTTTATAAGTTTTATTCCAACGAATTACAGAGTATTATAAGTGACTGAATAAATTGAGACTTTTTAAAAGGTCATTAAGTTGTTTTAGAAATAATAAAGAATGCAATTTATTAAAGTATAAAGTAGATTCATATTTTATCTCTTTCTTTCTATTATTCTAAAAGAATTCTATAAATAATTTTATTACTAAATACTACAAAACAAAAAGAATAATATATAAGTTAATAAACACAATAAAAGATAGATAAAAAAGATAATATATAGTATATATATAGTAGTATATCATTATAATACATATAATATAAATATATATGAAACTTCTTTCTATCCTATATATACATGATTATAAAACTAAGTATAATCTAAATATATATATATATATTGATATAGTAATATAATATATATATATATATATATATATATATATATATATATATATATATATATATATATATATATATATATATATATATATATATATATATATATACATAGAGACTTATCATTATCTTAATATACAAAATAATTATCCAAAAGTCTATATAATAATAATAATAATAATAATAATAATAATAATAATGCTATACCTGGTTGATGAGTTGTTGAAGGAGGAGGAGAGAGAGATAACGAAGAGAAGATACAGATGACAGGACACAAGGGTAGACAGAGTCAGAAATAGAATTTTATACTGAAGACAAACTGGAATTCTGCTCATCTATTAATTTCAAGAATATTATTTTGTAAGAGGTGTCATTTTGGTAAGACATCTGGTAATTCCCGCGGTTATCTCTTTTAATGTTGCTAGATAGAGAGGAGGTGAGGTAAGAGGAGAGAGATAAGGCAGAAGGAGGGAATATATGGCGGGATAGAGATTGGTGGGAGAAATAGTAGGGGGAGGAATAGAGAGAGAATAACTAGAATTACACATTTGGAAAGGATAATACATAAGAAGTGCTCCAACAACCGTGACGCACCTCTGTTTGGTGGTAAATTGGGAGTTGAGAACTATGGCTGTTATCTCTATATAATATAATATATAATATAATATATAATATAATATATAATATAAATACTAGTTCCTTTAGGTATATATAATGGTTGCATATAAGAATGGAGAAGTGTCCAGAGAGGTTTTGGAGATAAATTAAGGGTTGAGATCTATATATATATATATATATACAATAGTGACCAATGTAGAGACAGTTTTATCGATTAGTTTGATTTGAGGGCACGTGCCTATAATTGAATAGAGAGAAGAGCAGATCGAGGGCCAAAGAGGACTTGACCATTCTTCTTTAACTAACTATATATATATAATATCATAAACAATATATACTTCATAGATTCATATATAAATACTATACTATTCATATATATATATATATACCTTTTGTATAATATCTAGAAGAACGTCTCGAATATTCTCTTGTTCCGCGGGGGAGACACCGATATCGTTGGTGAGATAGGAATGAAGGAGGGGGAGAGAAGGAAGAAGAGAAGAAGGAGAAGAGGGAGTAACTACTACTAATAATAATAAGAAGCAATAATATAATTGTATTCCTTGTTCCTGTTTATCTTCTATTTCAAGAGCGCGTGATAACCCAGTCCCCACAACGTATGTCACCATTTTTCCCAATGAAATTTTCAAATCTTGATTTTGTTCACAACACAATTTAAGAATACTGGAGACCTGGTTGAATTGTGCCTCTAGAGTGTTCTTAGGATAAATAATGTGTAAATATTTTCCTAATAACGTGACCAACTATATAAAGAATTATATATATATATATATATATATATATATATATAGAAATAGATAGTACATATATAGAGAGATAGAAAGATATATATATATATACATATACATCATCAGGTTGTTCAAAAGAGTGACACATACCTCATCAGTTTCTGTATATAAACGAGATACACATAGGGAGAATACCCTATATTTGTGTTCCATTGTGTCACCATGT
Source organism: Blastocystis sp. Blastoise (assembly GCA_039096225.1). Classification (NCBI taxonomy): domain Eukaryota; class Bigyra; order Opalinata; family Blastocystidae; genus Blastocystis; species Blastocystis sp. Blastoise. The sequence goes on from JBBPEB010000015.1 coordinate 1,818,956, forward strand.
GTGAGGATTTCATTTAATAGTTTGTAACTGACTTTTTGTACACTGACTCCGTCATCGCAAATAGAAGATTGAAGAATAGAAAGATAAAGAGATATATATTTAAGATCCTTCTTAGAGCATGTGTAGAGCACATGAAGCGTTTTCTCTCGAATCATATAGATCAACTTTTCATTCCTTTGCAGAGAATATCCAGCACAGGCTTATATCGAATAACCTGAGGATTATACTCAATAATCGTGGTTATAGCTGTATAAATGGCAGCTTGTGTTCGAATCCCGTGGAACTGTGAACATTCGACGAGTTTATTGAGATAGAGAGGGAGTGATGTGAATAGAGGAGAAAGAAAGAGAATAGAGAGAGTGAGAGAAGACAGGAAGGAAGAGAGGGAAGAGGCATCTATATATACATATGGTTATACATATATATATATATATGAATTAAGATTTCCATAAAGATATATATAATTTACTTTATGTTTCTTAAATAACCGCGGGACTAGCTCTTGTTTCTTAACCCATATATCTTTTTGAGAGAGCCATGTGTATATATAGAATTGTCGAGCATGATAAAATGTATTAAATTGATATAATGAAATATCATTGTTTTCTTCATTCCCATGGAGATTATTCATATTTAAATAAGGAAGAGTAGAATTATCAAGAGAATTCGATGATTGTGGTTGTTGGGAATTCTTAGAACTTGAAAGCAATAAAAAAAGTCACGTCATTGAGGAGAAGATGTTTCTGGTCACGTGATGGAGGAATATCTCCCTGTTGGTTCTCCGATTGATTCCATTCCACACGCTGATTCTCCATCTATATATATATATATATATATATATATATATATATATATATATATATATATATATATATATATATATATATATATATATATATATATATATATATATATATATATATATATATATATATATATATATATATATATACTTGTAGAGCCATCTTACAATCTTCTCAGTACCATGGCGTATCTTGAATGGACGAGTACGTGTACAGAGAGGGTCTAAACCGACGCACATACAGTGATACCAACGACGACAAAGGTCACAATCTAACATACTACCTGTATATATATATATACATATAGATATATATATATACTTCCTTCAGTATCTCCCTTCCCACAAGTACAACCTATTACTTCACCATCCTATATATATATATATATATATATATATATACCTATAAACGAATAATAACTTGTGTCAGTACTTCAACACAAACCTTGAATAACCGTGGGGGAAGTGATTTTGTATTCGAATTATTCTCTTGATTATTTTTTTCATTATCCCCTCGATTATTCTTGTTACAATAGAGAAGAAGGATAAGAAGGAGATTGGCGATTTGATGGAGACCAAAGGAACAGACAGGCTATTGGGGATTACTATATATATATATATATATATATATATATATATATATATATATATACTCGAGAAGGAAGAGAAGATCATGAACAAGGATACGAAGGAAAAGAACATAAGAACCTAACTATATATATATAATATATATAATATATATATATACCGAAAGATGTGTGGAATCATTAGTTTTTGTCTATATAATAATATATATATATAAATAATATAAAACAATAATATATATACATAGTACATAGTCCCTTGAAAAACTTCTACAAGGAACACAGTTAATGGATGAAGATTGTTTTCGATTCTTGTAACTGACGTGTTTAAACAAGAGACGGGACAAATCCACGATTCCCGCGATTATTTGTTACTGTAAGTCTTAACACCTCCAATATATAATCTATATATAATATGTAAATAATATATATATAATATGTAAATAATATATATATAATATGTAAATAATATATATATAATATAGATAATATATATATATAGATTATAAAAAAAATATAATTAATATACGAGTAGGTTATTGATTGAATTTGTATAGAGTGCGTCATTAGAATAGAGGAATGAAGATATATATAGAGTAGAGAGGATAGAATAGAGAGAGGAAGGGAGAGAAGTATGAAGTAGAAGATAAATGAAGAGAGAGAGTGAAGATCGAAGAGAAGACATATAGGTAGATATTCAGGAGGGCAAACATTCCTATATGTATATGTATAAATAATGACATAACAAATATATAAGAATAAAAGAAATATATATAAACTATATAAGAATGAAATACTAAATTTAAATTATCTCCTTCAATCATCATCTGAAGAAGTTCTTCATCATATATTCTATATATATATTAATAATAATAATAATAATAATAATAATAATAATAATAATAATAATAATAATAATAATAATAATAATAATAATAATAATAATAATAATAATAATAATAATAATAATAATAAATAAATAAATAAATAAATATCTATATGGACTTACTATTTTTATTTGGAAAGCACGAAACTATAATCAGGATTCATAAATGGTGACACGAAAACCATCATTCTATATAATATATAATTTAATAAGAATAAAATATAAAGATATATATAATAAACAAATAATAAATAAATATTTTAATAGAGGAAAACAAAAAAATGGAAAAAGAGTTAATGCAACATAAAAATTTATATACTATATTTACATACCTTTAACAGTGTTTTGAGTTGCTGTCTGAAAGAAGCCAGTGAAGTATTCAAGGAACCTTTTAAGAACTGAGCCAACGAGTACACATCATAGAACCTTTTGGGATAGACACAGAAGACTGGCTGACGGGAAGAGAAAACCCAGAATCGAAAACCTAAAAGAATTATGAAAAATATTTTGATATATTCTATAACTAAATACTGAAATAGCATAACACTGCTTAGAATGACCGGCAATCCTTATAATATAGTCTATTTATTCTTATAGACAACAAATTAAAAATAAAGATAAATTCATATTTAAAGTCAATTTTTTAGTCAAATACTAAAAATTTTCATAAATATTCATTTTTAATTTTTTTAAAATTTTTTATTACTCAGTACTATAGTAACAAGTTTTAAACGTTATGTACTGAGCTATTGACACAACACTATTGTATCTGACTACTTTCAAGTTTTAGAAAATTACTCATTTTTGTTGACTCTCTGATCTGTTGACTGACTCGTCTAAAAACTATTAATTTTGACTTAAAACATTTGTATATTACATAATTAACTCTAAAAATGACTTTTTGAGAGACTTTTATTTGATTCTGAGAAAAAACAATTATTTAAAACTCTTTGACAATTTGTTTTTATGCGGAACTTTAAGTCATGATAGAATAAAATGAAAAAAGTCTTTTAAAACTCTTCTGTCGTCTGATATATAACAAAATAAAAATAGACTCAGTTTTGAACAAGAAAAATATTCCCGTAAATATTTTAATAATTCAAAACTCTGGTCTGACTGCCCATGGAACAAATAGGCTCGGCTCTTTTTTCACTGTAAAAAATTTATAAATTTTTGACTTTTTGGCTGAATTTTGGTTTTGACCTGTAGAGGTCACTTCATTCAATTTTACACATACTTGTGACTCTGAGAGGGTCTTCACTTTAAACAGACCAACAAAAGGTTTTAAAATATTGACCCCATTATTTGTCGGAATTGCGACTTAAAACAAAAGAAAAACGTTTTGGATATTATGTGACCTTGTATAAATAAAAAATAATGCCAATACTTTGATAAAATATGCTTAACATGAATTTTAGAGTCTAATAAAAAATCAACTGAAAAAAAGTGTCAAAATTTTGTCAAAAATCACGATTTTTGCCTAAGTCGCTGAAGAAAAGCTCTTTTCATTGGTGGAAAAAATTTTTAACTAAAATCAGCCAATCAAATGCATTTAAATGCTCAATTATCGCTGATAGTGTAAACTACATGAACAATGCAATTATCCTTATATTTGAAACAATAATATTTTTTAAATATATTTTTTATATTCTGAATAAAGAAATATAATATATAAATATATAAAAGAAAAGAAAAAGAAAATCAATATATATTAATAAATAATAGTATACAAATATATGAATAATGAATTGGTTAATTTGATATCGGTTCAATATTTGATAAAATCATTTTTAATTTACTATTCTGTTTAGCCTATAAATATAGATATATATATATATATAGAATAATATACGTCAATTTTTTTAATTTGAATAATATTCATAAATGATTGATATATATATTGTTTTAATTGTATATATATATGAGGTCCCATTGTACATTGTAATGAAGTATTAAATGAAGTAAATGAATTTAATACTGTCGCTGATGTTGCTGAGGTGTCCATACACTAGAAGAATAGAAGAATAGAAGAAATAGAAGAAATAATATGTAATAATAATAAAAATAATTAATAGTATTATATTATTATTATTGTTATGATTTTTATGATTTTTATGATTTTATGTTTATTATAATAATTATATATATATATATATACATTATTAACAAAGGTTTCTGTTTGTTCTTTGATTTGATCGATGATTTTTGACAATAATTGTATTTGTTGTTGTCTTATGTCTATTAATACACTTATATATATAACCCGAGGCTGAAGACGATCAGGAAGTCTAGAGGAAAGCAAGTATGTATATATATATATAAATAGATAATATATAGTAATATATAGATTAGAGATAATAATAATAATTATTATTATATATATATATATTTACTTGTCTTTCATAATATATGAAATAATAAATAAATGATATATAATAAAATTATAATCATTATATAATAATAGATTTGCTTGTAATGGTCCAAAACTACCAAAACGTAAGGCCATATAGAGTGCAAGTATATCGTGAGTTGTATTTATTAATAAGCATCCTCTCCTATATATATATATATATATATATATATATATATATATTATTATTGTATACTCTTCAGAGGCTGTTGTGGCTTCATTACAGAGATCATAGATAGATGAGATAAGAGTATATATACACTGACTAATCTATATATATATAGAGATAAAAAAACATATAATAATAATCATAATAATATTAATATATATATATATATATATATATATATACTTTACACTTGGGAAATATCATTTTTTCAGGAGATGGGCATATATGTTTATTAATATATTCATACATACTAATATTATCATCATTATATACTTTAGAATTAAATTCGACTTCTTTCATATATGTATATATATTAAATTTCTTATTTAAATTATCTTTATAATCATAAATATAACTATCATTTCCAGCATCTAAAAGAAGTTGGCGGGAATCAGATAATATATTTTCCCTCCTTTTTTCAAACCATAAATCTTCGAGATTTTCCAAATAATCGGATAAATAAGTTTCTGTAGTTGATATATATCCACAAGAAACAAGAGATTTCTCAAAGGCAACACCCTATATATATTATTATTATTATTAGTATTATTATTATTATATATATATATATATATACCTTTTGAATTTCTAGTTTGAAATTATCTAATAAACTGATATCAGAAGGAAGTTTTGACTATATATAACAAGAAATAAAAGGAGTATATATATATATTTATAATAATAATAATATATTAAGCATATATAAACAAAAATATATATATACTTTAATATAATTTTGTAATATTTCTGCGAGTTTTACATCTCCCTCCCAAAGCACGTGACCAATAGCAGCAGCTCCCTCCTTATCCTCCAATAGAATTTCAGTATATAAGAACTCAAAAACTTGAGTTAACGCATCAAAAGATACAATATTATTTTCTTCTTTATTTTTATGAATTGCTAATGATGATTTTGTTCCATCATGTGATATATTCACAATTACCTATATATATAAATATATTAAGATATATATATATATATATATATATATATATATATATATATATATATATATATATATATATATATATACTTGTCCATTATTAAGAATGCCTTGCAGTAATTGAGTATGAATCTGATTGGCCATTCGTATCATTTCTGATGAATATAAATCTATAGAATATATAATAATATATAATATATAATAATATATAATATAATATAATAATAATATATATATAATATATAACATATATATATACCTCTTTGTTTAAATAGATTCCAAAGGGAATGAAGAGACAGAGGATGACTCGAATGAATATGACCAGGAACACCTATATATATAATAATAATAAATAAATAAATAAATAAATAAATAAATAAATAAATAAATAAAATAGATAAATGAATATTTAAATAAATAAAATATAAATAAATAAATAAATAAATAAAATAAATAAATAAATAATAAATAAATAAATAAATAAATAAATAAATAAATAAATAAATAAATAAATAATATACCTTTAATTTCAGTTTCTATTTCAATTGAATTTTCATATATTTTCAGTGCTTCTGAAAGTAGTTGAACTAATCTTGTTTCAAATTTCGATGCATTTCGTTTATATGCATTTGTTAATAATATTATTATTTTAGGTACATCGGGTATTAAAGAACGTAATTCAAGAAGTGCTTTATAAGCTTCTGTTAACTTTTCATTTGATTGTTCATAATTACCGATATGTAATTGATCTTCTAAACTAGACATATTGTCATGAACAAGCGTATATAAATCTAAAATTCGAATCACTTCTTGAGAATTATCACTTTCTGAAATAATATTGTCAATAACTTTATTATTCTCATCAAGGTTCTTCATCTTCTCAATCTATATAAATGAAAAAAATAATGATTATTTTTAAAAACAACAAAAATGTGAATCATTATACGTACTTGGTCGGAATCTATTGATTGTAATTTATTATATTCATCTCTTAGATCAATAAATTCACGAATAACACTATCAGGATTCTTATAAGATACTTTATCAGAAGAAAAGAATTCTTGAACAATAGATTCAAATTTAACCTATATAAACGATATTGTTTATTTCTTCGTAATCATTCAAAGCATATTGAATATGTTATATATACTTTAGCTTCTGATAATTCCTTAGACAATTGACTTATAGTTTCATCAAGAGGTTTCTTTTCAATAGACATTCTCTTTTATACAGTATATTGTATTAAAAAACAAAGTAATCTATTAAATTGACTTCTATAACAAAGAAAATAGTTTTTTCGTGAATACTTTTTGATAATCATGATTATTCGTTTTTTTAAGAAATGAAAAACTCCCTACCCTTGAGCATTAAAGAAGTATCTATTTTGGATTAGATATCTTTGTTGTTCGCCTAAAATAATTTTTAAATAGGGATTTCTTCATTATATTTTTTCTCATTATTGATTGAGATTGTGGCGTTGATGTCATTCTATAATTATTTTTCGTTATATAGCCATTCTCTGGAGTATTATCATTAAGCAGTAAGATCATATAAACACTCATTTACTTGAAATTGTTCATTTATATGGAAATAATGAGTTTAAATGAAACGTTTGTTTATATCTGATATTTTATGGACTTCTTCGGCTATTATAAGTATAGTGTATTGTAATTTTTAATCAAATGTTACACTTAAAAATACAATATTCCCTTTAGAACATAATTTTTAAATACTTACACATTAACATACATATATGAATATACCTCTGGAGTATATCATAGCCATAAGAAACGATTAAAATGAAAGAAATATTATGAGATGGAAAAAAATCATTTTTTGCCTAGAGTTATCAAAAAAACAACGATTATTTTCTTATATTTTCATACCTTCACTTATTGTCTTAGAACAAACATACAAATAAACAAAACACATTTATTTTATGAATAATTTAAAGTCATACCCAAAACATAATATGTAAATATTTAATATTATGTTTGAAAATAAATAAAAATATAATTTTTCGTTAAAAACTATGAAAATAAGATTAATATATATTGAATAGTATATATATAAAATAGAATATAATGCAAAAAAAAGATGTTTGTTAAAAGCAACAATTAGTTATAGAAAGAATTCATTTAGAAAAAAAGTAAAAAAAATAATAATTCCTGAATATGAATATATTAGGATTAAAAGTTAATTGCCTCTAATTTTAAAGTTCATCATCATCATCGCTACCTTCAGAAGCGTTTTCAGATCCAGCTTGTTCACCAGGTTGTCCTTGTTGATAGAATTTAGACATAATAGGATTAGCAATAGCTTCTAAGTCTTTCTTCTTTTCTTCTAATTCTTCAGCAGTAGCAGATTCATTATCTTCTAACCAATCTAAAGTTTCCTTGACAGCATCTTCAATAGTCTTCTTATCTTCAGCACTAATCTTATCAGCAACACCCTTTTCTTTATCAGAAACAGTATTCTTTAATTGATAAGCATATCCTTCAAGAGCATTACGTTTTTCAACTTTTTCACGAGCTTCTTTATCTTCATTAGCATATTGTTCAGCTTCTTGAACCATTCTTTCAATTTCATCATCAGATAATCTACCCTTATCAGCAGTAATAGTAATCTTTTCAGATTTACCAGTACCCTTATCTTCAGCAGATACTTGAAGAATACCATTAGCATCAATTTCAAAAGTAACTTCAATTTGAGGAGTACCACGAGGAGCAGGAGGAATACCAGATAATTCAAATTGACCTAATTTATGATTATCTTTAGTCATAGAACGTTCACCTTCATAAACTTGAATTAAAACACCAGGTTGATTATCTTGATAAGTAGAGAATACTTGACTCTTCTTAGTAGGAATAACACTGTTTCTCTTAATAAGAACAGTCATAACTCCACCAACAGTTTCAATACCAAGAGAAAGAGGAGCAACATCAAGAAGTAATAAATCTTTAGTTTCTTCAGCAGCAGAACCAGAAAGAATACCTCCTTGAACAGCAGCACCATAAGCAACAGCTTCATCAGGATTAATACCTCTATTAAGTTCTTTACCATTGAAATAATCCTTTAAAAGTTCTTGTACTTTAGGAATACGAGTAGAACCACCAACTAAGACAATTTCATCAATATCCTTCTTCTTAAGATCAGCATCAGCTAAAACTTTTTCTACAGGCTTAAGAGTCTTCTTAAATAAATCAAGATTAAGTTTTTCAAAACGAGCACGAGTTAAAGTATCAGAGAAATCAATACCATCAACAAGACCTTCAATTTCAAGACGAGCTTGATGTTGAGTAGATAAAACTCTCTTCACACGTTCAACTTCCTTACGAAGTTTTTGTACAGCACGTTTATCATTAGAAATATCTTTTTCATACTTCTTCTTAATAATCTTCATAAAATAATGCATAACAATTTGATCAAAATCTTCACCACCTAAATGAGTATCACCATTAGTAGCTAAAACTTCAAAAACACCATTATCAATAGTTAAAACAGTAACATCAAAGGTACCACCACCAAGATCAAAAACAAGAATATTCTTTTCACCTTCTTTCTTATCTAAACCATAAGCAATAGCAGCAGCAGTAGGTTCATTAATAATACGTAAAACATTAAGACCAGCAATAGTACCAGCATCCTTAGTAGCTTGTCTTTGAGCATCATTGAAATAAGCAGGAACAGTAACAACAGCATTCTTAATATCAGTACCTAAATAAGCTTCAGCAATTTGCTTCATCTTACTTAAAACCATAGCAGAAATTTCTTCAGGAGAGAAGTTACGTTCACCTTGATTAGTTTGAACTTTAATAGAAGGTTTTCCATTCTTATCTTCAAGATGGAAAGGCCACATCTTCTTATCCTTTTGAACAGTTTCATCATTAAAGTTACGACCAATAAGACGCTTGACATCAAATACAGTACGTTCAGGATTAATAGTAGCTTGATTCTTAGCAGCATCACCTATCATTCTTTCATTATCATCCCAAGCTACATAAGAAGGAGTAATACGATTACCTTGTTCGTTAGGAATAATTTCTACTTGGCCATCCTTGAAAACACCTACACAAGAATAAGTAGTACCTAAATCGATACCAATAACATGACCAAGAGATTGCTCTTCTTCAGCATAAGCAGCAAATATTAAAGCTGCAAATAATATAAAGAAAATATTCTTCATTATGTTAAATAACAAAATTAATATAACAAAAAAACAATTTCAATTTTATGTAATGAAAACAGATATTCCTAGACGTTTCCATAATAAGAGACCATATAAATGGAAGAAGCTTCCTACTTCCGTTTTATGATACTTTTTCCTTCTAGAATTTTCGAGAAATGTGTTTTTTAATCGCGGGAATTTTCTTATTGACCTTGGCCAGACTAAATTGCGCTATTAAATATTCTCGGTTCTGGCGGATATTTTAAACCAGAAAATGACAAAAAAAACGCAGTGAAAAAATCGATCTTATCACGATTATAAAGTAGTTATTTCTGACAATTTTTTAAAAACAAAAAATCGAGGTACAAAAACACGTTTTTTGCTATTTTAAGGGCAAAATTATTTGAATATAAAAGAAATTATATTTTTATTTATATATATATGTTATTTAAATTATAAGAAAAGTGAGATATGAATCATAACATTAAAAATAAATGAGATATTAAGAAAAGTCTATAATCATTAAAAAAGTAAAATTATAGAGAAAAAAAGTTAATAAACCTGGGAATGCTAAAAAAATTCTTTTTTTTCCATATTATTTAATTCTCTATTTTAGATTAATAACAGAAAAAAACTATTTAAATTTAATTAATTCAGATATTATTATATGTATATATTTGTGGAAAAATATCATTTAAAGCTATAAACGTTATTTTCTAAGAATCAATACAATTATGTTTATAAAATGCATTATTCGTGTATAATCAGCAAAGTATTATTACTAAGACTACATATATTAAAATATTTTATTAAAAAGTCCGTGTTTTCTGAATACTCAAAATGAGAAATAAATCGGTTTTATTCCTAAGAAATGTCTCAGTGTTTCTTAAACAACGATTTAAACACGTAAATGTTGCCATTTATTAATTCACATTATATTCACATATACACAAAATAGTTTTTTAGTTGCAATTTGTTTTAAATAAATATTTTAAAAATACACATCTTGTTAATTATGCTTGAATAGTCATATTTTATAAACATAATTGTATTGATTCTTAGAAAATAACGTTTATAGCTTTAAATGATATTTTTCCACAAATATATACATATAATAATATCTGAATTAATTAAATTTAAATAGTTTTTTTCTGTTATTAATCTAAAATAGAGAATTAAATAATATGGGAAAAAAAGAATTTTTTTAGCATTCCCAGGTTTATTAACTTTTTTTCTCTATAATTTTACTTTTTTAATGATTATAGACTTTTCTTAATATCTCATTTATTTTTAATGTTATGATTCATATCTCACTTTTCTTATAATTTAAATAACATATATATATAAATAAAAATATAATTTCTTTTATATTCAAACGTCTTTGCCCTTAAAATAGCAAAAAACGATTTTTGTACCTCGATTTTTATTTTTGAAAAATGATCAAAAGAATACTACTTTATAATCGTGATAAAACCAATTTTTTCACTGGCTTTTTTTTGTTATCTTTCTGGTTAGTAGTATCCGCCAGAAACCGAGAACAGTTAATAGCGCAATTTAGTCTGGCCAATATTGACCTATCAATGAAGAAGTTGATTGGATGAACAATAATTTCATCAATCCACAGGATTCCGTTTTTATTCTTTATCACATATAGAAATATATTCTTTATCTGGATTCTTCTAGTATTTTTTAAATAGTGATAGAAGTACTGTTTGATTCAACAAGCATAAAACTGAAAGAACTGGAAGTTAATAATGGTCATCATTGTTTCATCATTGCATAAAAAGTCAACTTATTTGCTTTCTTTGTTTATAATGAATGATGGCTTAGCAAAAATTAATAAATTCTGAAGTAGATAATATTTATAGACACTATCTACTTTTTACAATTTACTTATTTATTCCGTATATTGATTTAATTGCATTGTGAAACTATTTGTATGTTGTTTCAAATGATAAATTTTATTGTATTATCAAATTACTTTTTGTCATGAACTATTTTTGTTGTCTATGGTATTAAAAAATAATATTTTGAAGATGAGATATCAGGTTTAATAAAATTGATATGTATATATAATAAAAATAGTGAAATGATTGTCATCATAAGTAAAAAAAGTTAATATTATGACAGTGTACAAAGCTATAGCACTAACTTCTCAATAAAGCTACTTAAATAAAATAGTATTTAATTCTAAGAAATGATCAATACAACACTTTTCAAGAAAAAGAACTGAAATGTTTTCAGAAAGAAAATCACTGATTTTCTTTCTGCTTTTCTTCATGTCTCGATTCTTTTCTCAAATAAAGAAGCTTGATCTGTTTAGGTATTTTCTGACAACAACATGTTGATTATTAAAATTAGAAAAACACCGACAGACATTACTGAGGGTTCTATTTATGGAGCTATTTTGTCTATATTATGTGTAATTTGTTGTGGTTTCCTTGTAGTATCAGAGTTTAACCATTATATATCTCCTGATGTTGTCACAGAATACAGGATTGAGCAATATGAAAATGACCATATCATGATCAACTTTGATATCACGCTACCTCAATTGTCTTGTGATGTTGCTTCTTTAGATGTTGTGAATCAAATGGGTACTCATCAAATCAATGTTACTCAGAATATCCGTCGTTGGCAAGTCTATGATAATGGTTTCCAAAAGGAAATTACTCCAAGTATACTGTTATTCTTGTGTTATTATAATAATTATTATATTTATATTATAATTATTATAATTATTCTATTTATTCTATTTATTCTATTTATTCTATTTATTCTATTTATTCTATTTATTCTATTTATTCTATTTATTCTATTTATTATACTTATATTATAATTATTATTATATTTATTCTATTTATTGAAAAATAATATATTTCTATAACAATTACCATAATTATCTATATATAGTTACTATTCATGAAGAATATGCTAGTCGGGAGAATATATTAAAAGAGCATTATGCAGTAAAGATTGCAGGTCATGATGAATATAATGAGTTTATTATGTCTAAATATGTGGTATTAGTTGAATTCTTTGCTCCTTGGTGTCATTGGTGTTTAGCTCTTGCTCCTGTGTATGAAATGCTAGCACAAGAAGTCAAACAAGGAGAATGGAATCAATTTGTTGCTATTGGAAAAGTATTTTGTTTATTATCATATGATTATTATTTTATATTTATTTTTCTATTTATTTTTATTATTCTATTTATTACTATCTTTATTTTTATTATTATTCTATAATGTTCAAATAATTTTTCTATATTTTTTTTTATTTATATTTTTTTTGACAATATTTTATTATAATATATATCTTTTATTTATATATATTTTTTATTACCATTATAGTCTATTATTATTATTCTAGGTAGATTGTACAAATCCTAAAACTACATATATCTGTACAAATAACCATGTTCGTGCATATCCTACTGTTATTGCGTATCTTATTTATTATTTATTGATTACTACTATTGTTTATACAATCGAAATATATATATATATATAATATTTTCTTATTTATTATATAATGTATTCCTCTACTAGAAGCATTACCTCTCATTCATTACTTATCCCTATATAGTTTCACTTCACGATTAGAACCTAAATTCCAGCATTACCACGGGGATCGTTCAATCGAATCATTTAAACAATTTATAAGTCTTTTAATCCAGCAAACCCAAGTAGCTATAGCTTCTTCTCTTCCTGCTAGTCCTTCTACAAATCATACCATAGTTGCTTCGTCAGAAGGATGTAGAATGCAAGGAAATATTGTAGTTCCTCGTATGGCAGGTAATTTCCATATTTCTTGTCATAATTCCCGTGATTATGTCATTCCTAGTGCTGTGAATGTGAACCATATTGTATATCTAGTCTATTATTTGTTATATATATAGTTAATTTCTATAATTTTAATATATTATATATTGTTAATTTGTATTATTTGTATATATATTATATTGTTAATCTCTATTATTTGTAATATATATTATATATTGTTCATTTCTATTATTTGTAATATATATTATATATTGTTAATCTCTATTATTTTTAATATATTATATATATATATATATATATTAGGTTCATTCGTTAACATTTGGTAATCCTATTAATGATGCTGCAATCCCCAAATATCTCACCAAAGGCATCTATATTATATTTTTATATATATATTGTTCTCTTATCTATAATTCTTTTTTTCTTATCTCATTTTTTATCTCTGTATTATCTTATATAATAAAATTTATATATATATAGGTTTAAATACATTAAAAGATCGTAAATTTGAGAATGCTCAAGAAAATGCTACGATGCAGCATATTATTAAAGTTATTCCTACTAAATGGCAACCTTTTCAAAAAGCATCAAAACTATTTTATCAATATACTGTCGATAGGTATTATTATTATTTATTTATTTTGTGTATACACTAAATATTATTTTATATTTATTATTTATTTATTTTGTGTATACACTAAATATTATTTTATATTTATTATTTATTTATTTTGTATATACACTAAATTTTTTTTTTATTTATTATTTATTTGTTTTGTATACACTAAATATTATCTTATATTTATTATTTATTTATTTTGTGTATACACTAAATATTATCTTATATTTATTATTATTCTTATCGTTATTATTATTAATATTATTTCAAAACACCATTATATATAGTGGTGTAGCCATATCTCATGATGAAATGCCTGAAGCAGTTTTTTCCTTTGATTTTAATCCTATTTCATTATATATTTATACAAAGAGAATACCTTTTTATCATTTTATCACCAGTCTATTTGCTATAGTTGGTGGATTTGTTGCTATGATCTCTTTTATTGATGCAGTCATTTACACAAGTATATCTCTTTTTGTTTTATACCTGTATTCTCATTACTGTCTATAGAAACACTTTAATTTCTTTATCTTCTCACTATTCTTCAAATCATTAATATCTCATTTGTATAGGTATCGACAACTTACAAGAGAAAATTGACCTTGGGAAAATAGAATAAAAGAAATTGTTCTAAATCCTTTTTTATTGTTTTCAAATCTATAATTCTCTTTTATTTTGTTGTTTCACTGTTCATCTTATTTAGTATTTAAACATATTTTCTTAGTTCAAATATAATTTATGTGACATAAGAACATCATGACACTTGATCTACTCGTAATATCTATTTTTTTCGCATCATATATCTCTTCTTTACATGTATAATAAATATAATTCTGCTAATAAGCAATGTGTAAGAAGTATACCTCAAATGAAAATGGTTGGATATCAGCTTTTGTATATTCATGATTCTTACCGAAAAATCATTGAGAAATTCATTATTTCTATAAAACAAAAAAAAACAACAACAATTTTATTTCATTTATAATAGATTTTTCTACGATTGGTCATCGTTTACGAATACATCAATCGTCTCCATTAGTACTGATGACACAGCATGATTCACCTTCCAACCACCCAATTATGGGTCAATTTCTTCAATGTTGTTCCCTATTTTTAAAATGGAAAAGTCTTTTTCCTTCCTCATAAATAAAAAGAGCCACTCTTTCATATTTTATTAAATATCATATATTATTTTTTTAAATTTGAACTTTTAAAATGTTCACTACTGTCTCTCGTAGACTCTTCTCCACTGCTAAGACTAATCCTACTATTTTAAAGTCTATTTCTGAAGTTCGTGGACTTCGTAATGACTGGATTGAATCCTTCTATAAGAAGAATGGCAGATTCCCTAAGATTGGTTTTGTTCCTACTATGGGTGCTCTTCATGAAGGTCATATGAGTCTTATGAGACAAGTATTTATTTTTATTTTATTAGGATTGCTTTCTATCTACATTTTTATTATCATAATTTTATAAAATACCTATTTTTTATTTAAAATCATAGGCTCACCAAAATAATGATTTTGTTGTTTCTTCTGTATTCGTCAATCCTACTCAATTTGGACCTAACGAAGATTATGATAAATATCCTAGACAACTTGCTCAAGATGTCGAACTCTTAGGGTATATTGATTGTTTTATAGCTATTTTTTTTAGTATTAATAAATTTTTTTAATGTTTTTGTAGTTTATATATTAACTAATATAACTATTTTTTTCTAGTAAGAACGGTGTTAATGCTGTTTTTGCTCCTGAAAAGAAGACTATGTATCCTGAATTACCTCCTTATTTATCTTATGTTACTATCGAAGGAATCGACCAAATTTCTGAAGGAGCTTCTAGACCTGGTTTTTATAAGTATATTTTATTATTTTATTTTATTTATTTTATTTTTTTTATTCTATTATATTTATTTTATTTTTTTATTCTATTTTATTTATTCTATTATATTTATTTTATTTTATTTATTTTATTTTTTTATTCTATTATATTTATTTATTATAAAGGTGTTGCTACTGTAGTTACTAAGTTATTTAACATTGTTCAACCTACAAATGCTTATTTTGGTCAAAAAGATGGTCTTCAAACTATCGTTATTCGTCAAGTATATATATATATATATATATATATATATATATTATTATTATTATTATTATTATTATTATATATAGTTTGTTAGAGATTTAAATATCCCCGTTAATATTGTTGTTTGTCCTACTCAACGTGCTGTATATATATATATATATATATATATATAATATTAATACTATTATTCAATATATTATATTCTATCTATATATATATAGGCTGATGGTTTAGCTTTATCTTCTCGTAATGCTTATTTAAGTCCTAAGGAAAGAGCTGCTGCTCCTACCTTATATAAGACTCTTCAAGCTGTTGAACAATCCTTTAAGAGTGGTAACATGAATGCTGATTCACTTAGACAAGTTGGTAAAGTATGTTTTTGATTTTATTTTTATTTATTGATTTTTATATTTACTTTATTTATTTTTATTTTTATTTATTTATTTATTTATTTATTTATTTATTTATTTATTTATTTTTATATTTATTTATTTTTATTTTATTTTATTTATTTTTATTATATAAGTAAATGAATTCTTTGCCATCATAATCATTACCTATATAGCAATATTATTCTTTTTTCTTATAAATATATTTATTTAGGATTATCTTAAATCTGAACCTCTCTTTACTCTTGATTATTTATCTGTTGCTGATTGGAATAATGCTGATGTATATATATTATATAATATATTATTCTATTATTTCATCTATTTTGATCTACTCTATATTTATAGGAATTATCAAATACTATTGATTCTTCTATTTGTAAATCTGGTGTGTTTGTCTCTATTGCTGCCAAGATCGGTACAACTCGTTTAATCGATAACATTGTTATGCGCAAGTAAATAAAACAAAATTATTGTTTACCTTGATCACCTGATGATTTTAATGTGTTATATGTGTATACTTTTTCTATTTTTTCTTCTTTATTTTTTTGTTTTGTTAGATAGCAAATAATTCTTATAAACAGCATACTTATAAAATATCAAAACAATTGTTTTCAAAAAAATTTTTCTGAGTACACAAAAGAATTTTTTAAACAGCAAATAAAACCAATATGAGTGATAAGACTCCCTATGAACATACAGATAACTATTACACATACTTCTACGATGAGTTCTTTATAAGAACTACACCCTTATCGAGAGATAATGTTATGCAATATTTTATGAGATCACCTTTCTATGCATATTCTTGTTTGAACCAAGTGGCTATCAATGAGGGAAAACCTCTGAGTGAAATGACGTATATTATCGCATGCTTTGTGTAATATATTTAGTACAATGGAGGGCGTTATCTATAATTTGCAAAGGTGTGGTAGTGAGCCTGCGTTATTTGTCATACACAAAGAATATCAATCTCGGTCAAGAGCAAATTCAACAGAAATGACCACAATTCTTCTTGCTATTTATTTTGTTGTTACTGGAGCTGTCTATCAAGCTCCAGATCTATGTTCTATTGTCAAATATAGGCTTGTATGTTTCTTATATGATTGAATCACATAATCATTTATATTTTTATTTATGTTTAGTATAATTGTATGCAAAAATTATATGAAACATATTCAGAACTCAAATCTCACGTACACTTTTCTCCTGCTGATGGATTCACGTGGAAATTCTATAAACAAACCATCAAAGAAAAAGAAAGTATTAATTTTAAATATATTTTAATTATCATAGATAATGTAAACTTATCTGTTTAAAAAGTTTTGCTATTATTATGTTTTTTTTTTTATATTTATTTATTCTTTATATGTTTTTTAATATTATTTTTTATTGTATTCTTTATATTACTATATATTCTTTATATTACTATATTTTATTAAATATCTATAATATTATTATATATTCTATATATTCTATAATATTATTATATATTCTATTTATTCATATATATTATTATATATTCTATTTATTCATATCTATTATTATATATTCTATAATATTCCTATATATTCTATAATATTATTATATATTATTATATATTCTATAATATTATTATATATTTTATATATCTTTATATATATAAATCTATATATAGATTTACCAAGTAGCGCTAGTCGAAAACGTGCTATAAAAGATTCAGAATCTTTACATGAAGAATTACTTACACAAATTGCAAATATAATTAATGTTCAACACGAATATACAAAAGATGACGATTTACTGAAAGATATGGATGAAGACATTAAAGAAGAAATTGCACAAAAAATGTATACTCATTTATTCTATCTATATTTCATCTATATATATATATAATTTTTTTTTAACTATTTTTTTATGATATATTAAATACTGTTTATAATATAGTATTTGTAGTATAAATATTTTCCAAAAAATATATATTTTTATATATAATAATGATTCTTGTTCTCTATTATATAATACTAAATAGGTCTTTAATTGAAGAATATATGCAATCACAAACACTGATACCTAATTTATTTAACTCTATATATCCAAGTTCACTATTTCCAACATCGGAATCAATAAATCCTCTAAATACAGATGCATTCTCAACTTTATTCCCTATAGATTCATCATCATTATCTATCAATACAAATGAACAAATGAATACAAATAGTAATGATATGAATTATAGTCAAAACTCTAGTATTAATCCTAATCTTCCTATGTTAGATCCAAATATTAATTTTAATTAATTTTCTGTATCATTATTTATATATATTCTATTCAATCAAGTCTCTCTAATCTTTATGAATATGTTTCATTATTGTCAAATATATATATTTATTATATAATTTGGTATTCTTATTTTTTATTTATCTGTTCTATAATGATTCATTCAGAATACATTTAACATTTATAACAAAAAAATAAACTATTTATATTTCCAATAAACAACAATGATTAGTATGGTATAAATGTTTATCTAAAAGAGAACATGAATATAGAAAAATAAATTATTATTATATAAAACTATATATATAAAGAAATATACAAAAAAAAGAGCTAAGACAGAAAGAAAAAAATTGAACATTATAATAAAGAAACAATAGATTATATGAGAAATAGGAAAAAAAATAAGAAGACAAAGCATATGTTGAAAATGTACATAAGAATAATATATACATATTTATAAATTTATTTATTCAGGAACAACGGTAACATTTCCTTCATACCCAACAGATTGTTTATAAGCAAGAATAGCTGCTTTATCAAATAATTCATGAATACCTTCACCAGTCTTAGCAGAACATTCAGAGAAATAGAATCTATTCGAATCTGCATATACTTGCATCTTAGCAGAAGGAAATTGTTTATCACCATCAATTTTATTTCCTGCTAATAAGACAACAACATCCTTGCTTACTTCAAATAAGTCATCAATCCATTTCTCTAAATTAGTTACTGTATCTTGATTTGTAGAATCATAACATACAATACCTATAATAAAGGATATTCCATTAATAGCATCATTATTATTATATTTTGATATGTATATATATAGTTATCAATGAAATGTATATAAAATACACTTTTATTATAAATAGAATAAAAAAATTAATTAATAATAATAAAATAATAAATAATAATAATAAAATAATAATAATAAATAATAATAATAATAATAATAATAAAAATATATAATTAATAATAATAATAATAATAATAATAATAATAATAATAATAATAATAAATAATAATTAATAATAATAATAAATAATTAATAATAATAATAATAAAAATATATAATTAATAATAATAACTAATAATAATAACATATATAATTAGCATACCAACAATAGCATCAGTATAGAAATAACGTGTCATAGAACGATATTGTTCTTCACCTGCAGTATCCCAAATATGAAGTCTGACTTTGACAATCTTATCATCTTCTCGTTTAATAACAAGATCTTTGATAGCAAAAGTAGCACCAATAGTGACATTGTGAACAGTAGACCACTTATCTTGAGTATATCTCATAACAATACTAGTTTTACCAACGGCTTTATCACCAATAAGTACTATTTTATAAGGCTTTTCAGCAGCTTCTATTTGCTCAGCAACAGGTTCAGTAGCAATAAGAGGCTCATTCTTCTTTCCCATACAATTACCCATGTTAGATCTATCCTTTAAATGATACTGAAAATATTAAAGAAAGTAAATCAATTCACTTTATGAATTTTTAAATAACTTGGAAACGAACAACACAATGATTCTTTCATTTTTGTTTTCCCTTAAGATGGCTTTTTCTTGATTATTTCCAGTGATTCTCCGCAAAACATATTTTTTCTACGGTTATTTTTCTATTTAAAAATTTGGATTTCACCAATTTTCAGACTGTATTCTTTAAGTTCATTAGGTATGATAGCATTTATTATTTGTTAAACTAGTAAATCTAAAAGATAGAATGCATGAACGATATCTTATTTTCAATTCAAGCCTCATTTGTCAAATGGCGCTGAGAAGTGTTTTTGAAGAATCTCTATGATTGATCCTGTTTTTTATAATGTTTAGATATATGTGGTATGAAAGAAAACACAGATAACGCAAAAGAATTCTAATATGAGGAAAAGACTATTTTTTTTACACACAAAAAAAAAGCTAATAATATTTCTCATGATATTGTGATTATAAGAAGACAATAGAAAGAAGAAGAAAAAGTCAAAAAAGGAAAAATAAAGTAAATGTGATTTAGATCGTTAGTTCTTATTGGAATTTTTCTGTAATAAGAGTTGATTGATGGTGTATAAAATATCATCTTTCATTGCAGGATCTATTTGACCTTTAGAATATTCATATGTCTTAGCGAGTAAGTATTCAAATGTGACATTGTTTAAACCATCTGTTTGAATCAGATTTTGGCAATATTGCTTTACCAAGAAATACCAATCAGTACATAATAGTTCATCTTTCATTTTGTTTTCAATTAATTTTTTGTCCTTTCGATCCATATTCAAATACTTTTTGTAGAATTGTAAACTACTATTTGGTTTTCAAACTAATTTTTATAATTCAAGCGGAAGACTATAGTTATTCCTATTCAATGAATATATATAATATACTGGATCACAAGGTTATAATAAACTAATAGTAATTTATAAAAAATGATCTTTTCATGATTAAAACGAGAATGTCCCTAGAAAAAGGAATACTTTCATGATTTTGAAAACAAAATATTTTTTTCCTTTATAGTTTTTTAAAGGAATTCAAGTATTGAATGTTATCTCAATTATTATTGTTCTTCATGTTTATTTCACTAATAAATGCAAAAACAAGTGTTATTGATTTAACTCCGGATAATATATATGAAGAAACAGAGTCATCGAAATTATACACTTTTTTTAAATTTATATTTAATCATCCTTGGGAACCTTTCGGTATTGGTTTTATTGTATTCTACATTGGTTATTTTATATGGGGTATGCGAAGAAATAAAAAGATATCTAAAGCTTGGTAATCATATATTATAATTATTGTTTTTTTTTTTAATATGTTAGTATTTTTGTTAATATATATATGGTATTACATTCACCTTTATGTTTCTATTCATTATGAAGGTTAAAAGAATATCGTTCTTTATTTGAATCTCAATTTACATTAACAGGTATTTCCAGTAAATATAATGGGTTTATTCATATAAGTCACGATGAATACCGATATTTTTGTTCAGGAAGACGAAATTGTAGAGGACTTCTTGCTACCTGTAAAGTATAGAGATTTATATATATATTAAATTGATTTATGTTATACTATTAATAAGTTTATCATGTTCATTTTTATTTGTATGTTCTTTTTTTCTACTTTTTTATATTGTTAAATGTTGTTATATATATAGACGAAGAAACGTCAGGATTTCTTTTCTTTTTTGATCGAACTCATCAAACCAGTTGAAGATTTACTTGTATATATATATATATATATCTTTATAAGCTTCTATTTGGCATATAGACATAATAATGTTTTGTATCATATACTATTCTTTATTCATATAATTATAGATCAAGATATTATTATTATTATATATTATATATTCGTTGTTTTTCTCTGATTATTATACATAAAAAATGAGATGAACTACATATATATATATAATCTTCTTCCTTATCTATCTAGACTATTGATATTCCTCTGGAACCAAAAGATCTGTCTCCCTATGTATTCGCTCTATGTAGAAAAACAGATGTGAAAAAAATACATACAACATTTAAAGATCTTGTATATTTATATATTTATTATTATATTTATTATTATATTTATTTTATTTATTTTATTTATTAAATAAAATTAATATTTATAAAATAATATTATTATATTTATTACTACATTTATTATCACCTATTCTTGTTACACAAATCTGAATCAGTTTAAATATATATACCTATCATACATTTCTATACCTATACTCTATTTCCTTATATTTCTAATCCATTTTCTCTATAAGGATTATGGAGAACAGATATCTTCTCAGTATATCCCTGATCTCTCTCGTTATTGCCCTCAATGGGCTGTTATTTCAGACACAAATGAAATACCTACACAAATAGTTACACGTCAATTAGTCGATTTAATTAAAAATGATCATGATTGCTTACGATTAATTCATATCACAGATCAGAGAGCAGAAAATGTGGATGGATCCGTCAGATTATCGACGGCTACATTACGATTGCAATTCAAAATACCATCTCCTGGTATATAGTATTATTATTATTATTATTATTATTATTATTATTATTATTATTATTTTGAGTATTATTATTATACCTATATATATATCAATTATCAAAATATGAAAATACATTATTAATATATACAATTTTTAAAAATTATATATTTTTTTCCTTTTAGAGAATATTAGTGAGTTAAAATCATGGATGAATTATATATTTACTTTAATTGATCTTCTGCCTACACTTCATCTTTCATCTCAAGTATATGCTATGAATAGAAGAGCTAGAGTTCAAAATGAACAACGAAACTTTGTTAAAGATCATCAGTAAGTCATATATATCCGACTTTATTCGTGTTTTGTTTTACTTTTATTGATAATTCTTTTATTAACAGAATAATCATACAAAAACTCCTATTTCTTCGTATTTAAAACTAAAGCAACAATACCTTTTAATGAAATAAAAAAGAAATAATATATTGCTGATATTCATTTATAACATTATATAATGAATCATTATTTATTCATCATATTGAACTTATGATTCTTATTCATTATAACAAAAACACTAAATTAATGAAAACAAATGAAAAATAATCTATCTAAAGAAATAACAAGAAAAAAACAACAAAAGATTCTAATTAAATGAAGACACTGATAAGCTAAATACATAAACTAAACATAAAGAATTTTATTATTAATTAAAAATGATCATTTTTAAAGGATGTTGTTTCTATATCTATTTGATTTGTATCTATAATAACAACATCATTAAAATGACTACGGAAAAAAGAACAACAAAGAGTTCCCATAAAGAAACAACCTATATATATAAGTAGACGATATCCTTTCTTCCAACAGAATAAACTATGACGAACTTTCGAATAACGATCTTCTAGTGACTTTCTAGATAGAGAAATATATAAGATATCATAAGATATAAAAATTGTTCATTAGTTTAATTCAAATTTATAATATATATATATATATTTCTCTTTAATATTATAAAAATAAAAATAAAATACTGTTGTTTTTTATATTTTTTGAGAGCTACTTTTGCTTCTTTAATAATATTGTTAGACGTACTTATAAGAGCTTCTTTTCTATTTTGTCTTTCTTTTAAAACTGACTAGAAGAATTCATATATTAATAATGATATAAATCAATAAGAAATATATATCATATATTATAAATATATTGAGCATATAAAACAATATATACTTCCATAATTTGATTCTTTTCAATTCCTGTTTGAATATTTGATTTTAGTAAATTAATTGAATGTTTTAATGAGGATATATTAATTTCTAATTCCTATATATATAAAGTTGGATTAAAAAAGTAAATAATAATAAAGAGAAATAGATTATATATAAATATATAAATACTTGGTTTTGTGATTTCATAAGTTCAAGTTGAGATTGTGTTAAGTAAATTGATTTCAATATACGTGGTTCAGGTATAGGGAAAGAAGAATGAATAGATAAAGAATCAGATGGTTCTGTAGATATAGGTAAGGTAGTAGTAGTATTATTATTATTAACATTATTAGTAATAGTATTATTATTATTATTGTTATTTGTATTATTATTAACATCATTAGTATTATTATTATTATTATCATCATTAGTATTATTATTAATATCATTAGTATTATTATTATTAATATCATTAGTATTATTATTATTAACATCATTAGTAATAATTTCATTACCAATAGCACTGTGATCATTAGTTACAGGAGTACGACGAGAAGATGAAGAAGATGTGTTTATATTTTCACTAGTTTGAGTATCTATAATAGTAGATATATCCTTATTCTCATCATTGTCCTTATTATCTTGATTACTCTTATTTTCAGTTATAGTTTCACTATTATTTTCAATAGTCTTATTATTAATAATATCTGTATCATGTATATTTATTGTAGTTGATATAGAATCAGATATATGTACTGTAGAAGAGAGAGAAGTATCCTTTGTTTGATTCTTCAATTGATTCTTATCTTTATCATAAATATCGTTCATAATCATCTCATTATTCATAGAATGAACATCAATTGAAGACTTTAGAGGAGAAGATGTAGTGTCCAAGGAAGATAATTCTATAGGTACTGATTCGGAACCTGAATGATCTGAAGAATTGGGGACTTCTTTAAAAACTGAAAGAGTCTTTGATATTGATTGATTCAGTATATGTTTATCATTTTCAAGTTCATTCAAATAGCTTTGATCTCGTTGATTCTCTTCTTTAATATTTTCTTTAATAGAATCGTTTTGTTTATTAGAAGACATTATATTATCTGAAGACTCAGAAATAGTTTTATCAATATCCAAAGAAGAGAGAGAATTCTTTTCATCTAAAATAGATTCTGTATTTATATCTTCTTCATTTCCCTCCTCTTTTTCCATTTCTGCAGCTACTTGTTGAATTGTAATCATATATTGTTCTAACTCCTGATACTCAGACAATAATGTATTATATTCATCAATAAGTTTTGCCTTTTCTTCACGAAGAGACTTATTTTTCTCAACAACATTGTCCATCATTTCTTTATCAATTGTAATTGTTTCAAGATATTCTGAATACTGCTTTATTTGTGCTCTCAGCTGGGTCATAACTTCAAATGAGAAACTAGGGATGGCACTTGATAATAAATCTATGACAATTAGATCTAAAGAATACTGAAATTGATATACTTTTTATATTTTCTGATTTCCCAGTTTCATTTTTCGCGCCTGTATATAGATAGAACACAAAATTATGATACTATACCTTCAACTGTTTGTAAATTACTCGTATTATGTGGTTTTTTTATATCACTCATTTAGAAAGAAAGTAGGAGCGCAGAAATAATGTATAAAACTCTCGTTTCTTAATTAAGAAAAGAAATTAACAGAAAAGAGTATTCTCAAAAAAAAATTAAAAATAGTTATAAAAATTAGTTTTTATATTTCTGTTCTATTCTGATAAACGTAGATTGTCTGATTATTTCAAATAAAATGATTGTTGTGGAAGATTCATAAATGTCTACCTTCTGAATATGTAATTTTTAATATTCTTTTTCTCAATATTGCATTCACCAGAATAATGTGATTAAAAAATATATAGATGTACATTATTCTTTCTTTAGAGCATCATATAGATACATTATTTACATGATGACCTTTAAATGAACAAAATGTGATGATTTGACAGAAACACAAGACAAACCAAGGACAATAAATGATCATAACAAAAACACGAGTGACGAATACAATTAATATACAAATAAATAACGAAATAAGGAAGAACAAAATTAAATTTGGTTAGCAATACGAGCAGCTACTTCAGAAGCAGCTTTTCTTGTTTCAGGGAATTTCGCGACATATTCACCAGAAGAGAGATATGAAACAATAAGTTGTCTTTTGGCGAACCATCTTCCATTAAGATCTTGAGCGGATTGTTTAGCTCCT
Organism: Blastocystis sp. Blastoise; assembly: GCA_039096225.1. Lineage (NCBI taxonomy): Eukaryota > Bigyra > Opalinata > Blastocystidae > Blastocystis > Blastocystis sp. Blastoise. The sequence goes on from JBBPEB010000015.1 coordinate 1,845,506, forward strand.
TCAATAGAGTCAAACATGACATATACATGTCCCTGACTAGCTTTATCAACATAGATATGTAATACTTTTCCATATTTACTACATTCACCTAACATATCATCCTATATATATGTATTAAATTATATAATGAATAAAATAATAAAGTAGATATAAGTATAAAGTAATATAGTTAATTCTTAATAGAAAATATATATAGAGTATATACACGAATATCGATATCCCAATTCACTTCTCGTTCTTCCATGGGATTAAATGCATTCTTCAAAAGGAGACAGTTCGATACATTACCTTGAATAATAGGCTTTCCATCGGGTCCCAAAGCGGCTTCCTATAGGAATATAAAGAGTATAAGATAAGGAAAAGAAGAATATATAGTTTTATATAATTATAAACTAGGAGAAAATATATATAATTATATATATTGATAAAATAAAAAATATAGAATAAAAATAAAAATAAAGAATAAAAATACAAAATAAAAATAAAAATAAAAATAAAAATAAAAATAAAAATAAACATAAATAAATATACTTCTTGAGTAACTTGTCCAGGACAATTAACTTTTTGCATCTGTTCCATAAAGGATTGATCTTTGCTCTTTGCTAATTCAGCCATCAATTGTGCACGTGTTTGAGGGTTCATATTAACGCCACCCGCATCTTCAGTATCTTCAAGTCTCCATCCACTATTAACAGTATTACCTGACATCAAAGATACTTGTAAACGACAATTTAATATTTCGGTTCCATTTAATCCCTCTACAGCATGACGAGCAGCTTCTATATATATATATATTAGTCAGTAAATATATATAAATATATATAAATATATTAAATATCATATATATATAAATAAATATACGATGATTTCTGAAAAGAATATATCCAGTTCCTTTTGATTTTCCGTTTTCATCAACAGATATAGTAACATTATCAATATCACCATAAGAACTGAAAACCTATAAATATATTAAATGAATTATTATAAACAGAATAAAAAAAAGTCAAAATATACATGAATAATAAAAAATAAACTAAAATAAAAATTTTAATAATTCATGACATAAAAATAATAAAAATCAATAATAATATTCACATACAGTTTGAAGTTCTCTTTCGTTAAATTGAATAGGGATATTTGAAACAGTAACACGTGTGGGTGGAGCACTAACGAGTGGTTTTGTAGTACTAACAGACCAGTTCTTCTCTGCTTCACTACGTTTAACTTTAATTGGATATCCACTACAATTACAAGCATCGTGCTGAGTACAAATCTTTTGTCCATTAAGCATAAGTGCCTTCGCAACATCATCTGCATTAGCCATCTCTATATACCCCATACCCTTCGATCTATGACTATTACGATCACGAATTAAAGACACACTAGCTACCTATAGAGTATATAGTATAGGAATCATAATTGTATAGAATGATAAGTATAATAAACATAATGATAATATTAATTAGTATAACAAGTAGTATAATAAACATAATAATAAATATAATAATATAGCACTATACTTTTCCTGCTAATTCGAAATATTTCTTTAAACGTTCTTCATCGACTTTCGATAACAAATCACTTACGAATAATGTACGAATATCACGATCTCTAGAATTCTATAGAGTAATTATATATATATGAATATATATGAATATATATATTGATCAATAAAGGAAATAAAGATTAAAAAAATAATAATAAATAATATATATATAGAATTACATCTTCAGTTGGAGCAGGACGAGCAGGAGAAGCCCTATAAAGAATAGTTATATGTAAAAAATAAACAACATTTAGATTAATATATTGAAAACATTAAATATATATATATTTAAAAAAAACACAAATATCCATAAACAAGCGAATATACATATATATATTTAAAAAAAAGAATTCATTTTATTCTTAATCTGATGTTGTTTTTACATATGTGGATACTATTGATTATTAAATATTTTTTAAAAAATGAATGAGAACAATATACTCATGAGAACGTCTATAGCTTCTTCTTTCATCATCATACCCATAACGTCTTTCACTGGTAGAATAATCACTATATTCACGTCCATAAGGACGACGTCTTTCAGAACCACTACGAGATCTATGTCTTCTTTCTCTTGAATCTCTTGATCTTCTTCTTTCTCTGCGTTCACGAGAATCATGTCTTCTTCTTGAATCATGAGATCGGCGTCTATCCCTAGATTCTCTTGAGTGATGTCTATGATGAGATACACTTCGTTCTTTTGAAATATCACTTTTAACTACCTAAATCATAAGCAATTACACATAATCAAAAAATAAAATCAATATACTTTCGTTTCTTCTTTAGAAATAGTAGAATCCATTATTACTTTTCAGTTTAGAATATAATGTATATTACAAATGAATTAAGAATAAAAATCTGAAGTTTTCTTAAAATGAAATGTACAGTTATCAATCAAGAAAATTCTATTCATGAATATCAACAAATGTCTTCCCAAAATCGAAAAAAAAATAAATTAAAAAGGCTTTATTTATAAGATCATATTTTCACTCGTTATTAAGAGAATCATCAGGAAAACGTTATTGCTTAATTCATCTATGTTTTGAAGATACATAGAAACTAGTTTAAAAAAATAATAAGAATTGAATTCAATGGCGAGACTTATTTATTGTATGATTGACGATAATTGTAAATAATCAAATAGTTTAAGATAAAATATGGTGATATTCAGAGAATATCATATATGTTAGGTGTCATGAAACACAAAATACTTTTAAACATGGGATCTTTATATGTATATATATTTTTTAAATAGACTACATTGTATTTCACTATCAAGCTAGTGATAACATTTTTTTGTATCCATAGTTGTTTAACTTAAGAATCAATTTATTCTTTGTTTAATACAAATATTAATTTAAATTCAGTTATGATATAAATTGCTTTATTAGGGTAATAATGTTAAAAAAGAATTCATTAAAACAAAACAAAAAAATTATAGTATCAATAATAATAATAATGTAAACTGCAAACACATAAATCATAAAAAAAAATGAAACAAATGCTTAGAAGATTGAACAGCAATCATCTTGATATGGAGGAGGGGGACCATAGTGATCGTGATGATAAGGATCACCATATGGACCAGGAGGAGGAGGACCGAAATGATCATGATGATAAGGACCGCCAAAAGGACCAGGAGGAGGAGGAGGACCAAAATGATCAAAACCAGGACCGCCAAAAGGACCAGGAGGAGGAGGAGGACCGAAATGATCGTGATGATGAGGACCACCAAAACCAGGGCCTCCAAAACCAGGACCACCATGAGGACCACCAAAATCTGGGCCACCATGAGGACCACCAAAATCAGGGCCTCCAAAACCAGGACCACCATGAGGACCACCGAAATCAGGACCACCAAAAGGAGGAGACATTTAATGAATTATGCAAATAAAACAATGAAGAAATAAAATGAATATGAGAAATTATACAAAGATAAAAATCAAAAGAATACGTTCCAATAAAGCTGTATAGAAATAAAACGGAAAGTCTACCTGATATTACAACGATTTTGACTGGCTATTTCCATATTCCCATGTGTTTTATTATTTTCTAGCATTATTAGAAGGTTATAATGCTTAGTGTCCATGATTAGTGGTTTATATTAAACTGAAACATGATTCTCAACTGTGTCTTGCGATAAGAATAACTGAATAGTTGGATCATAACAATGCGTGGATTATAAATGATGAAAAAATCTATATGTAATGCATTCATTCTTCTGATAGTAATTCGATTAATTTTTAGAAAGTATTTCTAGAAATCATGCACAAGTATTTATCGTAATTAGTCAAAAGTATTCACAAAATAGTCAAAATGATTTTAAGAAAAACATTTATTGAATTATCCAATGCATCATTTGAGTTATTACCAATGTATTATTGTGTTAAATGAATAGTTACAGGTGAAATATCTGTCAATTTATAGTCTTAATAGTTGTATTAATATTAGCAAAGCATCCATATAAAAGAAAACAAGTGAAATACTTTAAGAGGAAGAAAGTATTGAAAATAATTCAAAAAGGGAAAAATACATTCAAGAAATTATGTGTTTAAAAGATACAACAGCAATCATCATTATGAGGACCATGATGTGGAGGACCGTGTGGACCATGAGGACCATGATGAGGTCCACCAAATCCAGGACCATGAGGACCATGATGTGGAGGACCATGAGGACCGTGATGAGGTCCACCGAAACCGGGACCATGAGGAGGACCGTGAGGAGGCATTAATTAAAATTAATAAAAAAGAAGAAAACTATTAAAAATATGAAAACTATATCCTTTAAAAATTGGAGAAACACACAGTTTACTCTTTATAAAACGTTCATGAAGTAATACATAACCGAATCTATGTGTTTTCTAATGTGTTTACGTTTTCCAGATTTGGCTCTGTTCGCTTTTTTGTGTTTTTAACATGATTATAAAAGATTCTATAGTATATAAATGTAAATAACTATCACAATTATGAATTAATTAATCCAATAAAAGAAATACTCATGTGTCACATATCTTTTTTAATTATTTCTTATAAGAATCGGAATTCATAAACTTGAGATGATATTATTAAATTACACATACTCTATAATCTTATCTTATTTCGTAGTATATATCTGTATTATTCATAACTTATAGACCTGATTTTCACTTTTTTGTTTCATTCTAGGCTACAAATATTATGAATATCGTAAATGAAACATAGCAAATATAATCAAACAAATAATTCCAAATCAAATTAATATAAGAATGAATTCATGAATTATTCTGTTTATCTACAAGATTTATATGATATTTACATTCTAAATTATTCTAAAAATATGAATTTATCATTTGAAGTAATTTTATTAATTTAATATCTAATTGTTATAGAGTAATGAATTCATTACGAATTAAAAGTATGAAAGGCTGACATGACAATTCAAGTTGACATAATATCAAATGTTTTCAGAGAAATAAAACATTCTTATTTCATCAAAAACTTAGATAATCTGGCAATTCTCATTATTGTTCATTTATTTTTAATTCATATGTCTATTATAATGGTGTATGTTTTGTATTCTATATCTATACCCATAAAAACTATATTTCTTTCAAAACATTGATTGTGAATGAGAATAATTGACAAGATCTACCCAATAAAAATGTTCATCAATGTTGTTCCTCTATTAAATACCATATTAATACCCCCTTGCTGTTTTAGAATAAGCATATGAATGTTTAAACATTGTTTTTGTTGTCAACAAAATAATATTTGTGATTATCATTTATTTTTGCCTTCATTTCCCATTTTAACCTAGAACGAACTCATTGAAAAACTGTCTTTATTGGATTCATAAAAAGGTTTTTTACTTTTTTTATGTTTATCTTCACTTGAAGGATATAATTTATATATGATTGACTAATTCATGAATGAATCACTCTGGATGTCGTTATATTATTATTGGATGTGCTTAGAGTTGTTTGTTTGTTCAAATAAAACAGTTCATTAAGGCTCATTTCAAATTATTTTTCTGATTTCTTCTCTAATTCCTAGTCTTGGTTCATAATTTTCCCCCTGTACGTTCTTTGAATGATTCTATCTCTGTATAATTGAGAAAAGTCAACGTCTATGTTTTCCTCCTTTCAAATAATACTGTTTTTAATTATCAAGAATCTTATTTAGGCATTTAAAGACAAAATGATTTATGAAGATTCATTATAATCTAAGAGATGTATATAAATCGAGTAACTGGAGAAATTTGTAAGCATTTGTAACCCAAAAAGTCAGTCAAAGGAATTTCCATAGGAATGATGGGTCAACGCATCTTATTTTGAATATCAACGGGGAATTCGGGAGTTTTGGACGATATGTATGGATTTCCGTGAAAGTCGGTTGATGTGACAATTCAGAAGAAAAAGAATAATCTATTCTTTATATATTTCCTTTAATCGTGCTTAGTCAAATTAATTTTCTATTACTTCGTTACTGATACCGAAGAAATGAGTAAAGAACTAAACAAAGAATACTTGACAAGTCAAGCTAAAGAGTACATTTCTTGGGAGCCAGATGAGGCTTGTAGAAATGAAATTTCACAAATAGTTGCTGCTGAGAACTGGGAGGAACTTGATAAAAGATTTGGAAAGAGAATTGCTTTTGGTACAGCTGGTCTTCGACAAGCTATGGAAGCTGGTTATTCTAGAATGAATCATCTTGTTGTACTTCAAACTGCTCAAGTAAGTCTTATTCATTCATTTTGCTCACAGATTTGAACGAATTTTTTCTTTTTATTTTACTATTTTTTATAAAATTCTATATTTTAAATTTCATATATATTATATAGGGCCTGTTACGTTATCTTGATGATACTTATGGTGAAGAAGGTAAATCTAGAGGTGTAGTCATTGGGTATGTTCAATTATGTCTTTTTCTTTCATAATTATATTTCTCTGTAATTTAATTATATTATTATATGTAAATAAATCTCTATATAGTATGTATCAATATTACTTTATCATATTATATTATCTTATTTCCCTCGTTTTATTAGATATGATCATCGTTGTAATGGAACCCTCAGTTCCCGCTCTTTTGCCTCTATTTCAGCCCTCGTTTTCATGTCTCAGGGATATAAAGTATTCCTTTCAAGAGAAGTCTGTGCTACACCTATGGTTGTATATATATATATAATTATATATATAATTATATAATTATTATTCTTTTATATATATTTTGTTCCTATTTATATATTTTATTATTTGTAAGCGATTTATAAAAGTTTTTTATTTTATACATTTTTCATATATATTATTTTTAGTTATGGATGTTTTTACACTATTATATATATATATATCTTAAAATTCTCCTACTTATTGTTATATATCTAGCCTTATATTGTAGATGAAGTAGAAGCTGTTCTCGGTATAATGGTTACTGCTTCTCATAATCCCAAGAAAGATGATGGTTATAAAGTTATATATTGTTATATTTATACTTTTATTATATATATAGTTATGTTTATACTTTTATTATATATTGTTATATATTGTTATGTTTATATTTTTATTATATATATAGTTATGTTTATACTTTTATTATATATAGTTATATATTGTTATATTTATACTTTTATTATATATATAGTTATGTTTATACTTTTATTATATATTGTTATATATTGTTATGTTTATATTTTTATTATATAGTTATAAAGTATATTGGGAAAATGGTGCTCAAGTATATATATATATATTGTTTGTTATAACCTATATATATATATAGATTATTCCTCCTCATGATCGTAATATAGCTAATTATATTATGCATAATTTAGAGCCTTGGGAAGAGTATCGATATTTAGATGTTGACCGTATCTTTGATAGTCCCTTATGTATCGACAACTTTAGCTATGTATATATATAATAGTCATTATTATTATTATTATTATTATTATTATTATTATTATTATTATTATTATTATTATTATAAAGATGACAAATAGTTATTTTGAGACTCTTAAGAATGCCATCGATTTCAAAGTAGGCAATCAAGAAGTATATATATATATATATTAATAATTATATATATTAATAATTATATATATTAATAATTATATATATTAATAATTATATATATAAAAGATTGTTCCTGTAGTATATACCGCTATGCACGGCGTTGGCGGTCTTTATGTTCATCGTTTAACTGATCTTTTCAACCTCCCTCCCTTCATCTATGTTCCCTCTCAATGTGACCCTGATCCTGAGTTCCCAACGGTCTCTTTCCCTAATCCTGAAGAAAAAGGAGCTTTATCTGTTGCTGAAAATTATGCTGATAGTATTAATGTTGGCATTGTAATTGCTACTGATCCTGATGCTGATCGATTCACTTGTGCTGAAAAGAGAGATGGAGCTTGGTATCAGTTTACTGGTGATCAAATAGGAGCTATGTTAGGCTATTTATTACTCTTAGATCTTAAGCAAAGTGGTTGTAATGATATGAGTAAATATTGTTACATCGCTTCTACTGTGTCCTCCAAATTATTAAAGAGAATCGCTGAAGTTGAAGGTCTTCATTTTGAAGAATGTCTTACTGGATTCAAATGGATTGGAAATACAAATATCAAATGTCATCAAGAAGGATTTATTCAATTATTAGGATATGAAGAAGCTATTGGTTATGCTCTTGGTGAAAATAAGAAAGATAAAGATGGTATTTCTATATGTATATATTTATATCAAAAACTTATTCAATTATACTCTGATGGGCTTACTCTCTTTGATTTACTTCAAGAAATTTATACTAAGTATGGTTATTACTTAACTAATAACAGTTATGTCATTACTCCTTCTTCTGACTATACTGAAGCTGTCTTTAAAAGACTCCGAAATAACGGACAATACTGGTAGGGTTATATTATTATTTTTATTATGTTTATTATGTTCATTATTATTATTATTATTATTATTATGTTTATTATTATTATGTTTATTATTATTATTATTATTATTATGTTTATGTTTATGTTTATGTTTATGTTTATGTTTATGTTTATTATGTTTATTATGTTTATTATGTTTATTATTATTATTATTATTATTATAGTTTCAAATGTGGTCATTTTATTGTGAATTCTATTCGTGATCTTACTTTAGGATATGATAGCAATACTCAAGATGGAAAGCCCACTCTCTACGTGGATCCCAACGCACATATGATCACGTATATATAATAATTATAATCAAATAATAAACATATAATAATATATAAGTAACTCTTAACAATTCTATTTCCCTGTTTATATAGATATACCTTTAAAGAAGGTCCAGTTGTTACTATTCGTACAAGTGGTACAGAACCTAAGATTAAGTATTATATGGAGTGTCATGGTACTACTAAAGAAGAAGCTCAAAGTATATATATATCATTACTATTATTATTATTATATATTATCATTTCTCTTTATAATTACCTTATGTTTCTCATAGATCTTTTGGATGACTTCTCTTCCGAATTCTTAAAGAACATGCTTACATTATAAGACTAAAAAAAAACATTCTTTTTATCTTCTCATTTTGTTTTGTTTTATATATTTTCATGTCAATTTCTATCTTATTTGTGTTTGTTCTTCTTCTTTTATAATTCTATTCAATATTTTTAATTGTTCTATATCTAATACTTTTTCTTATATAAAATGAATATATTTATATGTTAATAAACTATATTATCTGTTAACCATTTTTGATAACTTCTTTTCAATTCACGTGTATCTTTTTTGTAATAGATTCTGTACATATTCTTTTTTCTTATTTATCATTTTGTTTTTATTTTTTTTTATATCAATATTCATACATCTGTAACTGAAGGATATATATATATATATAAACAAAACAAAAAAAAAACATACACACTATAAACCTGTAAATTCAAAATCACCATTTTCATTTCTTATACCTGCACCAATTGTTATTAACATTTCATCAATGATATCTGAGAATTCCATATTCTTTCGAAGTCGCTCCAAATCCTTCACACGATCTGGTGACTCATCTATCGATTTTAGTAATTTCATAATATACACAGAATCAATGTGTTTCCTAAACTCTATAATAAAATAAAACTTATATTATATAAATTCTATGAATTATTTTCATAAGTATATATATTAAATGTAAAAATAATTGACTATTGAATAAAATAACTAACAAAATACCAGGTGAATCAAGTCTTTTCAAATTCTCTTCAGGAATATACTCCATAATATCATCATCTTCATCATCAACTTCTTCTTTATGATCAGACTCAACAATATCTGGTTTATTTTGTTCTTTATTGCATGTTTCTTTGTGTATTTTTGAACAATTCACAGAACAGAAAAATGATTTACAAATTGGACATTTGTAACTAGTTCAAATGAATGAAATACTGATGTACAACATGAATACTTTGAATTTTCCTTTTTACACACAACACACACCTTTTCTGACATTTTTTCAAAAAACAAATAAAAAATTCAATGTTTTTATTCGATTGTTTGAGATAAATCCTATTTTATCTTTTTAAAATACGTAAAAAAATATTGAATAGGTCCGGTATGTGCAGTAATTTCTATAGATGTGATTACTCTTAAAAAATCTTCAATTATATTTTTGCCAAACAATAATGTATGTATGAAACAAGTTTTTCTTTCATAAATCTATTTAATTATGACATAATATACTTACTTGTATACAACAAAATCACTATTATGCAATTGCTAACTATTTTAATAAAACTTTAGTCTCTTTTTTGCAAATATTTCTCTCATATAGATTAAAAACATGTATTGATGATACAAACAATATTTTATTATTTTAATTTTAAAGAAAATGCAACTTCATTTCTATATTGCTGAATGTATCTTTTTCTATGATTATATCACTCAAAATAATATGTTTTTATTTGTAACAATTGAAATATAAAACAACTTATGCCCATAGGATGTCTTTTTAACTTATGGTTATAATCACCAGTGATAATTGAGAAGTTAACGCATATTCTTCTGGTTCCTCTTCTCCATAGATATGCCTTCCCCGATAGAGACGGAAAATAGTGGAAAACAAAGATTATTGACGAGAAATGAAGAGTTTATTATGGGAATTTATCATGAAAATTCACTAACCTACACAATCCTTAGGTGTTGAGTTTCCTGAAGAGTATATTTATATTTTTTTTATCGATAATACTTTTTGTATTTTTATAAAGATTCAGGTTATAATGGAAGCTACACAAGTTCAAAAGAAACAAATTAAAAATATTTGTTGTGTTGGTGCTGGTTATGTCGGTGGTCCTACTATGGCTGTCATTGCTAAGGAATGCCCTGAAATCCATGTTACCGTTGTTGATGTTGATGCTAAGAGAATTGAAGCTTGGAATAGTGATTCTCTTCCTATTTTTGAACCTGGTCTTCATGAAATTGTTATGGAATGTAGAGGTAGAAATCTCTTCTTCAGTAACGATGTCGAAACTGAAATCGATAATGCTGATGTTATTTTCCTTGCTGTCAATGTATTTTATTTATATAGAATATACTTTAAAATATATACTAATATGATTATATCTATTTTATTTATATACTATAGTTTCTAATATATTATTTTTATTTATATACTATAGTTTCTAATATATTATTTTTATTTGTATACTATAGTTTCTAATATACTATTTTTATAGACTCCTACTAAGACTTTTGGTATTGGTGCTGGTAGCGCTGCTAATCTCAAGTTCCTTGAATTAGCTACTAGAACTATTGCTCGTGTTGCTAAATCTGATAAGATTGTTGTATGCATTTTAATTAGTTTTTATTATATTTTAATTATTTTTTATTATATTTTAATTAGTTTTTATTATATTTTAATTAACTTTTATTATATTTTAATTAACTTTTATTATATTTTAATTAACTTTTATTATATTTTAATTAGTTTTATTATATTTTAATTAGTTTTTATTATAAATAATATTAATAAATAAAAATATATATATAATAAAACTATGTGATACTATTATGTTTTTTTATAGGTTGAAAAATCTACAGTTCCTGTACGTACTGCTGCTACTCTTGAAAGAATTTTCAAGGAGAATAGCAAGGTTCATTTTGATGTTGTAAATAATCCTGAATTCTTAGCTGAAGGTACTGCTATTAATGATTTATTACATCCTGCTCGTATTCTTCTTGGTTCTCAAAAGACTCCTTCTGGTCTTGCTGCTGTTGAAGCTTTAGTTGATTTATATGCTCGTTGGGTACCTCGTGAACGTATTATTACTACTAATGTTTGGTCTTCTGAATTAGCTAAGCTTACTGCTAATTCTTTCTTAGCTCAAAGAATTTCTTCTATTAACTCTATTTCTGCTGTTTGTGAAGCTGTTGGTGCTGATGTTTGTGAAGTTTCTCGTGCTGTTGGTGCTGATCCTCGTTTAGGTAATAAATTCTTAACTGCTTCTATTGGTTTTGGTGGTTCTTGCTTCCAAAAAGATGTTTTAGATTTAGTTTATTTAGCTCAACATTATGGTTTAGATGAAGTTGCTGATTATTGGAAACAAGTTATTAATATGAATGATTATCAAAAACGTAGATTTGCTCAACATATTATTCATGATATGTTTGATACTGTTAATGGAAAGAGAATCTGTATGTTTGGTTTTGCTTATAAGAAGAATACTGGTGATACTCGTGAAACACCTGCTGCTTATATTGCTAAGAACTTATTAGATGAACAAGCTAAAATCATGGTTTATGATCCTAAAGTTACTGAAACTTCTATGTTTATGGAACTTGAATATACTTTAGGTGTCAATGAAGAAACTTGCCCTAAATTAAATGATTTAATTACTATGGTTAAGGATCCTATTGCTGCCACTCAAGGTGCTCATGCTATTCTTATTATGACTGAATGGGATGAATTCAAGACTTTTGATTATAAGGCTATTTATGATAATATGATGAAGCCTGCTTATATTTTCGATGGTCGTAATATTCTTGATCATAAGGCTCTTAGAGAAATTGGCTTTGAAGTTCATAATATTGGTAGAAACTAATGTTTTTAAATACAACAATTATTATTATTTATATTTTATAGGAAAATACGGAAAACATTTGGTATGAATATTTTTTTTCTTTTATTCATCCTTTTTTTTAAAGTTTCATTGTCAGTTCTATTTTTCTATAACATATTTTGGTTTTGTTTTTTATAAAAAAAATATTAATAACATTATAACTACTAATAAAAAAAGTGAAGAGTTAAAAGTCGCAAATTTTATTCTTGTATAATAATAATAAAAAATGAAAACACAACACACAAAATAACTTAGGGCTCATTGATAAACATTTAAGCTTCTTGTTCCTTAGCACGTCGGAGACGTTGAATGGCAGAACGGACAGTTAAGGCAGAGGGAGTACTATAATTGATAAAAATAATTATGTGAATCATAAAGTAATATAAATTATAATTCGAATAATGATTTAAATGGATATAATAGTAAAAAAAAAAATGTTTTTATAAAGAGGAGAAGATATAGATCACATAAAGTAATATATATATAATAAACACATAAGCAACGCTCCAAGCACCACCAGCAACGGTCTTACCGCACTTAGTACAAGACCAAATACCAACACTGGTTCTCTTAACGGCACATTTACCGCAGAAAGCACAAGTGTAGTTAGAGTGTTGAGAGATTTCCATCTTCTTAACAATCTTACGAAGAGAGGAACCATAACGAGTTCCGTACTTACCACAAATACCAACCTTCTTAGTACGCTTACCCTATATTTGAATGTATAATGAATGAACTTAATTTGAAATAATAAATTGTTGATAAAAGAAGAATTATAAAATTAATTCTTTCAGACTCTTCATTTTTTAGCCCAAAAAGCATGAGTTAATAAAGATAAACTAATATAAAAGTAATAGAACAACATATACCATGTTTATTTAATGTATATCGATAATTAAATGCCCTAAATAATTAATACTGGCTTAGAAATATGTTGGGAGAAAAAAAATATTTGACCCTATTGTTTTTGTGGTAATTGAAGTAGCCTATAAAATATACTGATTTCTGGAAAAAGGGCATCCCTAATATTGGACATCCAGTGGGCCTTATTATCATTTCTGACCCTTTTAAAAAAACTATGATTTATTCACGGTTATTATTTTTGTTCGTAAGGGCTTTTTTGTACTTTTTCAGTAGTTCTTTTCTTATAAAAATAACCTAAATGAGTGAACCTATTGAACAAACTGTTGAACAACCTACTGAACAAGCTTGTGAACAACCTGTTGAACAAGCTGAACTTCCTTTCGACGAAATGGAGATGCCTCGTAATAAATATGAGAATCCTTTAGTCGATCGTTATGCTTCTAAGGAAATGTCTTATATTTGGTCTCCTGCTAAGAAATTCTCTACTTGGAGACAACTTTGGATTGCTTTAGCTACAGCTGAAAAAGAATTAGGACTCGATATAACTGATGAACAAATTGAAGAAATGAAAGCTCATATTTATGATATAGATTATCAACTTGCTGCTGAAAAGGAAAAGCTTTTAAGACATGATGTTATGGCTCATATTCATGCTTGGGGAGAAACTTGTAAGAAAGCTATGCCTATTATTCATTTAGGTGCTACTTCTTGTTATGTTGGTGATAATACTGATTTAATTCAAATGAAAGAAGCTATGAATCTTATTCGTGGTAAACTTATGATTCTTATTGATACTTTAGCTAAGTTTGCTGATCAATATAAGGACATGCCTACTCTTGGTTTTACTCATTATCAATGTGCTCAACTTGTTACATATCTTTTTTTTAAATATATATATATATTTTATTTATTTATTTATTTATTATTATTATTTATTTATTTATTTATATTATATATATTATTATTATTATTTATTTATTTATTATTATTTATGTAAATAATTAATATAAGTTATTGGATCATTCTTTATTTATATACAACAAAAAAAACTATATTTAAATATTATTATTATTTTTATATAAATAATGATGCTATTATTATATTAAAAGAGAGTATATTTCTTTAATTCTCTATACTGTTGGTAAACGTGCTACTTTATGGTGTCAAGATTTCCTTATTGATTTAGATAATGTAGAATATCAAATTGATCATTTACCTTTCCGTGGAGTTAAAGGTACTACGGGTACTCAAGCTTCTTTCTTAGATTTATTTAATGGAGATCATGATAAAGTGAAAGCTTTAGGAAAGAGAGTATGTGAATTAATGGGATTTGAAAAGGATATTGCTGTTTCAGGTCAAACTTATACTCGAAAAGTTGATTATTATGTAATGAGTGTTTTAAGTGGTATTGCTGCTTCTTGTTATAAGATGGCAGGAGATATTCGTTTATTAGCTAATCTTAAAGAAATTGAAGAACCTTTTGAAAAGAATCAAGTATTTATAGAATTATTATGTAGTTTTAATATTATTATAATAATTTTTTTTTTTTGAATTTCTGTTCTTATTGTTCTTTAATAAATATAATAAATATAATAAATATAATAAATATAATAAATATAATAAATATAATAAATATAATAAATATAATAAATATAATAAATATAATAAATATAATAAATATAATAAATATAATAAATATAATAAATATAATAAGTATAATAAATATAATAAATATAATAAATATAATAAATATAATAAATATAATAAATATAATAAATATAATAAATATAATAAATATAATAAATATAATAAATATAATAAATATAATAAATATAATAAATATAATAAATATACTAACTATGCTAACTCTATAGATTGGTAGTTCTGCTATGGCTTATAAGCGTAATCCTATGAGATGTGAACGTATTTGTTCTCTTTCTCGTTATATTATGAACCTTCCTGAAACATGTGCTAACACTCATTCCTGCCAATGGTTTGAACGTACTTTAGATGATAGTGCTATTCGTAGAATTGTATTACCTGAAGCTTTCTTAGCTACAGATGTCATCTTAACTATTGCTACTAATGTTACTAGTGGACTTGTTGTCTGGCCTAAGGTATGCATATATAAGATTTATTTCTCTATTCTTAATGATATCATTTAACCATTATTATTTTTTATGTGTAATTAAATCAATTTACCATTCTATTCTGTTAATCTCTATACTCTTATTAAAAAAATAAATATTAACATTTAATAATCATTTCTATATTTATTATATTTTATAAATAAAATAATCTTTAAAAATTATTATAAAATATATTTTATAATAAAATAATCTTTAAAATAATCTTTAAAATAATCTTTAAAATATATTATAAAATATATTTTATAATAATTTTTAAATTATTTCTGTCTTTAGGTTATTGAAACTCATGTTCGTGAACAACTTCCTTTTATGGCTACTGAGAATATATTAATGGAATGTGTAAAGGCTGGTGGTAATAGACAAGATTTACATGAAGCTATTCGTGTTCATTCTATGGAAGCTGCTCGTGTTTTCAAAGAAGAAGGAAAACCATTCGATTTACTTGAAGTATATAACATTATATATTATTATTTTCATTATTTTTTTATAATTAATTATTTTTTTAAATATTATTATCATGCCATATATATATATATATATATATATATATATATATATATATATATATATTTATATAGCGTATTAAGGCTGATCCTTTATTTGCTCCTGTTCATGATAGATTAGACAGTATTGTCAATCCTCATGCTTTTATTGGTCGTGCTCCTGAACAAGTCACTGAATTTATTCAAGAATGTGTCGATCCTGCTCGTGAAAGAAATGCTACTTATCTTAAGAATACTCATTTAGATGCTGTTTCTGTCTAAGTTAAAAACTCATCTTTTTTTCAATTTTTTATAACTTATTTCATTTATTTAATAGTCTTTACATGATATTCACAAAAGATCTATATTATGTATTCTTTATTTTTAAACCTATTGTTTTGTTTTTTTGTTTATTTTCAATTTCCATTTATATTTATTTTTTTCTATTTATTATAACTTGCAATTTAGAACACATGATATACAATAATTTTAAACTTAGTACCTTGATTAGCACCTATAATACACCTTTTCATAAAAAAAAAATGATTCAAACATGATTACCAGTATTATTTGTATTTACTGACTGAAATAATGAATTATAATCATTATTCTTTTCTTCTTTTTCGATTTTAAATTCTTCTTTTTTTTGTGTTTATTATTGAATACTAGTATGTCAGATTCTGAAAAATCAACAGAGTACTATTCTAACATCTATATATTTGATAAGAATTATTCTTTATAGAACTAAAAAGAGAATTTCTTACAATTTTGATCCTGATTCTCATTCAAGCGATCCAAAAACATCACAAACAACTTCCAAACCTATCTTCGAGTATGCTCCAAAAAATTCTTCAAGAGAAAGAAGACATTCATTCGAAGTATATTATCAAATCCAGAATAAATAAATATATATATTTATAAAGTAACTTTATGATTTTATGTAAATATTTAGGGAAGAAATCGACATTATGATGAAAAGAAAAGAGATTATGATTCAAAAATAGAGAAAAACTATACTCCACGTTATAGAGATACAAGAGAAAGATATAATTATTCATCAAAGACTTTTTCAAGGGAACAATCTCGTTCTGATGCCACAAAAACACCATCTACTCGACCCAATCGAGATATGAATAGACCTGCTTGGAAAGAAAGAAGACAACCAAGTTGGTCTCATGATCAATTTGGTCAAAACGAAAGAAATGCTAAACGTGTAGAACTCATTGAGAAACGAAATCAACAGAATGAACAAATTAGACAAATTATCAAACAAAGAATGGCTGAGAGATTAAAGGAAAGACAAAATGAGAATCCTTCTACTCAAACTACAGAAGTAAAAGAAGTTTCAAATTCTCTTACTACTACAACTGATGAAAAGAAGGAACAAACACAAATTACTGATATCTCTAATCAGAATAAGGAAATGATAAAAAATGATACTACAAATGGAAAAGACCTTGAAACAAGTGAACAAGAAACTATAAACAAACAATCCGAAATAAGAACTGAAGATACTAAGAATTAAATCCATTAAAAGAAAGAGTATATTATCTTATTATAACGTTTTCTTTACTATTTCTTAAAATTTTATTTTTTTTTACTAATACAAAAAATCTATCTACTATAGGCAACTATATATAAAATAAATATATAATTGTTGTATATTAATTTATAACATTCTTTTAATTCTTGTTTGTTTTCTTTAAAAAACTCATTCTGTTGTCTCAAGGCAATGACCATAATAATGCAAAAGTTAAAATTATGATTTAAGTTAAGTTGTCTTTCATTTCAACTTTATTATTTTTGGAATTACCTTAATTTTATAATATTGACATTCAGTAATCAAAATAAATTCAAATACATATAAAATTATAAATAAAATGTTCAACAACAAAAAAACGTATACAAAACAGATAAAAAAAGAAACAAAGTATCTTCTTTTCATTCTTTTTTTTTATATGATAGCAATAGATATGCAAGGAAGACAGAGAAGAGTTGAAAAACCATCACCTATACATGAAAAGGTCATCAATAATAAACAAACAGATGAGAAATGTGATTCTTTATTCAAGAGAACTTTGAAACTAGTATTTGGAATCTTATTCATTCCTATCATTTGCTATTTTGTTTTCTCAATGTCTTATGACTACTGGCTGAAGAGATATAGAGAAAATAAGTATCATGAAGTTAATGTTCCTATACAAAGTTACTCTTCTAACAACTATCCAACTGTTGGTAAATTTGAAATTCTTGATCCTGAAGTTGAGAAATTAATAAGTCCAAACACTGAAGCTTTTGTTCTTGGAGAAGGATTTAAATTTGTTGAAGGTCCTGTATATATTTATATTATATTTTGTAACAGTCATAATAAACTTATCTGTTCTATCTTAAAAATATTAATGTTTTATTTATAAGTTTGTTTTTAATGATCAACATTCATTTTTCTTTTTTTTTATATATATTTTTAATATTTTTTTTTAGGTTTGGAACAAATATGATTCTAAAGGATTTTTATTATTTTCTGATATTCCTAATAATTGTATATATCGTTGGTCTGAAGAAACTGGATTTGAAGTTTATAAATATGAATCAGGTACATCTAAATATAATGCATATACTAGACTAGAACCAGGTACCAATGGATTAGCTATTAATGTATATATTCATTATGTTGTTTATATATATATTAATTATGTTGTTTATATATATTTATTATGTTATTTATATATATTTATTATGTTGTTTATATATATATTTATTATGTTGTTTATATATATATTTATTATGTTGTTTATATATATATTTATTATGTTGTTTATATATATATTAGTTATGTTGTTTATATATATATTTATTATATTTTTTATATATATGTTAATTATGTTGCTTATTTTTTTTATTATTATATGATTATATATATATAATTATATGCCTATATATAGCCTATAACAAAAGAGTTATATATGTGTCAACATGGAAATCGAAGAATATTTAAAGAAACACTTAATTTTGATTCTTATGGTGATATATATAAGGAAGAAGTCGTAGTAGATAATTATGAGCAACAAGAATTAAATAGCCCAAATGATTTAATCTTTAATAAATATGGAGATCTTTATTTTACAGGTATAATGGATTCTATATATATATTATATTTATTATTATATATTATATGTTCTATAACATTATTTTTTTAAAATTTTTATGTAGATATTATATATATAAAGTGTAGTTTATTCTTTATATTATATATATTATATATTATATAACATTAATTTTTTTAATTATTATATATATATATATATATATATATATGTATATAGACCCCCCTTATGGTCTTCCTACTCAAGGTGATGAGGATTCTCTGAAACAACTCCCTTTTAATGGTGTTTATCGGATTAATAAAGAGAATAGTATCTTATGATATATATATATATATATATATATACATTTCTTATTATTTATATATACTTCTCAGAATTCTCTATATTTTAATTGTTTATAAAATATATATATTTTTGTAATAGTTAGTTTTATTATTATTACTCTTACATATATATACATATAGATACACTTTCCCTCCTTTATGATTCTCTTACCCGCCCAAATGGCATCGTCATCTCTCCTGATGGATTCACTCTCTATATATCTGTTTCTGACCCAAATAATAAAGTCTGGATGGTATATATATATATATATATATATATATCATTATTTTCCTAATAATATTCTTATTTTAAAAATATAGTTTATTTTCTTGATATATATTATAATATATACTATATTATTATCTACAGAAAGCCTCTCTTCCTGATGGACGAACCCCCGGATCCCTCACAACGTTTTATAACGGCAACGATTTAGAAGGCGAAGGTTTACCTGATGGTATATATATTTAATTTTATTATGTGATATATATATATATATATATCACATAAACATATGATTTTATGTTATATATATATATATCTTTTAAAATGAAATATCGTTTATTATATATTACAATTTAGGCTTTTAATGATATATATATATATATATATATATTCTTCTATAGGTATGACAGTGGATATAAATGGAAATATATATGCCAGTGGACCTGGCGGTCTTCATATATTCAATCCTCAAGGAAAAAGAATATATATATATATATATATATTATTATTATTATTATTATTTCTTTTTACAAAAAACAATATATATATATAAAATATATTATTATTTTATACTATTATTTTTTATATGACTATATATATATATATAGATTGGCTTTTTATCCCTTCCTAATCCTCCTACAAATGCTGCCTTTGGAAGTATAGATGAAGAGGGACATGCCTATTTATATATATATATGTATTACTATTTTATATACTATAACTAGGATTGATTTTAATCCATATATATATATATAGATATATAACAATGAAACATAAACTTCTTCGTATTCCAACATTAACACATGGAATATAAATAATTATATGATTATTAATATTGTTTTGTTTATACATAGAGTAAATACCATTCTTTGTTATTCACAATTTAATCTTAAAAATCATATTTTAAATACTTTCCCTTGTTTATATTTATTATTCATAATTAACTAGTTGTTTACTGATAAATTCAAATTTAAAACAAATGTAGCTATTTCTGTTAAAAAAAACGTATATTTCTATATATATATATATACTGTTTCTCTATGATTAGATAAGATGCCAAACAAAAAAGAAAGAGAAGAATCGTCATATTAAACACTTATAAAACATATGAAATGATAATAGATAATATTGAATGATATATAAAATATATATAACAACAAAGCTCAGAAAAATGAAAAGAAAGAATACTAATGATTATAAATAAAACAATTAATTTAATTCGCGAAAAACCAATTAATAGTTTCTATTTAAACAAAGTGAAAAAAAAAGAAAAACTCTAAAATATATTGAAATATCAATTGAAGAAAGATACTGTCATAATAGTATTAAATGAAAAGTGAAAAAGAAAATATAAATGTGAATATAGAAGAAGAAAAATAAGAAAAATAAATACTACAACTTGTATAATTGTAAAAAAAAAAAATAAAAGAGCATAAATAATAGTATGAGTAACGATAGTAACAACATATATATATATATTAAAATAATTTAATCGTGTTCTTGTTGAGAAATAGCTATAATTATATCTTCTAATATAGTTTCATAAATATGGGAATCATCACTATCAACGCTTTTATTGAAATCATCCTCTTGGGAATATTCTTGTATTCCTTCATCTATTTCTATTTCTGTTTCGTTTGGTATGTCTTCTATTTTATTGCTTATTGAAGAATTAAGATTATTCTGTGATGAAGAAATAGCACTTATTCCTTCGTTTTCTATTATTATTTCTGAGTCATTATTATTATTATTATTATTATTATTATTATTATTAATATTAATATTATTAATATTATCATTATCGTTATTATTAGAGCTAGTAATATCAGTACTATTAATAGCTTTATTATCTTCAACAA
Source organism: Blastocystis sp. Blastoise (assembly GCA_039096225.1). Taxonomy (NCBI): domain Eukaryota; class Bigyra; order Opalinata; family Blastocystidae; genus Blastocystis; species Blastocystis sp. Blastoise. The sequence goes on from JBBPEB010000015.1 coordinate 1,867,129, forward strand.
TATTATTGTCTGCTATATTCTTATCTTTAACAATAGTCTCAAGAACATTATTATTTTCAGTTATAATTGTAGAATTATTGTCTTTATAATTATCATTAAGAATATCATATTTACTATCAGAATTGATAATAGTATTATTTTCATTATTAATAGTGTCTTTCAATTTAACTATATCTTCTAAGAATGTAGTTATTTTATCAACTTCTTCTCTTATAATCATCATCGATTCTTCTTCTTCTTCTTTATCTAGATTATCTTCTCTTTTTTCTTTTATTTCCATTTCTTTTCCTTCTACTTTTTCTTCTATTTCCATTTCTTTTTCTTCTACTTTTTCTTCTATTTCCATTTCTTTTTCTTCTACTTTTTCTATTTCCATTTCTTTTTCTTCTACTTTTTCTTCTATTTCCATTTCTTTTTCTTCTACTTTTTCTATTTCCATTTCTTCTTCTATTTCCATTTCTACGTCTCTTTGTATCTCTTTTTCTTTCTCTTTACTATTATTACATTCTCTTTGAGCACATACATCTATTACATTTTCTATGATTTGATCTATAGTACATTTTACAATATGCATCACTTCTTCTTCTTCTTTTTGTTTCAATATTAATTCTGTTTCTTTATTCACGTCATTCTCACTGTGTTGAATATTTTCTGCTAAATTTGTAGTATTTATATTAATAGTCTCATCTTTATTCTCATCTTTATTTTCATAATTATTTTCATCTTTATTCTTAATTTCACTAACATTTTCACTAATATTTTCATCTAAATTTTCATTTATATTTTGATTATTATTATTATCCTTTACTTTCTCATTCTTAATTTCATTTATATTATTATCTGAAGATTTAATTAATTGTTTTGAATTATCATGAATATCATCAGGAATAACCACGGGAGAAGCACCTTTTGATTTAGAAATATAATCTTTATCATTATATAATAAATAATGAGCTTGTGTAATAAAGAAAGGCAATCTCTTATATTGATTACTATAGAAATAATATATATAATTAAAAAAAAAAAAGAATGAATAAAATAATATCAATAATAATAAGATAAAACAATAAACAAATAATAATAACATATATACATTTTCCCTATATATTTATATTGTGAATAAATATATTGTTTGAATCGTTTAATAATATTACTTCTATCTTCATCTGATGTTTTATCTTGGATAAACAGTCTTTGATGATATATACTATTTAATAATATACGATCTTTATTAGGTTCAAGTAACGTATCTTTCTCTTCATCTATCATTTGAATATCTTTATTTATATCTAATAATAATACGGAATGTAAAGGTAAATAAATAAATATAGTTATATATATATGATAAGATGGATTAGGTATAAAACAACTAGTAATTAATTCTTCTTCTTTATTATTCTTTGTAATATATTTAATATAATCAGTTGATGTATATGGAGTATCGATTTCTTTTGAAGCAATTGATTCTATTAATGAAGTATTTTCAGACGTGCTTATTTGGGTTGAATCTTTGATTTGTGATTGATTACTATTATTATATGAGTCAGGAGTTATTGTATCATTAGATTTTTGTTTATTTGGTATATTTGATTTCTTAGGATCTACTTGTTTATGCTCTTTATGTGATTGATTATTTGAAGAATAGGTAAAAGGTTTTGATTCAGATACTGTTGATACTGAATTCGATGTATTATTACTATTTATAGATACAGAATCCGAACGTTCTAAAGAATGACGACTTATATAGGAATATGTACATGCTTCTATATATATATTTATAAAGTGTATTCATTGATACATTATATAAATAAAAAAGAATTAAAAGAATAGAAAAGAAGAAAATTAAAAAGAAATAATAATAATAAAATTAAAAAGAAATAATAATAATAAAATTAAAAAGAAATAATAATAAAATTAAAAAGAAATAATACTAAAATTAAAAAGAAATAATAATAAAAATAAACAATAATAAAAATAATAAAAATATACGACTAATTTTTCTTCGTTTCACATCTGGTTCTGTGCCATTTTTAGATATTTTTTCTCTTTTCGTCGATGCAGGCCGTTTAACAGTTTTTTCTTGTGAATGCAAAAAATGTTGAATTCTCTTTTGGCTCTCCATCATTTGATGTGTTATATAATGCTTTGAAGACTTCTCTAAAGGATTGAAAGACGAAGAATAAGGATACAAAGAATCAAAAGTTGTTCCTTTGACTTGATCACGATAACGACTTGTGGGAGTTGAATATATTTTTATTTCACTTTCATAGTTCAGTCGCCTTTGTTTTAAAGTTTCTAATGGAATACACGTTTCTGAATAATTATAGACCGATATATCATATATTGATGGTATTTTATCAGGATTTGAAAGTAGGAAATGAGGTGTTGCATTGTAGTAGAAGGGAGTCTTAATGGCTTTATCTAGAAATGAAAATTGAGGAGGTTTGTAGTACTGAGGTGGTGTGGATTGTTTTGTTCCAGTATTATTTTCATTTTTTGAGCTTACAGCGTATCTGGAAGTTGCTGTAGCAGCATATAAATCTGGAACTCTTGTATTAGTAGGAAAACAATAAATCGAACCAGGTTGTAATGACGTAGTAGAAGATGCAAATGATGAATTAGGAATTAAAGAGTAAAAACCCGTATTTCCTTGAGGGTAACTCATCTCAATAATTTGAGAATGATCTAATACAAAAGAAAAATGAGAAAAAATATATTTATGAAAAAAAAAATAAAAAAAGGGAGAGTTGCGTTGAATAACAAGAAAAAAATGTTTTATCATTTAGCAAGTAGATCTTTCGCATTACTGACAATAATAGAGTTTAAATATGAAAATTGGTATGATATAAGATGATAAGTGATATAATCTATTTTATTTTAATATTCTGACTGGTTTATTTGTCAATTTAAAAGAATTATGTCTTCTTTGGAATTAATTCACAGCTAAAATACAAATTCTTATGATTGAGAATAAATTTAAACATTAATTATGTCATAGAAAGTATAAAATTCGTAATGTAAATATATTATTGCTCTATTTTTGAATGATTAAACATTACAGCTTATTAAACTTATATATACAATAAATTACAAATATAATATATATGCTTTTCCATTGAAACATAATATATTTTTCAATGATTTCTTTCCTTTATAACTATTAAACTGTTCGTTAAAGTGGATTGAATGTATAAATTCATTTATGACTATATATGAATGATTTACGTTCACAAGAATGGCTCACATTCCTTCGTAACAATTATAATTGTATAAAATCTTATTCATTTTATGTAACCTTGATCCAAAAGACTCGCGATATATATTAAAAACAAAGTTATATGATTAGAAACAAATGAATGCAAAACAGAATTTTTGGCTGAAAGAGTCTTATTTTTGTGTGTAACTGAAATTGTGGGTCATAAGCGTCGCTTTAAAGTGGCTTAACTCATTTTTCTCGGGATTCAGTTTATTTTTTAATATATATATTTTTTCGTATATTGATTATATAAATGAATAAAGAAATGCAAAAAGTGATGCCATCTCCATCCTCAGTGAATTCTATTAATTCTGATGATTCTACTTCCGTTCAAGTAAAGAATGATTCTATGTATTTGACTGTAAGAGCTGTTAAAAAGCCATTATATGCTATTACATATGACGAATGGTATCGTGATAAAACCAGAGATGGAAAAGAAGTGCTCCCACCCTATACACCAAATGGTGTTTTACATTTGTTTGTTTTTATTTTATTAAATTAATTTGTTAATGTTTTATATTTTATTAAATTAATTTATTAATGTATTTTATTTTATTAAATTAATTTGTTAATGTATTTTATTAATAGATATGAATCATCAGATGCTCCAGAGGATAGAAAAGGTGATCTATCTTTTGAAGACACTACTTACGTTTTTACTGATGACAATGATACACCTCTTATGAAAATCATACCTGAAGTTTCCGATTCCTCTTATTGTATATGATTTTCTATATTCATTTTATTATTATTTTATTAGTTTTTTTTTTTTTTTTTGTGTTTTTAATTTTTTTCTTTATATGTATATATAATATAGATGCTATTATTCGTCAACCAACTATGAAGAACGGAGGTTTGGTTGAACAATGCGAAATTCATAAAATCAATCGTCTGTAAGTTTTATTTGTTTCTTTTTTTAATTTTAATTAATTATATATATATATATATATATATATATATATATATATATATATATAGGTTTACTTCAAAGAAAATTGCTTTAGGATATCACCATGATTCTGATAATATTAAAATCAATCCTGAAGAAGGATTTGAAGTATATTAATACATATATATATAATATTACATATAAACAACATTTATCTTCCTTATTATGTTTTTTTAAATTGTATTAAGTAGTTTATATATTCATATAATTATTTATAAAAATTTGTAATAGTTCTATATATATTTATTTATGAGTATATATATATAGAAGAATATGATTCGAAATCTTCCCAGTTCATTTAAGAAAATGCTGACTCCAGTAGAACAAGTTCCTATTGCAGATAATGTATATATATATTAGATATTTATATGTATATTTTATAATGAAATAAACATTAAAATAATTATATTTTATATGTATAAACATTTATTTTATATATATATATTTATATATAAAATTTTGTTTTTCTTTCATAATTTTTTTTATTGTTAAAAATACAAATATTATTTTATATATTAATATATATATATTAGTATATATATTCTATTCCGTTTTCTTTTGTCTAGGATGATTTCTTCGATGAGCCCGCCATAACGCGAGGTCGTGGCGGGTCACGTCGTCGTGATGATGACAACGACGAGAAGAACGAGGACACTAATGATATTATGGATGAAGGATTACATTATAATGAAGCTGGTACATATATATATATATATAGCATGGCTATTTTTATTTATCATTGATATATATATATATGTTGATCTGTATAAATGATATTTATAATTATTTAATTCTCTTTATGTAGTAATGTTTTTAAATATTTATTATATGTTTATTATATATTTATTATATATTAATATATAGCGGACCCTGTAGATATTGATAAAGTATATGAAGGAGGTGACGAAGACAACGTGGGTGATTATGTTCCAAGTTATAGTGATGACGATAGCGACGTCATGGCTGCGAAGGCTGCTAATTTAGATGGCGATGATGTCTTTTCGGATGTATATATATAAATAATTATAAATATTAGTATCTCATATATATAAATAATTATATATATTAATATCTCATATATATAAATAATTATATATATTAGTATCTCATATATATAAATAATTATACATATTAATATCTCATATATATAAATAATTATATATATTAATATCTCATATATATATAGAATGATGACCTTGATGATGATGAAAAAACATCAAAAGATAAAGTGTCTGCTGAAAAAGTATATATATATATATATATATTATTATTATTTGCTTTAGTAATTATGATTATAAATATATAGGATGATGATGATGATGATATTGATAGTGTCTCTTCTGCTGTTGTATATATATATATATATATATATATATATATATATATATAGAGTAAGACTAGTTCATTTTCTTCACATAAAAGACCTTATGAAGGAGATGATATACGTATATATAAATATATATATGTATCATTATGTTGTTGTTATTATTATTAATTCCATATATATATATAGAATCCAAACGTACTGATAATGAGTAATATATATAAATCTATATATATATATAAATATATATATATATAGTTTTATATTTACGAATCCTCTTGGAGAGAAATTTGATCTTCGTGTTATTGTATATAATACTATTAAATATATATATAATTATATAAATAATATAACATCATATAATTAGCCTATTTTTTTTATACTATACATATATATATATAGATAAAAGATATATTTAAAGTCCATCGTGGAGCTATTCCTTACGAGGGTGTATTAACCGCGGTTATACAGACACTACAGAGAAAAGGAATAAAGAAATCCTGGGTAAATAGCCATCAGTTAGAAGTGAGTAAGGCAATTGCCCAAGTTGCTAGTGTTGATCATTATGATAATGGAATAGCACTCTATGTATATATATATATATATTATAATATCATTATTATTTATAATATAATTATTATTTAATATTATCTTACTTTAATCTTCTTAATTATATCTTCAATTCATGTTCTACTATTGATTTTCATAGCAAATACATTCCAAGACAACATTTTAAAAAGTATTTTTATTTGTATTTAAAAAGTATATTGTGTTTTTAAATAATACTGGATTTTGTTGTGAAATAGTATTAACAGTTTTTTTTAAAGGTATTCAAATAATTCTAAGTTTATTGACTAAATACTTTTTGTTATAAATTGTATTATAAAGGAAAAGCTACAGTTTTTATATATGAATATATTTTCGTAACTATATATATTTATTTTCTTGTTATATATACATAAATTGTCATCACTGAATATATTGATCAGTTAAGATCCTATTTAACACATTTATAATTGATAATAATAATTATTGAATAAATTCAAAGATAAGTTTCAATAAGTATTTATAACATATATAATCAAAATTGTAATATAATTCAAAAGAATACAGGTTCCCGTTAACAAAAGATTTATTAATAATAATAATTGTAAAGATAGTACAAAAAAAGTAATCAAAAAATAAAATTATTATAAAAACAATAATATTACTGAATAACGTTTTCTTTCTTAAAAAAATGATCCACATTTTTGTTCATAATTATATACGATTTATAATAGTCATGAATATATATATAAAGGGTATAAATCTTATTACTTAAAAAGATTACGATATATAGTTGCTATAGTATTCCATTTTTCTTGAGATATTTTAAAAACTGCTGATTTTTGGAGAATTGTTTGCTCACTATAAATATATATAGTTATATAATAAACTATATATATATACTCTAATGTTTGAAATGCTTCTTCTTTTCGAACTATAATCATTCCAGATAATTCTGCAAATGCAGCCTATAGTAATAATAATAAATATTATATATATTATAAATATAATAATAAATATAATAATAAAAGATACAACATAATATTTTAACGTGATTCAGTATATATATATATATACTTTATATCCAATATCTTCTACTGTTATTTGAGGAGTACGAAGGAATAAATATACTGAATTCCCGTGACTATTTATAGATATAGGGTAAAATATATTAGAGTAGAGTATAGATAAGAATATATGATTATTCTATATACTTATTTATCATAATATTAAATGGAATATTCTCTTTGTATAAAGGTTCAATAAACTGAATCAACAATTCTATATATATATATATATGTTTCTATTTTCATTAAGAATATATATATGGACTATTATATACGAGCAAAAGCATGTCTGTTTGGTTTTCCCAGAGTGTTTTCAAATACAATTGTATGACATATCCAATCTTCAATTGTATATACATCTATCTTATTATTCTATATATATAATAATAATAATAATAATATATATATTGTTTATGTAATATATACTGATAAAAATAATGATTTGGGTTGAAATTGAACTGGAAGTCTATGATCATACTGACTGAAAGCAGTCAAATTTAAACCATGCCACTATTTGATAATAATAATAATAATAATAATAAACGTAATAATAATAAACATAATAAATATAATAAACATAATAAATATAATAATAAACATAATAAACATAATAAACATAATAAACATAAATAATAAACATAATAAATATAATAAACATAATAAATATAATAATAAATAATATACATGTTGATGATTGACGGATGCCCAACCAGCCAAACTAGAATAGTTATATGAATAATAAAATAATAATAATAATATATATATAGAACATTATACGAGTTAAAGAAGATAGCATAGTCATCAGCTTGAAATAAATCAAATATACATAATATAGGCTCTTGGAAAGATGGAGTATATATCTATATATATATTAAAATATAAAATAAAATGAATAGAAAACATTTAGAATACTTGAGGATAGTGTTTTGAGGGATTAGGAACAAAAACATGTTGTCCTGCTGACACTGGTGATACTATATATAAACATAAATATATATTGAAAACATAAATTGATTATTTAGTATCAGAATATATACCATTAATATATGTATAAAATACAAGATCACCCTCAACAGAATCATCCTATATATATATAAATGTAATCAAATCAATAATGATAGATAAAATATTCTGTAAAAACACTACATACCTTTGAAAACGCAGTACACACGCCATCTTTGTATAATATCTTACATAAGATTTCATTGTGCTTAGCCTTATCAAACGAAAAGCAATTTGGATTGAAAGGATCTGTCATTGACGGAGACACATTAAAAACACTTCGCTTCTAAGTAGATATATATATAATTTAAGCAACAAGATAATTATTTTTGTATTGAAATACTGTAGACTCCCAGGATGCATGAAACTGAAGAATGAAATGATAGTGTCCATCGACTTTTCGTCTCTGAATGAGTTCTGGTAATGCTCTATATAATCCCTCATTCTTGCTAAACAGTAATTCATAATTAAAATGATCTTACAACACATACCATCGTTGCAATTCGTCTACTATGTATTTATCTAAATATCCAATAGGTTTATTGTCAGTACTCATTTGCGAAAGCCAAATAAATAATATAATATATAAATAATTGGACGAGAATTCAATAAAGTAATGAAGAATACTTCCGTTTTAAAGATTTTTAAAGATTCTTCTATGTGTTGTTTTTTTTTTGTTTATATTTAAGTAGTATTAATGGAATAATTTGAAAGCATTTGTATCCTATGGCATCAGCTATTTCTGTAGCAACGAAAATGATGTGAACTATTTTGTGAATTAATACTTTTTTTTCTATTTAAAAGGCCAAACATATCACAAAAAAATAAAAACAAAAAGATGCCAACTATATGGTTATTAATAAAGCATGATTTCTATTTTTTGTTTCAACATCAGCGTTATACTTTATAGAAACGTATATTCATTTATCGTTCAATAAAAACAAGAATATTACAAGTAATTCACATGTATATTGTGAACAAAAGAGAAATTTCCTAGATTTGATTTAGTTAACTTTAAATTTCTTCATCAAGTTATGTTCATAGGAATGTCCTTTGCATTATATATATAATATATATATAAAATTAGCTTTCCAAAAATATGATGACGTAATCATGAAAACGGATAAGGTATAGAAGGGTCTTTGTATATCGTTAATCTTATTATAATCGATACTTCTTATGGACTCATGAAGATAAACTATTTATTTTCGGATAATATTTTTGAAATTTTTCAAGAAATCACTTAAAATTGCTCGAAAATCGAATGTTAAAGTTCTATTTGAATAAATACGTTCTTCATAATAGATCTCGACCAAAACATACAGATAATAATGAGGAATCAAGTTATTTTACATAAAAAAACAAAACCATGGCGTTCCCCTGTTTTTGGGAGAAAAGAAAAACATTCTGTGTTCATAAAAATCTCCATGAATATTATGAAAAATGTCCGTTACTTTCCTGACGAGTAGTTCTTTTTAATCAATTCAATTTTATTTTTTCTTTTTATTTACTGAATAAACATGGCTAAGATTAATATGAAATATGTGAGTTTGTTCCTCTTAGTGTGCTTTACTAGTGGACAAACTCTTTGTATGAGATATGCTAGAACACAACCTGGTCCTCAATATAATTCAGCGACTGCTGTCTTATTAGGAGAAGTAATGAAATTGGTTATGTCTTTCATGTTGATCTGTTTCGAGAAACATTCAATTAGTGGAGGATTTAGTACTATTTCCAGAACATTACAAAGTAACCAAATTGATGTCCTTAAACAAGCAATTCCTGCTATTTTATATACTATTCAAAATAATTTCTTGTATGTTGCTATTTCAAATCTTGAAGCTGCTGTCTATCAAGTAAGTTCTCAAGTTAAACTGTTAACTGCTGCTATTTTTTCTGTTACTATGCTTGGAAAGCATATTGCTTGTGCTCAATGGTTTAGTCTCTTTATTCTTGGTATTGGTGTAGCTCTTGTTCAATTAGATAATACTTCTTCTGAACCAAAAGAAAATACTAATCTTTTTATTGGTTTAGGTGCTATTCTTATTTCTTGTACTACTTCTGGTTTTGCTGGTGTATATATGGAAAGAATGTTTAAAGATGTTAAATTATCTATTTGGGTACGTAATTTCTGGTTAGCTTTTTGGAGTTTAATTTCTGGTATACTTATGATTGCTTTTACTAGTCCTTCTACATTTAATCCTTCAAAATTCTTTGAAGGATATTCTATTTGGGCGTGGATTGCTATTATTCTTTTAGCTATAGGTGGCTTAATTATTGCTCTTGTCTTAAAATATGCTGATAATATCTTAAAAGCTTTTGGTGGTTCTGCTTCTATTATTTTATCTAGTATTATTAGTATTTATTTATTTGATTTTAAAGTGAGTACTTTGTTTGCTATTGGATGTTTATTAGTATCTGTTGCTACAGTTCTTTATAGTTGGGGTGCTCCTACAACTAAGAAATATCAATCTCTTGCTACTTCAGAGAGTCAACCTTTATTAAGTAAAAAACAAGAAACAAATAATACAACACCACTTTAATTATTATATATTTATATATATATATTATTATTAAAAAAAAAAAATTGAAATTAAAATAAATATAAATGTATAGTTCTGTTTTATTTTTCATTACGATACTATTTGTTTTATTTTTGCTTATATTGTAAACTTTTATCTATTAATTAATGGACATGTAATGTATATATATATATATATATATATTGCGTAACTTTTTTTTTTTATAATATTTATTTTGAGTATTTTTGAAATTGAACTCTCTTTATTTGTTTTTCATTTCCTTACCTATTATATGTTTCTATTCATTTATATTTTGATTATTTTTCGTATTATTTCGTCATGCCACGTAATTCATTATGTTTTTAATTCTTAATTATAGTATAGTTATTATCTGACTAGAATATATATATATATATTATGTTTAGTAAGTTAGGTTTTATGTACAATTATTATTTATTTAAAATTTAATCATTTTATTAATATTAAAAAAGATATAACAAAAAATAAAATAAACAAATATAATATTGTTTTGATTCACAACATATAAAAATCAGTATAATTATAGAAATGATTATACAAGAAAAGTATCCTAAAGATAATTGATAAAAGAAAAAAAGGAATATAAAGCTAAGAGATGACTGTCAATAAAGACAAATATACAAAAATTAAAAAAAATAAAAAATCTAAGTTTACAAATATATATATATGTTAAATATAAATGACATCAAGCAATATATAAATATATATTATAAAGAATTAAAAGAATGTATACATTATTTTAAAACGACCAAATAGTAACGAAGGGTATATGTGTTATATATATATTATAATTATAAAAGGAAACATAGTCAGAAGTATATATCAATTTGCTTGAAGTATAAAATATTAATTAAACTAAAAAAGATATAGACATATAGATATCCATTAAGAATATAAAAAATAAATAAATAAATAAATATATATATATATATATATGATAGTTTTATTTATATAGAGTAGTACTTATATATTATTGATCTTGAATAGTAGATCCTTGAAATAATCTATCCAATAATATATTACGATTTGTGGAACCCGTACAATAGTGACTCTTAGACCCGTGGGAATCTACATATATATCTTGATCCCAAGAACATTTCCATTCATTATCTACAAGGAATTTATAAAGATAATTTCCAGGTTGTAATTTAATATATGCTTCAAAGATGTTTCGTTGTTTATTATAAATCATTTTTATTTTATGTTCTGACCAATCCGTAAAATCACCTGCTATATATACTTCACTAGGTAGTGTATCATTAACATTTGGCATATAAGTAAAGGATGTAATTGGAGAACCAATAAGAACACGTCGAATTCGAGAGAATTCACATATATAGTCACGTGCTTGTTGAGAAATATCAATACAGGTCTTACCAGCAGACTCACGTAATTTATTATATCTATAGATGTATATTTATGTATAATTTAAATAATCATAATATAATGAATTATTAACAATATATATATATATATATACTTATCAGTATCTTTATAGACTTGTACAGCTCTATATAATGCAGTTCTGAAGTCTGTTTCATTATATTGTTGGAATAAGAATCCATTACCTGTTTCTTTCTCTGAATCCCATTCAAATACTGTCTCCTATATAATAATAATAATAATAATAATAATAATAATAATAATAATAATAATAATAATAATAATAATAATAATAATAATAATAATATAGCTATATACAGCAAGACCACCAGTCTTAAATGCAATAACTGGTGTTTTGGCGGCAAAGAATTCATGTTGAACAAGTCCTGAGGGTTCAAAAAGCGAGGGCATTAAACCGAAATCACCCGCCAAATTACAAATGAACCCATCAGTAAAGAATTGAGATGGATCTGCCTAAATAAATAAATAAATAATAATGAATAAATAATAATAATAATAATAAATAAATAAATAATAATAATAAATAATAATAAATAATAATAATAAATAAATAATAATAATAAACATAATAATATATACCCAGAAGCAATCAGGATAGTCTTTTACAAGTTCTTTCATTAAAAATACACAATAATTACCATAAGGATCATTAGGAGAAGCCATTCCTCCCACGATTATTTGAATATTTCTATTCGTTGTTTGAATCAATTCTTTAGCCATTGTAGCAATTAAATGAACTCCCTTTTGTTCTGTAATACGGCCAACAAATACAAATAAAGGAATAGAAGCATTGACATTATGGAAATATTTCTCTTGTACATATTGTTTAGCTGTTTCATGAGTATTTGTGGAAAGCATACCATACTTTAATAATCGTGAATATGAAGCTATTCCATTAGGTGTAGCGAATGGATTTGGATATTTAGTGAGAAGTGGTTCTAAAGGAGAAGAATGAATGATTTCATCCTTATATACATTTCTATAGGAAATATATATATATAATATAAGAATAATGTTGATAATGATAATAAATAAATATATATAATATTAATAGATATCTTAGTTAATTCTATATATGTATATATACGAGACAGTAGCCCAGTTATCCGTAGTAAGAAGGACACAACGAGAAGGATTAACACACTTATTCTTCCAATAAGGATCTATTAATAATAATGGTTCTAATTGGTGAATCCAATAGAGATCCCCCTGTGCGTCATTGGGATAAATACGTCCTTCATAATTCACATCGAGATTATGGAAAATATGGAAGAATGACGCGTCAGCAAGAGGAGTTTTAGGATAAAATAAACGACCATATGCAGGAATTAAAGCAGTAGGCCAATCATTTGATACAATAACCGCGGGTTTTACATTAAATTGAAGAATAATTTCAAGAGATATAAGAGATATAACTTTTTGAACTAGAAATAATAATAATAATATAATATGCATAATAATAAACATAATAATAATGAACATAATAATAATAAATATAATAATAATAATAATAATAAACATAATAATAAACATAATAATATACATCTCATCATAAAGGCGGGATCCCCGCCGGGATAAGGTCTCATAAAGCACTCAGCATAATGGAAGAAGAAGAAGTGAACATTTTCTAGTCGTCCCTCATGGATCCCCACTTTAATGTGTTCGTCACGACCTAACGGCACATCTATGTTACGAACATAAAGGATTTGATCACCTTTTAAATAATCATGGTTACCCTTTCTATCAGTATCATAATAGGGACTAATTACATAAACATCTTGATTTTGGCGGGCAATAGCGCGGGTAAGAATATCAACAATAGCACCTAAACCACCTACGGTAGACCATTTACCGAGTTCCGGAGTTATAAAAACAATTGGACCCAAATCACACATCTTTTTCATGGAAATAACACAGTCCATAATATCAATTGATAATGTTTTATCATTAATAAGAAGATCAAATTCATTTATAAGTAAATCGACATCATAATTATATACATAACGAGAGAAATATAATGTCTGATATATACACTTAGAGAAAGATTCAAAAGGTTCTTTTCCTTGAGATTTGATGATACTGTATAAATAATTAAGTAATTCTTTTAATTCGTGATAACCTACAGTCACTATCTTTTCGACATATGATAATATAACTTCAAAAATATGGCAACGACGAAGATGAGAGAGAATCTATATAATAATAATAATAATAATAATAATAATAATAATAATAATAATAATAATAATAATAATAATATGTATATATATATACATATTGATCAGAAGGAAGTTCTCTATTTATAATATCTTTAGCATTATGATAACGATGACCGTTAGCAGCCGTTTGTTCAAGGAGGGTTTTAACACTGATTAACGAGTCATATAAGTAATTATGTATAAGCGTAATTGGAGGGGAAGGAATGTAATCATATCTATATATATATATATATATAGATAGGAAACATGAATTTTATTATTATAATTTTTATATAGAGTAAATATTGATATACAGATAGAATACAGATGACCAAGGTTGCATCATATGATCGGCGTCACGTGATAAGAATTCTTTTGTGGTTATATAACCAACCTAAAAACAACAAATATGAATATATATATACATAAATATATATACAACCAAATTTGAGACAACATTAGTAATTTTCCAAAGTGATGTAATTTTATTAATATCTTTTTCTTCATCAATATCTATAAAAGAAAAAGTTTAATATACATATATATAAATATAAATATAAATATAAATATAAGTATATATAAATATAAATATATATATATGTACGTACTCATATTATGTAAAATATTCACCATAGATTTAAAGTTAACAGTCATTTTTAATGGAGTCTGTTCTAAAGATGAAAGAACGAAGAATAATTGGTGAGGAAGGTAACGGAAAAATGAAACGGCATGAGGGACTTTTGAAGGACTCGAAACCTATATAAATAAAAATATTTAAAATATATATATATATATATATATATACATCAAGGAATTGTAAAAAACCTCTTTTTAATACATCATACTGCTTACGAATACTTTGTCTATAATATATATATATGTATATGTATATATATAATATATATATATATATAACATATATATAATATATACCGATGTTTATAATGATAAGCAATATAGCCAAGATCAAATCCATACTCTGGTCCAAGAGACTGAATCAAATCATTCTGAAGTTTAGGGAGCTATATAATAATATATAATATATAATAATAATAATAATAATAATAATAATAATAATAATAATAATATATAATATATAATATATAATATATAATATATAATATATAATATATAATATATAATATATAATATATAATATATAATATATAATATATAATATATAATATATAATATATAATATATAATATATAATATATAATATATAATATATAATATATAATATATAATATATAATATATAATATATAATATATAATATATAATATATAATATATAATAATAATAATAATAATACATATATACTGATCCTATGTTTTCATTAATATATCCAAAAGGAGTAGGAGATGTACTAGGAGTATGGTTAACATAGAGATCAGGAGTAAGAGAAGAAGAAGAAGTAGAAGAGGAGACATGCGACTGTCCAGATAGGGAATTACGACGTTTAACGAAAGGAGATACCCAAATATTAATAGTAGGATGTTCTATTTCATCATTTTCAGGAATATCTTCTAGAATAGTTGGAGCCGTTACACTTTCATGAGGTGCGTCATCGTTTGATTTGATATAAACATCATCCCAAAACCCATTAGCAATATCACGTGGATGGCGTTTGAGAGACATATGCTGAGTAGGAATCTATATATATATATATTTGAAATAATAATTTATACTATAATAAGAATAAAACTATTAAATAATTACGGGAATATTGGTGAAATTATTGAATCCACCCATATTATCATCCATAACAGGAGATGTTTTATCATATAGATATAAGTCATATTCAGGAATATAAAACTTATATGTATATAATCCTGGATCAAGAGAAATAGAAAAACTATATAAATATTGATCACGTAAGTGTTCTTTTTGTTCCATTTTATCAATAGACTTATTCCAATTATTAAAACTACCCATAATATAAACAACATGATATTTATCATCTGTTTGGAATTGGAATGTATATTCTATATATATATATATAGTATATAATTAGAAATATAGTCTTTAATATATAATATTCTCTATTTATATATATATACTTTGTTTAGAGGGAAGAGTATCATCATAAATGTCTATATATATAGATATATAAATATATAGATATATAAATAAATAGATATACATGGCTCTTTTTCTTCAGCATAATTAATGATTTCAAGTTGTTTTTCATCACAAATGTATCTATAAATAATAATAATAATAATAATAATAATAATAATAATAATAATAATAATAATAATAATAATAATAATAATAATAATAATAATAATAATAATAATAATAATAATAATAATAATAATAATAATAATAATATATACATATTTCCCACTTGTATTTTATATCCATTTCCTTCTTGTTCTCCTATATATGTTGATTGTAGGCCAGGGAGGGTGAATAGAAGATCTATAGCGGTCCAAGCAGCACGTTTAAGGAGAAGAGAAGGATAGGGAGAGCATTCACTACATATATAATTAAAAATGTATTGTTGTGATTCTGCCTTAAATGAAGGAGAATTTAAAAGAGAACCAGTATTATTTGTTGCAAAACATTTCTTTAATAAATCAATTGGTTTCTCTTTATCAGTAAGAAGTCTATACAATAATAATAAACATAATAATAAACATAATAAACATAATAATATACCTTATATTTCCATTCTTTTCTATTTTTAATCCCATAGACCAATATAAGCTTTGAATGAGTGAATCATCGTAAGGAATGACACCACTTACTAAGCACATGGGAGCACGTGACCAGAATGAAGAAGATACAAGTAAATAATTGGGGAATCTTTGATATAATATATGAGATATCTTATAAAGAAGTGGAGAAGGATATTTAGCAGAAGCAGGAGAAGCAAAGTAACTAGAATATATATATATATTAGATTTAAATAATAATAAAAAATATTCGATAAAAATATGTAATAATAAAATAATATAAAATAATAAAATAATATATAAAAAATAAATATAATAAATAATAAATATAATATATACCCTCCTTCTTGGTCATGTTGTACACAGTATCCTTCTAGTATATCTTTACAACTATAATGATATTCACCATCGATATCTTTTCGAAGCATTTCATGGGTATCCAGTTTCATGATTAAAGGCCAACTTTGACCGTCTCTTAAGAATAAACCGCGAATATTATGATCATTTGATAATGTTAATATATCATCTAATAAAATATTCCATACATCGACCTATATATTTAAATATATATTTATATTATTTCTAATAATTATAAAAACAATTAAATAATAAATAAATAAATAATATATATATATAATAAAAAAGAAAAAATGAATGATAAACAGTTATTATTTAAAAAAAAATATTATAAATAAGAATATATATACTAATCTATAATTAAGTAGTTTTTGATCGGACCATTGGTTTTCTTTACCATCTGTTCCTTCATGGCAGCAGACACTTCCTTCTATCGTTCTATAATGTACACTCCAATCTCTTCTATATCGACGATGAGATTGAGTAGAATGAACAGAAGCCTCCATCTGTAACATTATACGAATATGACGAGACTCAGCTCTATATATTATTATTATTATTATTATTATAGGTATTATTTGCTAATTATTAATAAATAAAAATATATATAATAAAATCATAATTATTAATATAATAAATAAAATAAAATAAAATAAAATAAAATAAAATAAAATAAAATAAAATAAAATAAAAATATACTTTCTAATTAATTGTTCAAATATATCTTCTCCACCCATTTCTTTATCAATTGTACTTCTATCTAATACAGCAGTAGCACTACTTTCACTTTCATATTTATTTACTTGAAAATCTTCACTATTACTACGGGAACGATGACTTGAGATACTATTTCCACTATCATCTTTATTCGTCGTGGATTGAGAAGGAAATTGAGTTTCTTCATGCTTTGATAATAAAAAAATAGTATCACTAAATGATAAAGATTTCTTAATAATTGATGAATCTTTATTATTATTATTATTATTATTATTATTATTATGATTAGGTAATTGTTCTCTAGAATCTGAAGAATGTACAATTTTATCAGTATTTATATAGTCATAAGGAGAAGTAGATATAGTATTTTTATTTTCTTGATTATTAACTACACTAAAATCATTTCCAAATTGACTAGGTTTATCATATTTCTCTGATTTTTCTATTCCAATAGGATCTATATTTAATCCTTCTAAATCAGAATCCATACTAGAAGATCTAGAATTACGTCTACTTAATGGTTTTTGTAATATATGATCTCCTAATCTTTGTAATGCACCCATTAAATATAATGTTGTTATACCCAGTTCTTTATAATGATCTATTTTCTGACATACAGTATTAAAATCACCTGTTCTTATAATTTTATTTGCTTCTTTATCTACTTGAATTCCTTCTAAATCAATTAAAACCTATATAATATATATATATATTAATTAATATAAACGTTTTTATATTATAAAAAAATAAATAGAATAAAAATAAAATAAAATATCTTTATACTTCATGTAACACTTCTTCATTAATACCTTTAGGGAATACTATATATCTAGATTGTTTAACTATAGTATTATTATCTATATCTATGATCTTATAATCAAAATAACCATTTGATTCTAAAGCACCAAACTTCTTTTCACATGTATATATTAGCTCACTATATATAATAATAATAATAATAATAATAATAATAATATATATAACAAATATAAATAATTATATTATTAGAAAACAAATAACAAATAATATATATATATATACTTATTTTCATTTTGTTTTTGTATGACATTATATTTGGTAATAATAGGAATAAAAATAGAATGTTCGTCAATTGGTTGAAGATGAAAATGTCTTATTTCGTTATAACATAAAGTAGATACATAAATAACATAATGAGAAACATCTCTACATTGTATAAAAAAATGAATAATAATAATATATAATAAAAAAATGAATAATAAATATTAATTGAATTTAATATAATATGTATACTTATTGCCATTAAAAGAAATATTTGGGATATCACCAGCTCTAATAAAATGAGTTTCTAAAGGAGTTGTTATTTGCCAATCATGTCCATCATATCTATTATATATAAATATATATAATAAATATAATAAATATATATAAATATAAAATAAATAAATAAATAAATAAATAAATATAATAAAATATAATTATACAATGAAGTAAGTAATTTAACAGAATTATCACGCACAAATTCAGAATAATGACCCAAAAGTAAAATACAAAATTTTTCTAATAATAAGTACATTTCCTTAAATTTTTTAATTCCTTGAGGTGAAACGAGAACTGAGAATAAATGAGGAAGAAGTTGTTTCTCTCGTTGTAACAAATATGCCTAGAAAGAAAAGAATGGAATAAAGGAAGAATAGTATGGTTTTATATACTATATCATTATTAGATCCTATGGCAAATGTATTGTAAAGTTGTTGTTCGTTATTAAAGTTGAAAAATTGACTTTCTTTTTCACAAAATGACCAGTTTTTGGCAAATTCTTCTTTTGAAATAAATGTAGATCCGTCGATTAGACAACTATAAGCACTTTCAGCTGTAATATTCTGAAGATTCATCCTCTAAAGAAACAATTCAATAAGAAATGGAGACGAACAACATACTTTATGTTTCTTCTATATGTATATAATAATAAGAAAAAATAAAAATTGAATCAAAATTTAAATTGTCTTGTTTAAAAAAGATTTATTCTTTTTTGTTTTTTCAAAACAAGAGATAAACAGAATAATCAATGCTTAGAGAAAAAAAAGCAAATTTCTATCTATGTGACGCATATATCGTATCATTGGTTGCATTGATTTCATCTGCTAAAATGATTGGTTTTTAGGAATTGAGTGTTTGATGCATCTTCGTTTGTCAAAAGAGCGGTTTTCGAGCAATAAAATGAAAGTTTTAATGGAAATACTAATTTTAGACTAATAATTTTGAGAATCTCCATGATTAATATTTAAACAGAAAAAAAGTGAAGACAACTTCGTCCTCCAATTTTTTTTTATATTTTTCAATGGTTGGAGATCTTTTATGAAGCACCATTTGAGTGATTACAGAGAGCAATTGTCAATAAAGATCCAAAAAACAAAAGTCGTTTCGTTTTCATTGTGATTCAACGACGTTGTGTTTTTCTTTGTAAACCATTAACTTCTTGCCATTGAGAATATTTATAAGAATACAAACAAGAACATATCCGTGAATTAACAGAACGTAATATAAGAAATGTGTGAAGTATATATGGAATAACACTTTACTTTTCAATTTCCATAAATTTATTCTATGAGCCTGTCATGAGTTGACGATATACGTATGCTTATTTTTATTATAATTAATCAGTTTTCAAATTGATGTGCTTAATTTTTTTCAATTGTATGAGATATACTTTTCTTTTGATCTATTGAATAGTTCTTGATCTTTTGAGATTATATAGAAAAATAATTCTTACGATAAAATACACTAACAGAAAAAATGTCTTCATTGTCTGCGTAAAACATTGTTTAGTGAAGTATTTTATTTCTCAAGTAGGTCATTTACATAAATATGAAAATGATTGTTATTTGCATATTCTAAAATGATATTCTAAAACAGAATAGACAAGACTTAGAAGACAGTTTGTTACATAAGAAACGAATGGAAACTTGAAGTTTTAGACGTATTCAATCAAGATTAATTACGCTTGATTTTCTGGAAGACTAAGAATTCTCATCAGTTTTTTCTTGTTTTTTACATATATTTTAACTAATAAACACGAAAACAGCAATCAGGTATGATATTTATTAAGTATTATATTTGATAGGATGTATAGATGAGTGATCAAGATAATATTGATTATAGTTTTAAGATTTTATTGATTGGTGATGCTGGAGTAGGGAAAAGCAGTATTCTTCTACGTTTTACAGATAATACATTTAATCCAGATCAAACGGCTACAATTGGCGTTGATTTCAAGCCTAAGATCTTAAAGATCGATGGAAAGAATATCAGAATCACATTATGGGATACAGCTGGCCAAGAGCGTTTCCGAACTTTGATTAACAGTTATTATAGAGGTGCTCAAGGAATTATTCTTGTTTATGATGTAACTCGACGTGATTCTTTTGAAAATTTGAATTATTGGTTAAATGAATGCGAAAATTATTGTACAAATTCAGGTAAAGATGCAGTCAAGTTAATTGTAGCGAATAAAATTGATCGAGTATTTTTTAAAATTTATATTTAATATAGTATTTTTTATAATTATATAAATATTTAATATATATTTTTTTATAATTATATAAATATATAATATAGTTTTATAAAATTATAATATATAATATAATAGTTTTTTTTTATACATGCTATATATATAGAGTGATCGAGTTGTATCACAAGCAGAAGGAGAACAAATGGCTAAAGACCAAGTATTATATATATATATATATATATATATATATATATACTCTTTATTTTATAATGTATTCTATTTTATATATATATAGGGAACATTGTATATTGAAACAAGTGCAAAGACAAATATTGGAATTTCTTCTGTTTTTGATGAACTTATTCATAAAGTAAATAATTGATAATCTTTATAATCTACTAATTTATTTTTTCTTCATATTTTTTTCTTCATATTTATATATATCTTCTATCTTTTTTTCTTCGTTTATAAATTCTGAAATCAATCATTTGTCTGTTTTATTCTAGAATTATATTACATTAAATATATATTATATATATATAATACAGCTTATATTGTATTGTTTCTATAGATATTAGAAAATCCATCTATATTATCAAAATCAATAAAACCTAAAAGAGTCATTAATCCTACTCCTCCTCCTTCCGCTTCTACTATTGATGATACTTCTTGCGGCTGTTAAATATATATATACATAGTAAATTATATATTTTCTTAAATATTGTTTTTTATACTCTATAATTTCATTCTTTTCTAGGGAACTTTTTTTTATTGTTTTAAAACATATATTTACAAATCTCTCTTATATATATATATATTAAACTTGAATTTATTTAGTAAATCCTAAATTTTATAATAATTTATTTATTAAACTCTTTCAATATTTTTAATTCTTTTCCATTTATTTTTCTGTTTACTTTTTATTATTTATTCTTTTTTTCTTTGTTATCTTGTTTTGTTATTAAAATGTACGTATAGATTTATATATATATGTAAATCTACTCACTTCTAGGAAATAAAATCTTTTCTAGAACGACGGTTTCAGTATTCTTTTGCGTTAAGATCGCATTTTTTTTTATGTTTATTGTTAAAGATTTCTGATGAATCATTGGATTATTTAAATGAGCGTCATTTGTATTTGAATGGCTATAAAAAATAACTAAGAAATAATCATAATTATTCGTTGCAACAGTTGGGTTTTTGTATTTATTCACCTGATTATCGCATAAACCGTTTTGTTGAAACGCTTCATTGTTTTTATTTAACATCAGTGTTTAATTGTTTTTTTATTTAACAATGAAAGGTTTTTTCGTAATTTGTCTTTGTTTTGCTGTTGCTATCTCTGCATACACGTATATATGTTTGCTATATATTTTTAAATAATAATCATAGACCTGGTGATGGTGCTGTCGATAGAAAAATTAGTTTAGAAATGGTTGAGAAAGTATCCTATCCTGTCCTTGAAGCTCTTAGTCGTGACTCGTTCCGTAAGGAGTTTATTCAAGAGAAAACACCTCATCGTCCTGATAATACTTCTACTAATGCTTATGCCGAAGGTTTTGCTCGTAGTCTTATGGGTATTGCTCCTTGGATTAATTTAGGACCTTCTGAAACAGAAGAAGGTAAGATGAGAGCTCAATATTTAAATCTTACTGTAAAAGCTTTTAAGAATTTTAATGATCCTAAAGCTAAAGATTATATTCTTTTGAATGGTGGTGGTCAGAAATTAGTTGAAGCTGCTTTCTTTGCTCTTTCTTTACTTCAAGCTCCTATTTTATGGGAGAATTTTGATAATGAGACTAGAGTAAATGTAGAAAGTAATCTTCGTCGTGCATTACATGATTCTGGTAAATATAAGAACAATTGGGTTCTTTTCCCTGCTTGTGTTGAAGCTGCATTATTAAAATATACTTCTTATCAAGGTACTACTTGGATAGAAGAAGGTGTTAATTTAATAAATGGTTGGTATAAGGGTGATGGTATGTATGGTGATGGTTCTTCTTTCCATATGGATTATTATAATTCTCTTGTTATGCATCCTTTATTAACTGCTTGTGTTGAATTATTAAAAGAAAAAGGACATAGCATGGGTAGTAAATATGATTGTTTTATGAAGAGATCTGCTCGTTATGCTTATGTATGTTATTGTTTGTTTGTTTTTATTATTTTTATTTATTTATTTATTATATTTATTATATTTATTTATTATATTTATTATTAATATTATATTTATTATTAATATTATATTTATTATTATTATTATTTTTATTATTAATATTATTTAATAATAATAATTCTTATTTTATATTTCCTTTCTTTATATAGATTTTAGAGAGATTTATTATGCCTGATGGTTCTTATCCTATAGTAGGTCGTTCTGAAGCTTATAGAATAGGTGTTTTCCATCATTTATCTGATTCTGTTCTTCGTAATAATTTATTAAAACGTCAAAGTAAACCAGCTGTGCGTAGTGCTTTAACTGCTCTTATTTCAAAGTTTTTAGAAAATAAAGATAATTTTATTGATGATAAATGGTTAAGTGTTGGTGTTTATGGACATCAACCTCATCAAGGTGATGGATATATTAATACTGGTTCTACTTACTTTGTCACTAATGTATTAAAACACTTAGGTTTACCTGAAAATGATACTTATTGGACTGAAAAAGGACAATATTGGGATCAAGCTCAATTATGGCAAGGAATTGATATTGAATTAGATGAAGCTTATGATGGAGGTAACTGTTAAATACTCTTAATGAGTCTATTTTATTATTCTATAGTTTTGTTATAAAAATATATATATTTATTTTTAAAAATTATCATATATATTTCTATTGTTTTTGAATAAGTAAATGTAATAACAAAAAAATAATAGAATAACGTTATTAAGTCATACTAAATACATAATATAATATGTTTATAAAGTTAATGTTTGGAATTTGTATATTTTTCTACATCACGTTCGTATATTAAGGAATCAAAGAGATAAAACTATTTTTATAAATAAAATTAATAAAAAATAATAATAAAAGATAAAAAATATTTAAAAATAATAATAATAATATGATTATAATAATAAAAGGATATTTAGCATAGCATTTTCAACAATAGAATTGATATGTTGTTGCATAGAAGGAATAAGCCAGCATGCATGAACTGCACCTTTAAATTCTTCAAAATGAACTTCTTTATTAAGTTTTAAGAGTTTCTCTTTATATTCAATACCACCATCTCTGCAAATATCATGTTCATCCACAAATATATATGTAGGAGGAACATACATTTCACAAGTTAACTCAGGATCATATATACCTAAAATAATAAGTATAAGTATACTATTAATATATACAGGGACTTCCTTCAGGACTACAAAATTCCTAAAAAATAAATAATAATATATATTTATCAATAACGAATATATATATATACATCAATAGAATGATAAAAATAAGAGACAAAACATCCCATATGATAATTAGTTAAACCATAATATAATCCTAAATATATATATTTGATTGCATTATATAATTTATTTTATATATCATATATTTTAGATATAATATATTTTAGACATAATATATTATATATATTATATATTATATATATTATATATATTATATATTATATATATACCTTTAGTAGCATCTGATTTTGACATTTGACGAGTATCAGCAGCAGGATAAATAGCAAACTATACTTATATATAGAATAAATAATAAATGAATTTTCACTATTAATATAAATTATAATACATTTTGTCTAATTTTATATTTATAATTTTCTTTAGCAAATCTGAACATCATATCAGCGCATATATGACCACCAGCTGAGTCTCCTATTAAATAAGTTAATTCAGGATTAATTTTATATTCTTCAGCATGGTCTAATACATACTATAATATATAATATAATAGTATATAAATATAATGTAAAAATATATATATATTAATATAAATATATATATATATATATATATATAAAATATATATATAATATAAACATAAATATATATAAACAAAAAATATATACACAAAAAAATATATATAATATAAAAAAATATACTCTGAGAACATCATCAGAATCATTAATAGGAACAGGGAACTTGACTTCAGGAGCTAAACGATAATGGACATAACAAACAGCACAATGAGTTCTTTCAATAATATCATGATAAGCAGGTACATAGAGTAATTCATAATCACTGACCCAACCACCACCATGGACAAAATATAAAAGAGGAAGTGTCGCATCAACATCAGAAGCACTTCGAATCATTTCAAACTCGATAATACTACCATCTCTAGCTTTAGTCTGATAAACTTTGCGAATAAATTTCTTATTCTTATGTAAAACTAGAAAAGAAAATAAATAATAATGTCTCATGTGCATAATAAAAGCAAGAGAAAAACAGAATCATACAGCTTTCAAGGAATCTCATGACTTTTTGGGTAAGATTTCTTCTCCAAATAAATGTAGGAGCATCATATGCACTCTTTCCATAAAAAAGAGCATCATTGAGGATATTTAAGAGAAATGCTAAACACGCCATTGGGAATGAAAGTCTGAAGTTCCATAGTTGAACTATGGGTAACACAAAGAAACCAAATAAGGCACCAAAAATAAACGATTGAAACATTTGAGGAAAAGAAAAGAAAAATGGTTTTAAAAAAATGTCATAGAATCATCAGAATTCTGGAGAAGTACGAAACAGCCGTTTGAGAGATGGGTGTTTAGTAAAATAAAAAAACGATTGTTTATTCTAAAAATTGATTTATTTTAATATATATATATAATCTTGACATGCTGTATTGTTTATAACATAGTTTTTTGAGATGAGTTTAATAGAAAATAAAGCAATTGTTCTAGTATATCATGAGCGTTGATCTGTTTAGAAAAGCTAAGGTAATGGTATAAATACGATAATAATGAGAAGAATATGTGAAAAAATGAAATAAAATATGAGTTGTGATGCTATTATCCATAGTTAAAACAAACCTTAATAAAAACGTATAAAGAATCAAGAAATTCACTAATAAAAAAAAAGAGAAAAAGAAAGAATCATGAAGTATCATAGAGATGAATATATATATAATAATATATAAATCAATAATAGAAGTATTAAAAAAAAAATAAATTACCCACAATAAACTATTTATATTAATAGTAATAGTAAAAATGTGTTTGCTTATTCTGCATTATGATATACTTCATCTACATCTTCTAAGTCTTCAAGATTACTTAATAACTTTTCTAATTTAGCTTCTTGATCAGGAGTTAAACTTTGTGTATTCTATATATAAAAATAATGATTATTATTATTATAGAGTAATAAATAAGTATATAAATAGATATATAAATAGAGAATATAATAATAATAATAGAATAATAAAAATTAGCCAATCCAATATATATATATATATACGACAGGAACTTCAGCGATTTCAATTTCTCCATCATATCCTTTTTCTTGAAGAAGAGAGGAGACTTCACGAAGATTTGTAGGTTCACAACTTATCTATATAGATTAATCATTCATAATATATATTTATTATATAATAATATAAAATTTAAAAATGATATATATAGGTGAGTTAAAAAGAAAATTGTTATATGTATAATATATATTTAATAATAGGTTATTGATAATATACAGTAAAGCAATCGTCTAATTCTTCAACATCATCAGCACCTGAATCTAAAGCAGCTTCCATTAACTTCTCATCATCTATATCCTTTGTCTTTAATATCTATAGTATAGTATATAGAATTATAATATAATAATATAATAATATAATAATATAATATAATAATTATAATATAATATAATATAATAATAATTAAGATATAATATAATAATATAATAATTATAATATAATACAATATAATAATATAATAATTAAGATATAATATAATAATATAATAATATAATATATACTTCCATTTGACCCATAGTTTTAAAACACCATTGAACACAACCATTATTTTCAAGAACACCTATTTAATAATAATAAAATATAAGTATAATAATAATAAACATATATATATATATATATATATATGTACCGCCTCCTTCTTTAAGTACATGTCTTATTTGAGCAACTGTACGATTCTTATTATCTGTTTTACATTCGATAATAAGAGCAACACCACCAGGACCATGAGCTTCATAAGTTAATTCATCTAAAGCAACAGCATCTTTACCTTGACTTCTCTTAATTAATCTCTCTATGTTATCTTTAGGCATATTAATAGCTTTAGCCTTTGAAATAGCAGCTTTTAACTTTAAATTCTTTACTAAAGAATAGTACTCATATAGTAAAGGATATTCAGATATTATATTTGAAATAAAACAATGAAAATAATATAGATTTACCAGGATCTGTTCCATTTCTAGCAGCAGCCATAATAGATTTACCAATCTTAGCATAAGTCGCACTCTTCTTAATATCAGCTTTACCCTTATCATGCTTAATCTTAGCCCAATGAGAGTGACCAGAAAAACGAACAAATTGGAGATAATTAAGAGTTGTTTCAGGTTTGAATGTGTTCATCGAAACATGTTGTATACAAGAACGTGATTTAAGGAGTGTCGACACTAATCTGTTCATCTTTCTAAAATATAGAGCATAAAAAAATAATGAACAACTACATACCTGATGCAGAAATCAATATAAAATTATTTTAATTTTATTAGCAAAATGATTGGAATTCTTAAAAATGTAGGAGAAACGGTTCTATTTTCCATGTTTTTTATTTTTAAGGGGAAAACAATTCTATTCTGTAGGTTAGTAGGTTTTTATTAAATAGAATTTTAAAATATCTTTTTCTTATTTTGAAGGCATTAATCACTATGGAAAATAATGAAAAAACATTGAAAGTATACATTACTCGTGTATTATTATTTTAATAAAAACTTAGGATACATTACAGGTACTTGGGAATGATGTTAATTACCGTCGTCATAAAGAATTGATGGAAAGTTATATATATAATAAGGCAAAACAAAATGAAAGTCAAATGAGTAAGACTCGATCTGATTATGATGTTCTTGTTGACAATCATCAGTTTATTCGAGATGATTTGAAAGATAAAAAGAATCAATCAAAGTATATAGTCATCTAGAAATTCATTTCATTCCATATTTCCATTTAGTTGGGAAGTAAAAATGGCAAGAGACTATTATGATCGTTTAAATAAAGAATATGCACTTGCAAATATGAAGAAGTATACTTAAATATATATATATATATATATATATATATATATATATATATATATATATATATATATATATATGATAGATATGAAGAAAATAAGATTGGATTACGATGGAGACTTGAGAAAGAAGTTATTGATGGAAAAGGTCAATTTATTTGTGGCAATATCGATTGTAATCAAATTGATGGTATTTATAGTTTTTTTAAATATTTATTATATGCTTATTATATATTTATTATATATATTATTATGTTTATTATGTTTATTTATATTTTATTATATTGTATATAAGAGTCATATGATACTATTTTTCTAAATAGACTTGCATAGTTATGAAGTATTATTTACTTATGTTGAGAATAAAGAAGTCAAACATACATTAATTAAATTGAGATTATGTCCTTATTGTGCGTTAAAATTATATTATAAAAAGATTACAGAATATGAAAAAACTCATGGAAAAGTATTGAATAGTAAATTAACAGCAAGTATATCAAATTTATTATTAATGATTTATTATTTTTAATTATTTTTTTCAATAGAGGATATCTTTTCATATATTCTA
Organism: Blastocystis sp. Blastoise; assembly: GCA_039096225.1. Lineage (NCBI taxonomy): Eukaryota > Bigyra > Opalinata > Blastocystidae > Blastocystis > Blastocystis sp. Blastoise. The sequence continues at coordinate 1,896,468 of JBBPEB010000015.1, forward strand.
ACGGTATTGAATCCTCCATCTCAGAATTCTATTTCTATACAATCAAATACTCAAACAATTTCAAAAGAAAATAATTCTAATACTCCTTATTCTCATTCTTTAGGATCTAATTCAAAGTCCATAACAGATCATCATCATTCTCCTTCTCCTTCTCCTTCTGTCTCATCATCTTTAAAATCACAACATTCTTCTCATAATCATTCTAATCATTCTAAATCGAAGTCTGAATCTATAAATAATGATAGAAATCATAATAATAAACATAATCATCATCATCATCATAGTTGTCATCATCATCATCATAATTCTAAAGATATAATAAATCAAGACATAAATAAAGATATACAGTCTAAACTTAATAAAACTCAGACATCAGAACATCCAAAAATTGATTCTTTATCAAAAGATAATAATAATAATAGTATTATTATTAAAGATAAACTATCTTCTAAGAATGAAGACAATAAAGAAATGATTTCAAAGAAACGTATTCATATTCTATTCTATTATTTAATAATATTATTCTATATATATTATTTATATTATGTTGTTTATATGCTATTATTTATATACTATTATTTATATACTATTATTCTATAGAATATTATTTATATACTATTATTCTATATAGGACTTCTTCCAGTTGAAAATCCTATATCTCAAGTAATAGAAAAACCAAAAAGAATTAAAAAATCTCGTTATGAATCAGATAGGTATATATATATATTAATTCTATATTCAATTTAAATTCAAATATATATACATCAAGATTTCTTTTATTTCACTTTCTTTTTTTTATTACTATTTTACTAGTTCTTCTTCTGAAGATGAAATACATGATTCTATAAAAGATGATAATACTCAAACAATCAACAAATCTACTGTGAAACCTAAATCTAATGAAAACAATACAAAACAAATATCCAGTAAACAACAAAACAACAAATCTATTCCTCATGAAACAAAAGATATATGGAAGGCCGAAAGAGTTGTAGAAGCAACAGAACAAGACACTGTCGATCAATATCTTTCATCTCTTTTTTTCTAGTAACATTATCATGTTTACCGTCAATTGACTCTTTATAGACTCATTTACTTCTTTCTCCTATTTTTAATCACTCGGATTTATCTTAATATTGATAGTTTATCAATATACGTATAATTAATTCTAAAAAAAATAGTTGATTGTCAATTGTTCTCATTCTCATTCCTTATTTCAATTAATTTATTCCGGGTATATTTACCACAACATTTTTCAACATCGTTTATTTGTTATTTCTGAAATATAAACACATTTTTATTAAGCAATTAACAAGTTTTCATTAGTTTTAATACATAACACTCTCCTTATATCTTTCTGCACATTCAGATTATAAATATTCTATAAGATGACATAACCAAGTTATATTCCCTATGAATCAATTAAAAAAATAAAAAAAAATTATTGATAAATTATCATGGGGAATAAATTTATATGAGTCATTTTATACATATTCACATAAGAGAGAAAAAAACACAATGATAAACTCAATTGTTGAAAAAGTCATTTTCTATGGGCAAAATACCTTTCTTCCCGCGGAACTAAGAAAAACACAGGGAATATCTAGATTCTTTTCTTTTTATAAAAAAATTTAATTTTGCTCTTTATATAGTCAATTGAATATATATATACGACATGGCAGCAGTTCCAGAATTGAAGAATTCAGTTATTGATCTTAATATACTACGAGAGAATGAAAAAACTGATTTTGAACACATCTTTTCTACTGTATCTTCCTATATTTCATTGATTTTCCTATCTACTGATATAGATTGGAGGTTCGAAGTGCTGCATATTTGAATTCAATGTGTATCAATTTTTTAATAGAATTGTCGACCCCAAAAAGTTTTACCCTGTATTCTCGTGCTATCTTAGTATTTGATATATATACACAAATTATAGGAAAATGGTTGTGGCGAAATTATGACGATTAATATGGCTGATATTGATACAACTGCAGAAAATGTATTGTTCTTCATACGTCCTGTGATCAAAAACACAAAACTTGTGTGCAACATTATTAAAAAACTGAATGAATCCAATAAAAATCAAAAATTTTTCCTATATTTCCTTCCTCAAAAAACATATGTTTGCAACCAAGTATATGATTTATAAATTATTTATGTAGATAATTATATATAATTAGATATTTAAAATTATTATTTAATGTAACTCTATATATTTAAATAATTATATATAATTAAATATTTAAAATTATTATTTAATTTAACTCTATATATTTAAATAATTATATATAATTAGATATTTAAATAATGATTTAACTTAACTCTATATATTTAAATAAATAATTATATATAATTGGATATTTAAATAATTATTTAACTTAACTCTATATATTTAAATAAATAATTATATATATAACTCTCTAGATATTAAAAAGTGAGAATGTGTATCAGTTATTAACTGTAGATGAATTAAAAATCGATTTATTACCGTTGGATGATGATATTGTTTCGATGGAATTTAATGACGCATTTAAAAATATTTATTATTATTTAAATATATATATATATATTGTTATTAATTAAATTATACTGTCAATTCTCATGAATATAATAAATATATATTCTTTTTATAGAAATATTTATTTGGATAATAATCCATTAGAATTAGAGCACATAGCACGTGCCTTATTGAAAATCCAATCATTATATGGAGTCATTCCTACTATTTCTAGTTTTGGCGGTAAATGTTCAACAATTACCAACATTATGCAACGTCTTAGAAACACAATTGTTGATGTATTTATATATTGTTTTGCTTTTTTTTTAAATATTTTTGTCTAAATATTTTATTAATATATATTATATTATTCTATGTTATTCTATATTATTCTTTATTACTCTATATTATCTTTATTATACTATATTATTCTTTATTATATAATATTTAGAGTGATCTTCCAGGTGAGATTGACCAATGTATACTTATCGATAGATCCATTGATTTCCCTTCTTCTCTTATTACTCCTCTTACTTATGAAGGACTTATTGATGATGTATATATATGACTATTTATATTATAATTATTATACTTATAATTATATTTATTATAATTATTAAATATATTATATATATGTTTTTATATTCATCAATATTATTATCTTTAAATTAATAGACATTTGAAATTAAATCTTCACAAGTAACAGTTAAAAATAGTATTATTGGAAAGGTATATTATATGTATATTATTTAATAGTAATAATAATACTATATAGCCTGAAACTGCTGAGAATGATAGTACTACAATGATTTTAAATAATAATGATAATTTATTCGTAGATCTTCGAGATAATAATATTATTGTACTTCCTAAAGTATTAAAACAATTAACCATGGAAATTCAAGCTAAGATTAATAATAAACCTACAAATACTGCTGATATTTCTGCTATTCAAGATTTTATTAAACAGTTACCTAAATATATACAATCTCAAGATAAATTACCCGTTTATTATGCTGTATATATGCTTTATTATTATTTTTATTATTCTAATTTTATATAATTATTTTTTTTCTTCTATAAATTAATATAATATATAATATATAAATTAATATAATATATAATATATAAATTAATATAATATATAATATATAAATTAATATAATATAAATAGATAATGGAGAATCTTCTTACTCTTATTAATAGCTATTCATTTAAACAAAATTGGCAAATGGAACGATCATGTTTAGAACAAGAAAATATATATGATTATATTATGGATAGAATAGCTTTACAAGTATAGATTTCTATTATTATTATTATTATATATATATTATTATTATATGTATATTATTTTCAATGAATTTATAATTTTATTATTATTGATTTATTTATAATTATTCATATAATAATATGAATTATATTTTTATTTCTTTTTAGGATCCTCTAACTACAGTACTTCGTCTTTTATGTTTATATTCTCTTGTAAATGATGGTATTAAACAAAAATTATATGAACCTATTAAGAGAGAAATTATACAAACTTATGGATTTGAACAAATGTGTACTTTATATACGTTAGAAAATATGGGGTTCCTTAAAGTTAAAGAGGGTTCTTCTACGTGGGCAACTTTAGCAGGAAAACTGAAATGTATACGAAATGATATTGATGGAAGTACTATGACCGATATGAATTATGTTACTTCTGGTTATGCTCCTCTCTCTTGCCGCCTTATTTCTGCAGCTATTTTTAATCCTAATATGATTAAACAAGATCTTCAAAAATATTTAACAAATCCATATATTGAAATTAAACAAGAAATAAAATCTAAGAAAAATGCTGAACGAAAGGTAGTATTATTAGTATTTGTTGGAGGTATCACGTATACAGAAATAGCTGCTCTTCGACAAATTAAAAAGATTGTATATATATACTAATTTTATTATCTGTAATCATTATATAATATAAAAATAATATAATCAATAAATATTTATAAATACATGTATATATAGCCTAATAATAAAGTTGATTTACTTATAATGACAACCAATATATTAAATGGAAAACGTGTTATTCAAAGTTGTCTTGAAAAAATATAATTCTTATATTAATAATATTTTCATATTTCTATATATATATATATTTGTTTTTCTTTACAACATTCCATTTAATCAATATTTATATTTTATACTATTTCTTTTATTTCTTTTTTCATTTTTTTCATTTTGATTGTATACATTTAACCCAAATATTTATTTTGTTGATAACACTTAAATATTTACCAAAATATTATTATATCACCTCCTTCCCCCGCCTCAAAGAAAAAGACTCAATGATTAAAACTCTAAAGAAAAATAACATAAAAATTAACAATACATATACAAAACAATACTTAACACAAAAGAAAATAATTATATAAGAATCAAAAGGATGGTGCAGATAATTCTAGGATAAAAATAATAAATAAATAACTGTTTAAATTGTGCACACAAAAGTAAATAATTCAAAAATAAAAAAAAAAACTAATAAGAATATTATGTTAATATTTTTAGATATATAAAACAAAATAAATGCAATATTAAAAAAAATAAATAAAATGAATAATGCAAAATAAGTACATACATATATAATAAAAAAAATACTATTTATAAAACTATTAATAACAAAAAAAAAACAAATAGAATATATTAGAAAACAAAAATGAGAAAATAGTATAGTTATGTAATAAACAAAGAAAACAAATAATTATATTGTTGGATTTGTTTCTTCTTTGTCATTTGGATTTAACGATATATATACATCACTTTCTAAACTATCTTTCTGAATAGTTTCATCATTTATATCTGTTAGTGTAGTTGAATAATCACGGTTATTTTCAGATTCATGAAGAATTTCCATAGGAGAAGTAGATGAAGATATAGATATATCTTTAAGTTGTTTATAATCTTTTTGATTCTTTATAGCATCTTGCTGAATCTTGCTGACTAAATCTTCAGATAAATATCCAATAGAAGGTTGTACCATTCTATCAATAGTAATAGTATCATAAGAGACTTGATCGTTACTATTATTATTATTATTATTATTATTATTATTATTATTATTATTATTATTATTATTATTATTATTTGATTGAGATGATAAAAGATGTTGATGTAGTGATATTTCTGTTGGAGTTACTAGAGAAGAATCATGAACGCTATCTATATCTAGGGGAGTTACTTGATTATTATTATTATCATTATTATTATTATTATTATTATTATTATTATTATTATTATTATTATTATTATTATTATTATTATATTGAGATAATGATTTATATATTCTTGTTTCAGTATTATTATTATATTTATTATTATTTGTATCCTCACTTATATAACTATTCACTTGAGGAAGAGATGCAGTTAATGGTGACTGTTGCACAGCAGGTGACATAGAACGAATAGAATTCTTTGAATGTTGAGAATTTCTTGATATAGAATTCTCTTCAGAATCACTTTTTTGATTAATATTTTTGATATTTTTCCGATGACTTTCACGGAAACTTTTAAAACGTTCTTTTAATGAGAAATGAGGTGATTTGACTGTTTGTTTGGGTGGTCTTAAATTATATAATCCCGCATGAACAGAATTAACAACGAATTTAATTGGTTTATTTTGTCTAGAACGACGTTGACTTTGATTCCATGGGTGATCTTGAATAATAGAAGTAATAGGATTATTTATATCTAATGCTTCTTCTTCACTTGTTGTCATATCTAATGATATACCTGTAGTATTTATTTCTTTTGATTTATTATTAGTATATTTATTATTATTCATTGAATTATTATTAATAGGAGAAGTAGAAGAATTAGGAGTACAAGAATCTTCATGATGTGAACGATTGGATAATTCTTCTGGAGTAACCAATAAGATTTCAGATAATTCTACAGCTTGTGCACATGTTAACGTTCTTAAAGAAACTTTATTTGTAGTTAATATATCATCTTCTGTTTCTAAAGGAATAGGAGATCTATTATCATCAATAGTATGTGTAAAATCAATTTCATATGTATCTATATCATTCACTATAACTGAATCATTCTTTGTTTTACTATCATTTATATCTTTAAATATATGATGAGACGAATGACGGCGAATTGTTTCTTCAATTTTATCAGGAATAGATACTGTACCATTTGTTGATTTATTATTATTATCAGCATTATAATGAGTAGAATTAGTAGTTATAGAAGGGAAAGAAGGTTGTTTTTCTAAAATAGGTTTTTGAACATTATGTGGTATATGTTTTAAAGATTGCAATTCCATCGCTACAGTTCTTTTCTTTTCTCCTTTTTCTAAATAATTAGATACAACTGTATGATCTATATTCATAGCTTTTACACTTTGTACTATTTGTGATGTAGTTGGGAAGAAATTACGTTGATATGCATGGAATAACATAGAAGGTAACATACATATAACATAAATAAGTACACATACTAAAGGAGTAGTAACAGAACAAAATATTTCTTCAATAGAATAATAATCTTCTATATATAATCTTGGTAATTTATAAGTAACATAACACATAGCAATCCAAACAAAGAAACAGAACCAAAATATAAGTACAGACCACCACCACATTTTAGATTGTAATAAAGAACAAGTACTATTAGCCACAAGTATAATTAAGGATAATGTTAACATACCATAAGAATAGAAAGAAACAGAAGAAAGAGGATAAGAAAGATTCTGAAATCCATAATATAAACCATAATCAATTATAAATGATTGATAAAATGCATTTATAATCCATAATATTAACATCTATAAAATATAATAATAATAATAATAATAATAATAATAATAATAATAATAATAATAATAATAATAATAATAATAATAATAATAATAATAAGAATAATAATAATAATAATAATAATAATAATAATAATAATAATAATAATAATAATAATAATAATAATAATAATAATTCATTGAATATATTAATAGTTATTGAATAAAGATAAAATAATAAACATTTAGAAAATAAAACAAAACAATATAATAATAATATAATCAATAAATATATATATATATATATATATTTAAAATAAAACTATATATATACAGGGAAAGTGAATAATTTATGATCAATTCCATCTCTATATAATTGTGGGAATTCTAATGCTTTTTTCGTACTAACATCTCTATCAAATGTACCTAATATAATAGGAGTAATAGCTACATATAATAAACCATAAAAGAATACACCCACTTCAGTGATATTCTTAGAAACACTAAATCCAGCAAAGAATGAATAAAAGAATTGAGTAGTTGAAAATACTATATTTCTAAAGAATAAAATATAACACACAAGACAAACATCTCTATAATTTGTTCTTCCTTGATCTAATAATAAATAATTTAAATAACGAAATTGACTTATAGCATAATCACTATTATTAACAGCTTGTGTACCTTCTTTCCCTATAATACCAATACCTACATGTGCCATTTGTATCATTTCTACATCATTCGCACCATCTCCTATAGCACAAGTCACTAATTCTTTATTATTACTTCGTATTAAACGAACTAATTTCGCTTTTTGATCTTTTCTCGCTCTACAGGCAACTACCGCTTTACATACTTGAGATACTATCAAAAACTATATATATATATAGATTATATATATATTCTTTTTTATTAGATATAAAATGAAGAATATATATATTAAAGAATATTCAATTAATAAACATAAATATGTTGTTAATTGTTTTATTTAAATGAATAAATAAATAATATATATATATACTGATTTTCTTGTTGCTAAAGCTAAATAATCAATAAATAATTCATCGATAACAAGAGCTAGAGAACGGGATGTTACAGATTCTTCATTATGAAGTATAGCAGCAGCTAACGCCTAGAAGATAGAGAATATATATTTAGTATATAGTAGATAGATAAGATTAGTAGATATATTGTGTTTATTAGATACAGTATATATGAAAAATGAAATATATATATATATATAA